>CM060179.1:44494429-45094429 GCA_030549775.1 Tamarix chinensis | reverse complement strand
GAGTACTAAAATTGCTTTTGGTGCAAGCAGGTAAAAAAAATGATGTTAACTTTTACCTTTTTAAAGCCTTCTGATTCAGTTACCTAAAAAAAATGATCTCTATCCTAGGTGTGAAAGATAAACCAAAGTGTACCTAGTACCTACCAGACCCTTGCTTCGGTTTTGGGAACTAACTTCTTCATTTGATACATTACCTCTACAAAATTTTGAAACTACCCCAATTTTTATGAGAAATTATAAAGCATCCAAACAAATAAATTAATAATGAAGTATATTTCCAAAAATGTCAGCATACGTTACTTCATATCATTTCATTTCAACTTGCCAGCTTCCGCCACTGCGTTCAAAACAATAAATCAATGTTGGCTTCAGATATGGTAGAGCTGATCAATAGTCAACGTAAAGTGCAAAGTTGGAAAATGGGTGCCCACTGTTCATTGAAGGCATGAAGTTTAACGTTTTTGTTGATTTTGTTGAATTAGTATGTTTCGTAGGCATCTCATGATCTATATGGACGTCAATTCATATGTTTGACATATTATTTTTGAAACCTCATTATCTATATTATTTATTATATAATTACTTCACAAATATATCCCACTATTTTTTATTGAACATTTAAACTATCCTACTCTATTACCCTTATATCTTATTAAATATACCCACCCATCACATTTTATTAAATAAAGAATGTCTAAAATTGTCAATATATATCAATTTATTTCATATTAGATGAGTTGTCAAATATCATTATTACTTTAGGTATAAATAAGATATATCTACCAAACATCATTATTACTTCAGAGAGCTTAAATTGTTGTGTGAGCTGGGTTTGCTGCTAGTTGTTCGGAGGACATTAAAAATCTAAATTCTTGGGGCTGTGCCTACTTTTGTTGAATATGTTAGCCAAGATATTAATTTTATTCCTGTTTGGTTGTATGTATCTGGTGGACAAATGAAGGAAGAACCTTTTTGGTCATGTCCGTGATATCATTCAAACTCTTTTTGTATGATTGGGTGAACCGCTCTTTATTTGTTGCTAGAACATAGAAACAAAATCACTCTGCTCATAGTGGAGACAATGTTCCCCCCCCCCCCAAAAAAAAGAATTTGGAGGATATCTTTATCAGTATCCTTGGTAATGAATTCTCTGTCTGATAGAGAAGGCAAATCTTTCTGATTTCCAATATTGTGTTATTTATAACCTGCCTTGAAAATTTTCTCATTCATGCTGCAACTTCTCCATGGTTAGAATGCAGATCAAAAACATTTTTCCACGGATCAGGATCAAAGCTCAATGCTGAAGGTGATATGTAATCAGAGAGATCGGTTTCGAGCTCGTTTACGAGAAACTGAAGAGGCATGTTACTTCTGTCAGATCAACTCCTCTCCTTCATTCTTCCCTCATCAACTGCAGATATTGCTCCCTTGTGTCTTGTTAAGTGTGAACTTTATGTTTTTAATCTTTTCCCCTGATGTTTTGAGTTCACCGGTTTTACTCTTTTGTGCTTCCTCAACTCAATAGGAAGTCAGGCAACTGAAGGAGAAGGTCCGGACACTAATTGATGAATTGGAGAAAGTAAAGGCCGATAATGTAAAACTCTATGGAAAAATGCGCTATGTCCAAGATTACAATCTTGAGAAAGTTGTTTCTAGAGGGTCTAGAAAGGTGCATACCTTTGATGTTTTACTTTTTCTGGCCCCCCTCCTCCTTGGTTGATTAATTAACCAATCCCTATGCTTTCAGCATTCTGAAGATATAGAAAGCGGTTTCAGCTCCGATGTTGAATCCAAGTACAAAAAGATGTATGAGGATGATATCAATCCATTTGCCGCATTTTCAAAGAAGGTTATTGTCCTAAACTGAACTCTTGAGTTATCTTGAAGAATGCAATCTTAGTTCATTGGTGATCATCGTGTATTTGTGTTCAATTCCTTGTCAAAGGAGCTCCCTGTCTCATGTGTATCCTCTGTTATTGTTTTCATGCTTATTATACTTATCTAAATAGTTGGATGTGACTTGTGAGAGGACACTTTATTTCCCATGTGCCTTATATGTTTATCCCAATTGGTCTGGGTTATTTTTTTAGATGACTTGCCTGGTTGTAGCCTGATTCAGCAACATAATAATGATTCATGACATCAGCTGCAATCACTATTGAGTTGCATATGAGCAACATGTTTATAATAGTGAGTAACTTGTTGTCATCACTGATCACAACTAAACCCTGATACCAATTGATGGACAAGGGTTGGTTGATATTTTTAACTGTGATGTGCATAACAAATATTGCTAATCGACTCTGGCTAATAAGTAAACTTCTGTATTATGACATCGCTGTATTTGCTGGAAGTGGCATATCCAGTTGGATCAACGTCATTGATGGTGACCAAAACCCTAATCAATTGAGATCTTTGTTGTCCCATGTTGTCTATAATTCCATGAAAAGAACCTCCACCTCTCATTGCCACCACTTTTACTGCCATTGTTGAGGCGTGATGGCTCCAACAACGCCAGCCTTAAGTGTCAGCCTGTGATTACTATTGCAGAACCACTAAAGCAAAGTCCGGCACCCTGACAATGACCACACAATGCATGTTGATTGGGTTGAATTGAAGCCAGTGGCAGATCAGGCCGTAGCATAGTGATATCAAACTCTTAGTCTGTATTGGAGGATTGCAACTGGTAGAAGAGCGAAAGGGTTCCATGAGGTGGTAGCAATATAAATCTAAATTTGGTATTTCGAACCACCAATACTGCCAAAGTAAGATAATAGTAGTTTCTGTTGCCTCGTAAGATCAGTGAAATAGCGTTGGGGCTGGGAGCTGCACTTAGTGGATCCCCCGCCAAACGTCAAAACAAAAGAAAGGGAAAAGAAAAGGAAAAAAAACCCGCAACATAGAAGTATTTCTTGAATTTTGTTTGCATATTACATTGTGCACTTGCGTTTTTCTTCTCCTTTATGCCTGAACTCCTATACTCTATCAATGAGTCAACGTATAAATTTTGTTTGTTATCAGGAAAGGGATCAAAGGTACAAGGAACTGGGACTAAGGGATAAAATTACTCTCACAAGTGGACGTTTCCTTCTGGGCAATAAGTATGCTTCTTTCCTCCTTATATCTATAATGGCATGTTTTAGGCAATGGTTCTTTTGGAGCGGCTTTCTTGTTTAGGCATGGTTAAGTCACCTGATGGGGGGCGTCATGCAATTTTTTGTTCAGCGTTTCAGACCTGCTTATTCCATATGATTTGTTGAATGAATGGTATGCTGCTGGTCGAAATTCTCCCTACTTCTACTATACGTAAACGTGTCCAGCTGATTTCCTATTAGTTTAGCAAATGCACCAAAACGAAATGACTTTGGTGCCCCCCCCCACTCATGCTGATTCATTATTTCTCACCCTCTTCGTTGTCACCAACGGTGTTTTGGGTAGACGTTCTTGTAAAGTTAATTATCTAAAATCCATTCATTGCAGATATGCTCGAACTTTTGCATTCTTCTACACAATTGGTTTGCATGTCCTTGTATTCACATGCCTGTACAGAATGTCAGCTCTCAGCCATTTGAGGTACTGTTTTTGTGCTAACTCTTTTCCCCTCGATATTGACGTGCTATTTCTTGTCGTTTTTAATTAAATTAAGTATAATGTGCAGTAATGGCGCTGAGGACTTGGGTAATAAAGAGATCATCTCACATGTTCCTTAAAGCTTCGTGGACGCGAGCACATTGAAGATTAATCCTCTTATATCTGAAGGCGTCTGAGGAGTTAGATCGAATCGTTGTTGTAGGGTGTATATAGGACGATAGTAATCATAGAAATCGTTCTTTCCCTGAGCTCGAGTTTGGGATGTATAGTAGTTCATTATGTTGGGGACCCTTTTATTATTCAAAGTTTTATTATCTAGAGAACAGGGGGTGGGGGATTTATATCTTGAGGATGTAAACTTGCCCAGTCACGCTGAAAATCAAGAAAAGCTGTTTAGTACAAGCAAGATTTTGTATACTAGGTTTGAACATTCAGTCTGCTCCCTGTTACAGTTACCGAAGATGAACTGCTTAACTGTTTGATCCACTACTGTTGTATAAATTGTGACGATGAATCCGAGAAGAGATGATTTTATCAGCTTGAATTGAAGTTGTACTTGATGATGAGGTTAAAGAAAAAGGAGAGAGAGGGGATGAGTTTAATATCATATGTTCTAATATGAATAAAAAAAATTCTGATTTTTTATTTTCATTTTTGTTAGATTCCAATGTTTATTTTTTGAAAATAATTGAATTTATAAAAGAAAAAATGATCTTAGAGTTTTTTATTTCATCTTAGAAAAATGGGTTATTAAAAGTTTTATTATTTTAGTAGTCTAAAATTTAAAATATAGGTGTTCATGAAACAACTAAATTTATGTATGAAACAAACTCTAATCCTAATGTCCACATTTCACCTCGTTGGTTTGAACATTTTGGACTTAAACAACCACTTTTTAATACAATTTTTAAACTTATACAATTTTTAGTAAATTACTTACTAACATTAATAGCTAACTATCACTACCTAAATATGCAATTAGAAGTTAGAATCCATTGTTGACAAGAGCAACAATGGATTAAAGGGTTTTTTGGCTCACCTTGTGTAAGGTTTGTTAATTGAGAAAATATCACATTACCAAAGAATTGATTCAATATTTAAGGAAAAATACATATGATTATCTTAATGTTTATCACAATGTAGTCTAAACTTTAATTTAAGCTTACAACAATCAAAGCACATTATCAACTAGAAACTGATAAATATAAAGTGTGATGCAAATATAGATTATGATTTATTCTTATTTGGTGTGAATTTGTATGTTCTAGTGTATCCCGTGGTCTATTGTACTTATGTACTACTCTTAATCAATTTTGTAGAAATTTGGAGAGAAGTGAGATAAATTGGAAATAAAACAAAGTATTTGTAGTTAAAAAGAGACAGAATGTGATTATGAATTACGCTAGTGCAAAAGAACTGAAATTTCAACTAGGATGGCACAGAAGTTGAAGATTTCCGTGCTATTTGCCCAACGCATCAAAAATTAGTTCAATTGAAGGTCTAATGAAGAAGTTAAGGCTAAAACATTGAAAATTGCTGAAGTCGTCAATATCTAGCGATGTTAAAATCAACACATTTAGTCCATGTAGTTTAAACCATATTGATCTATGACAATGCACATTCTATAGTTATAGTGTCCTTACAGAGGAGAGTTAGGGCTATCTTTTTTTCTTTCTTTGTAGTTCTGTAAGGATGAGTTATAAACCACTACACCCCTTCTCCCATATCTATTCATCCATTTCATCATTTTTTTCTTTGGTAATTCCAAATCAAAAACAATGGGTCAAAGTTTATCCGCATTGTAATATCAAGGTCTATTAATCAATTGTTTTATATATTTCTCTATCTTTTGAATATGATGAGTGTCCTTGATTTTGCTATTATGTGTTTCAATCAAATCATGAATTGATTTTTTTTTTGTGCTAAGATGAAGGGAGAATCCTTGATCCAAATATGTTGAATTTTCTTGTGATTTTCCTTATTCAAATTTGTATATGTGTGGATTGCGTTATTGTTTAGTCAAAAGGTTTATCAACTTTTGATATAGAGAATTATAGTTAACATCGAGAGATGAAATGATACTAGATCAACATAACGTGGTTAGAGATTAACGTTAAGAGGTCAAGAGACATTAATTAAATCTCTACACTAAAAGGGTGAACAATCCATATAATCTATCTATAATTATATACAAATGGAATTTTCTAGCATATAATATGCAGACAAAATTTTCAATATAGTATTTTGGTTATAACAATTCAATAATGCAATTATGAACCCTAACTTATACACTAAGCGACATGTGTTAAATTACTTAGACTATATAGGGTTCAACAATTTTCAACAATTCATGATAAAACAAAAGTTGCGGGCCTTCAATTCTTAATTTTTATTTTTCATAGTGTATTAATTAATAGTATACATTAATATACATTGGGAATATAATATTAATTGTATTACATCATAAAATATATCATTACCTACATAAAGTATTCACTAGGTAGTTCATTTGCAACCTCTTTGGATGCCTAATATAGTTAAATGGTACATCTTCATGTGTCTAATTATACATTTATCGAAATCAAACCATAGTAATAAATGGAATTCATTTGATTTTCATATTTAGTTAATTGACTGTAAAAAAAAAACCAATGACATAAAATATAAAAGAAGAATGAATAAAAAAATTAATGTTAGGCTATTATTGAAAAAATCAATATTCATCCACTGTTAATTGTATACTGTAATGTCTACGGTTACACATTAACAGGTTGAAAATTTTTGATATGCGATAATGATAGAAATGAAAGTATATCCACAACAAATGTTATCTTTAAGAAAGTATTTATCTAGATGAATTATATATTCCCTTACTCGGCTATTTGATACACATCTTTTATATTTGTCATTTCTATATATAGTGTATTATCTTTTTACTTCGCCTTTTAACTGTCATTTTATCCTTTATAAGAATAGTAATGTATTTTCACAATTTTGTTACTTTCTATATTATTTTCCATACTTACTATTTCAAAATTCATTATTATGGTATGTCAAATTATACCCGGATATCACTTATAATCTCGTGCATCGCATAGGTGAGTGATACGGATTGAGTTTATTGAATTGTTGATTACATAAATTTGAACTAAAGATAGTTCGGTTTATTATTGACAATAGGTCGTAGTGTATTAAGAGAGCATAATGATAGTTATCTTGGTTGAAACTTTAGGTAAGAATTTTGGGTTAGGACTTGTGGAATTATTTAACATGTTGCATATCAAGGAATTAGATCAGAGCTTTAGCCATCATCTTTCAGATATACACAAATTGACTTTGTGTTTGTGTTATTTTTGTTTCGTTTACCATATGATTTTCTTATTATTATTTTTTAGAATAGTTTCACCAATCAATATGTTGATAGTCCAAACACAGTAAAAGCTTATCATTATTTAGGTGTTCAATCTCTAGTCCTTGTAGGATGATACATTGAGTGCTACTCCAATCCCTTGCGCTTACATATAGGATACATAAACTCTCCCTTTATTCTATTTTAGATTAATGAAAGAGTCAGTATTTAGGTTTCTTGCCCCACACATGAGGCTATCAAAGAGAAACAAAATTAAGTAATTGCATTATAGCAAGCTAGATTTCAGTTATATATTTTCAATACTCTAAAAATATTCCCAAATCTAAACACACAATTAATCATAAAATTTAGATCTTGATCTTCAATGGTAAAATTGTTGAAGCAAAATAACCTCCAACTATGATAGGAAGATGAACGAGTTCAGAATCAATTTACTATTTCAAGAATTTGTCTTTGAGTACACATCAATCAGACGCCAACACCATCAACATTGCATATCAAAATTAAAATAAATAAAAATGTTCATCTTTTGGGAGTCAGTAAATGTGTGAGAGAATCTTTAGATTTCATGTTTTTTATTGAGCACTGAATATGTGAGGAAAGAAGAGATAAAGTACAAAGAGAAAGGGATTGAAGATGAAGGTAGAGGAAAATGGAAGAGGAAGAGATAAAATATCATACTAAAGTAAACTAATGCTTTAATGTTAGATAGGGTTTCGACCATACATTGAAATAATAATAATAACAACAATAACAACAACAACAACAATAATAATAGAAATAATTATAAAATAGGGTCTCGGCCCTATATAGTGATAATAATAACAATAATGATAATAATACAATTAAAATAAATAAAGCTTAATAAAATAGGGTTTAAGGGTTGAGAGGGTACCACATTGGGTTGGTGGTGACTGACGGCACCGGCGGTGGTGCATGGCGGTGATGGCAGTGGCAAGAAAAAGGGAAGAAAAAAGAGCTAGTTGAATGCTAGGAAAAGGATAGGGGGAAGGAGGGTGGAAGTTGGGGTGGTAGAGGTTGCCCAGGTGAGGAGGGTTGGAATGAGGGTGGTGGTGCGGCCAAAGGTGGCGGCGCACAGTGGTGGTTGTGGTGGCCAAGAGTGGGGGAAAGTGAGAAAGGGAGGAGGAGAGGGAGGAAGGGAAAAAGGGGGTAGGGGGAGGTAGAGGAAGGTCTGTAGGGTAATTTGGGAGGTGTAGGAGGTGGTGGTTGCGACAGAAGTGGGGGCAAATGGTGGTGTGAAGGGCGGCGGAGGTGAAGGAGTGGTTGATTGAGAAGGGAACTTTGCACTGCTGGGGTGGCTCGTGCAGGGCAAATTGAGGGAGGAGGGAGGTGTAGTTTGGTAGAGGGTGATGCAGGGAGTGGCATTGTGGGTGGCTCGAGCGGCGGTGTTGGACGACGACGATGACAACAAAGGGGTCTGAAAGGGCAATGGAGCACGAGGGGGTTTTTCTGGGTTGGAAATCAAAAGCTTGGTCCATGATGGTTATGGGGGTATTTATAGGGTTGCAGGAAAAAAAGAGAGAAGGGAATTGGGCCGGCGAGCTGGCCTATTTCAGGGGTAGGAGGGAAAAAAAGAAAAGGAGAAAGGAGAGGAAGAAATAAAGAAAAAGGAAAAAGGAGAGGAAAAAAAAAAAAAAAGGGGGGAAATAGGTGGGTTAAGATTAATTAAAATATTTTGGGTATTTGGGATATTTAAAAATAATATTTTAATAAAATAATATTTAATTCCTTTTTTAGGCTAATTTGAGATTTTTAAAAGATTTTTTCTAAATTCTATTTTAATTAGCAAATCACTCTAATTTTTTTCAATTAAATTATGTATAAATTTCCTATTGATTTAGCCCTATTTACTCCCTCTTGTTTTTATAAAATAATTTATTTAATTAATTTCCAAAATAAATCCTTAATTAGCTAATATTCTTAAAATTAGGGTTTTAGGTATTTCAATAGTATTTAGGCTTTATTAGGAAGGAAATTTTACTTATAAATTTTTAACACTCAACCCTTAGGTCCCATAGGAGCTGATTGGGTTTAGTTAAATTCTAACTAAACTAGTTTTCTCTATTAGACAAACAACTAGTTGAGAATTAACTAAATCGGTTTACAAGGGTAGAAATGTCTTTTAGTCAACCATATACTCTCTTTAAGCATGGTGTCAAGTAAAGGGATGTGCAAACTTAAAATTTTTTTAGCTCCAAGAGTCATGTCGACGAAAAAATGCATACAAAACTTGAGTGAAGAGTGTTGTTTTCTCTTCAAATCTCCCAAAATTTATCTCTAGTTGCTAAAGCCTAGAGTGGTGTTTGTGAATATCTTATCTTCAAGAGTTCTTGAAGATCAAATCATCATCTTATTCTTTCATCTCCTCTCTTTTCTTTTCAGTGGAAAACAAGCCTCCCCACCACCATTTCCTTAGCTTAACCCAACTGTTTAGTTATATGTATCACATATTCCATCAAATGAGGAAAGTTATGCCAACTTTCTTCCATTCTTGATAGTTCATCTCCCCATCCAACCTTAGTATCATTTTTTATCATCTTAATTGGTGTGGTCATAGCCAACCTAATTTAAAACTCTTCTTCTGTACAATTGTAATATTGGTGAAGAAGGACATCGTTTTAAGATGGGAATTGAGAAAACTTACCTATTATGTTGCTAACATAAATAATAATAAAAAATACTACCTAATATTATATACTCACAAAAAATCAATAATAATAAGAAAAACACAAATATGAGGGTTTTAAAATTGAAAAAAAAAATGCATGATTGAATGAAGGAAAACCCTAACTCTTGAAACTTAAGAGTGGAGGTAAATATTTGTGAATTAATTGAATAGTTGAGTTAAGGATATTTATATAGATGTGAAGAATATTGAATTTTGGCTAAATATTGTGAATAAGGTTGAAAAAAATATCTAATATAAGTTGGGAAAGATATGAAATTTTCCCATGCAAAGACTGAACCTGCCATCCCGACGACCCCCGAATGATTAGAGGCTGGCCATAAAATTCACCAACTTTTGAGCTATAACTTTGACTTCCAATTATATTTTGACCATACTCTAGTGCAATTCAAAAGAAATAGCGGCATGTATGAAGATCGCAGGTATTTCTATTTCTCTTAGCTTTCCAAATAAAATTGAATCACCTTAAATAGAGCTAGGATGAAAAGGTTAAGATTGAAATACCAAATAGTATTTTTGTTATTTCATGTAAATGATCTAGTTGACCTTTTTGATTGTAAAACTCTCTAAAATACATCATTTTAACTCCTTTTCTTCATGATTGACCCCAAATGAGTACCTATGGTTTAAGAGTGGTTAAGTTGACCTTTATTTATATAAAAAAAAAGTAATGCAAAATAAGAGGATTAACACCATAAAAAAGAAAAATAAAATGTGCTTATCATTAATCCACTTATATAAGAATTTTTTTACAAGCTTTTCATTTCCCTGTCTTCTTTAGGGCATTTGGTTAAACATTATTATTGACAAAGAATTTGCATAGGATAAGTGTCTCACATGAAAAAAGCACCCCTATTTTTCTCTATCAGTTATGACACCCCTGGTAGTCGAGGCTCCATCAACCTCTTATCTTCTTTCTCTTATTGTAACATCCCCTATTTTTCTCAACTTAAATATTTTATTTTAGAAGAAAAATGTGGAAGCTAAAACCATAAACAAGGGATGCTTCTGCCACATTTATCATGAGTAGAAGTGTGATCGTTCACCTAACTAATGAAATATGCAAAGTTGGATATGAAAATCAACAAACCTTTAGAGAAAAAAATTAACAATAATATAAAGTTAATATCTTCATAGATTGCAATTATTAAAATAAAGGATATATAAGCTAACACAAGTTGATAAGCACAAAAACTAGATATTCCAACTCAAAACAAAATGTCAGAATTCCTACTCTCTGACACAACCCCAAAGTTATAGAATTAATCCAAATGCCTACACCAAAACCATTAAAAAATAATATGTTCCATACAAAGGTATTGAGTGAATGCACCTAACTTAGAGCAAATAGCATGCTCGCATAACCATATCATATATACAACACAAGATCATGCATAAAAGTATATGAACACATGACAACATCAAACCATACATAATTAAGGATAAAACATGATATAACACACAATGCTTCCAAACATCTCAGACATCCATTTATCAATTAACTAACCACATAATAAGAGTAGTACACATCAGTAGCTACCAACATTTCATAACAATGATAGTATATAACAATAATTATAGACATCTCATAAAAAGGGTAGTACATAGAGGTAACTACCAACATTTACTAAATCAACACATAATAAGGAGAAAACATAGTGATAACTACTAATAATGGCACACAATAGTGACCACCCCAAGCCAATAGTAGTACACAGTTGGAACTACTAAATCAACACATAAGCCAAACTTGATACTATTCCAATTATTAAACCATATGCAAGTGATCACATCAAACCATTCCATTTGACTTTGAGAGGGATTACAATCTAAACCTTAGACACCACCAAGGTCATCAACCATAAGTAGCTCATTCGCTTCAGAGATAGCTAGTCAAGAAAGCACATGACCACTCATTGTAAATACAACAACTAGAGCTCCAAATCCATAATTATGCACACCCTATAGGTTTTGTTATTTAACCTATAAAGTAGAAATGAACCCTCTAGCCCAAAGGTCTTTTATACTTTGAGGTCGTAACCTAAGGTACAAGGAGACTTCCTAACTCAAATTGTATTTCACTTTAAAGAGTTAATGTTTTAATTTAATCAAGGATCTCAATATCTAGACAACATCCAAATCAAGTAATTAATACTTTAACTACTAAGGGTCACAACTATCAATTAGCCATAAAAAGCTAAAGTTAGGCACCAAGCTATAATCCCATAACAAATAATATCTAGCCATAAAAGGCTAAGGTTAGGCAAAAAACCATAACCTCACAACATATAAACAATTCATTTCCAACTTAGTCATTTAATTTCAATTATTCAAAAGTCATCATAGAAGTCACTATCAATGATGTGGTCAACGTCAAACATAAAGTCAATTAAGGTCAGCCTATTCTTATTTATTCAATGCTTAGACAAATTCATCATCTAATATCATAAAACAACTCAATGACATACTAGCATAACAAATAAAAACCAAGGAAATAAAGACAAAACAAGATCAAACGCATTTAACCAAAAATAATTGGTTCAAAACAAAATCTCAAAATGTCTTAAAATACTAGTGACTCTACTTCAAGATCATTAAAGGCCAAATTGAAAATGAAAACCACGTAGAACATCCAAAAAAAGGGGCTTTTCTTGAAAAATATTATTTAATTAAAAAATTCAAAGTCAATGGTCAATTATCAAAATTAATGGTTCAGGGTCTGCAATTAGTCTCTAATCATACAATAATAAGCTTTTGGTGAAAATGGAAAAATGTTTGTTATAGGTGTATGTGTAATACCTCATTTGTAGAAATCTTAATTTAGAAACTATAATTATTAAATTAGTAATTATGTGTAATTAATTATTAAAAACTTTTATAGGGTTGAATATTCTATTAGTATGTGTATTATTATTTTATGTTAATAATATAGAGCATTAAATTATTGTTTTAGGATATATTAATTAGGTAGAAATTTTTTATTAATTAATCTCTTTATTTTTAGACCTTAATTTTGTTCATTTTAACTCTTAAACCTAATCCTCTAACCTCACCATACCCCCTTTTTTTCTAGTCCCAACCAATTGTTTTTTAATTACAAACCCCCAACCAAACTAAGCCTAATATATCCCAATTCATTTAGCCTAACATTACCCAAAACAACCCTCCATGAAGCCCACACCGTTTTTCTTCTCTTTCCCACACCCAACAACTTCCTACCAAAACACACGAGCTTGCCCCATTACCAACACCAGCTTTATTTTCCTATTTGCATGCAACATGCAGTTCCTAACTTATCTACCCTTCCCTATGCATTGAGATTCTCCTACCTAAGCAGACCTTGCACCATACCTTACTAAATAACCTAACTATACTCTTCACATGTCATCAATCTTCTTGCACGTTAAATCCAACTTCTATTATCTACTAGCATCACTCTTCTCATATATCAAAACCCAACTCCCTCATCCTACATTATTTATCTTGTTTTTCACACTACCGAGCATGAAATCTCCTCTATCCCATCTTTCCTTTTCTATCTTTGATTCCCAAAATCTATAACTCCCCTCATTCCCTTCATTTTTGTTCTGAATTTGAACCCTTGACACCTTAAACTCACTCTCTTTTCTTTCCATTTGATTCTTTTTATTCTTTCCTTTAGGTCTTGAGTTTTAGGAATTAACCAACACCATCCTCCTCTAGGTTATTTTTCCCTTCTTTCTCTAGCATTTTCTTATAGCTCGACAATGTCCCCAACCATCTTCCTTTGTTGTGCACACCACCACCGAGCTTCCTTACATGAGCACTAGCATGCAACCCATCGTCTAGCATGAGGTGACAATATTCTCCTATCCCCTTAAGCATGTAGATTTCATGTTCAGATCCATTTGCAATGTGAACAAGTGCTGTGTTATGTTACTTGTTACATGAGTGTTGGGTAGTTCCATCTTCCTCCCCATATGAAGGCCTCACACTATTAGGTCTTAGTAATGTGTTTCGCTTGCTTTGGTGCCTCCTTACACCCATTTCAACCTTGTGTAGTCCATTACTTTGGTTTTCCTTTCATTTATTATTGTTTAATTTTGTTAGTTACTAATTATGGTGAATTAGTGCTAATATATGTTGTTGGGTGTTGTTTGTTTAGGTGATTCTTGAGATACCTTGGAGAAGGTTTTTTTGTTGTGCTTTTGTATGAGAGCTTAGAGGTAAATCCAAATACTCCATAGATGATAAATTTTGAGTGCAAGCATGATAGGTTTATTTTAGACTAGAATCATGCTAGGTTTATATATGATAAATTTCATGTTTTTGTGTTATAAAGTGAAAGCAAGCCAGATTATATTTTCATGTTAATTTTTATTATTTCTAAAATAATGTATGCTACCATGTTGGAAATTAATTATCATGTGTACTTTTATTATACTAAAAATATGAGGATTTATGCATATGATAGTACAAAAAAATGTTTCTAGGGTATTATGTAAGTTTTTCCAAGGGTTTTGTGATTTGGAATTTTTGGAAATGCCTATGCTGATTTTTAGAAAAGGGTTTTGGAGTATCAATGCCTTTGGCCAACTGATATCCATGCATACCATTAACCAATAAATGTTCTCGATCAACTGATTAGTACCTGGCTCCCATAAGTTACCTAATTATTCATATTATTTTCCAATGTGTGTTTTGGATAGTTGGTCAATTGCTCTACTGACTAAGGATTTCAATCAATTGGCTGATATGCCATAATTGTTAACCAAATGTCCTCATTTTATTACATCTTTATTAATTCTAAAACTAATTTAATTCTTGATTTGTGGGGTTAACCCACCATTCTCTAGGTCTTATTTTGGATATGTTATTATCTTCATTATGGTTGTATAACTTATTGGCCTTAGTTGACCTTAGGTTTGGCCTTGGAATAAATGGTTAATACATGATTGAATTGGAATGAGTTGAATTGATTATTCGAGCTATAGTGTGATGCCTAACCCTAGGCTGTGATGGTGTTGACCTTTGTGATTCTTGGTTGATTTGATTTGTTGTGTTGGATATTAGTGTCCTTAATTTAAGGAATAATAGTCATAACTTGAATAAAATACTAATCCCTTAAAGTGAAAATACTTGAAAATTGGAAAGGGATATCCTGCCTTGGTAGGGCCACCGAGTGTATAGTTAGACCCCCAGGTTAAATGGCTCCTTTTGTACTAATAGTGAATCACAAATCCTATAGAGAGTATGTATACTTAATAACTTGAGTTTTGAGGTTGTACATACACAACTGATTTCTTGTGAATTTTGTGACGTGATGTAAGAAGTTAGTTAGTATACATGACTTTTTTTCATTTGATCTCTCTAATGTGATGTTAAGAGGTTAGTGGTTTGACTTGCTAAGTTATTGTTATCCCTAGTGATCAGGATTACAAAATTATATTCATCTCAAGAATATAATTAATTGGTTTGGAATTATTTTATATGGATCACTAATAACTATTCTTAATAATTAGATTAGGGTTTTGCTCCAGAAATGATAGAAAGTGTGGTTGTTATTAGCCTTAATAAGGCTTGGTTGATGATTATTCTTATGTGAAATTATGGAAGTTTGTTTATGGTTTTTTGTTGTGATTACATGTAAATAATATATTTAAATCATGGTTTCGTTTGACATGCTACATGTAATGTGAGCATGCTACATCTTCAAAGGTATTGTGATTTACTTAGGATGAGATAGTCGTATTAATACTACATTTGTGTATGACTATGTGTGGTTCATGGAGTGACATAAGGCTTAAGAGCATAACGAGGATTCTTGGGAGGAGATTCCTTTCTCGTAATGGGTTTGTGGGTCTAAGAGTTAGGGTAAAACAATATCGTATCTTCAGTTACTAGTTTTGTCGTAGATGGTTTTCCCTTAAACTCTTGTGTCTTTTTATTGTATTTTTGTTAGCTTGTTGTATAGAGGATGTTTATTCATAGCCTTTATTTATGTTATGTTCTCTTTCTGCTACTTTTTATTTATTTTTGATTTGATTTGTTTAACCTTAGCACTTAGCATAAGGAAGGTAAAGAGACTAGACTTATGTTAAGTATGGTGGTAATTCCTACTATTTTTGTAAATTATGCTTCCACAAAATGAAAGTTTTAAGTAGTAAAAAATGGGGGTGTTATAGTATAGGAAAATCTAGTCCTTTTGCACAACATAGAATGCCAAATCCCAAGAGCTTCATATGCCTTGAGCAACCCCAGGTATTTTTAAAAACCCTCTTTCAATTTGACTGACTTAGCCTACGTCATAACATTGTAAGCAAACGTCACGCTATTAATGATCAACAAGATTGATTCAAAGTTAGTCAAACTCTACTACCTTTGAATGTAGGCTAACTTCCCCCCCCCCTAATTTCTTTATATCGTTCTCTCTAACATGAGTTTATCCCACTTATACAGGAGAACATTGAGAGCTTGAGCCTTCATTATAAGTGGATCCACAAGGCCTCAAGAGAAAGAGGAGGCATAATCTAAAAGGGCACTCTAGAAATTTATCGAGCGGTTGTCATTCACTTCGAGATTTTTGTTCTAACTCTCTTCCATTCATGTTGTTTACGGACTAAACGACACCCAATTGAACGCCTCTAACTAGGGACCACAAGCACCACACCGTTTGGGGCTACACTTATAAAACTCAACAATTAAGTCACTCCAACTCCTTTATCTTAACATTTTCATTATTTCCATCATACTTTACTACCTTGAGTGTTGGAGTATCTTTAGATTGGCACCACACTAGTGTTCTTTTGAAGCTCAAAATGTTTTTTCTTATCTTTTTCACAGGTACATTAGTAGTGCCCCACTTGAATTTAATTATTACTTTAATTGTAGATTGCGAGAGTCTACAACAAGTAATTACTATCCATGTCAAACTACTATTCATACTATATTACTATTTATGATAATCTCAGATCATTAAAAATCTCAAGCCTCTAAAAGATCTAATAAACATCTTGAAATATCTAATATTTTCTAAAATACCCATTTTATCCCTTTTGTTATAAAATACCAAATAAATACTAAAAATATCCCAAAATCATGAAAACTTAACATAAGTTCATTTATATCATTATAAGATATTAAAAATCATAAATCAACTCAAAAAATCAAAAATATGTTAAATGACCAATTTTCCTTCAATCGCATAAACTTTAAAATTACAAATAAAATAGTAAACCCTTATGAATATTCATAAAAATTTAACACAAGAATAATTATACCAAATGTAACATAATACAACCAAAATTTCATCACCGAAAAATAGAAATACAAGTGAAATGATCAATTTTCCCCTAGAGCACTAGTAACTAAAAAAAACTCACGATTTTCAATATGCTTGGAGCTCAATCATTAAAATTTAAAAAAAAACTATTAATTTCATAATGAGTAGTAGCATGTAACTCAAAATGTTCTTAGAAATATGTAGCACACAAGTTTTTTTTTCAGCAAAAAATGTCGTTAATTATGTTCAAACTTGCAAAAAACCATAACTAATCACTTACAAGCCCAAAACCTAACATGTTATATATTAAATTGTACCTAGAACACCTAAAAAAACAATGAAAAAATATAAAAAATTAAGAATGACAAAATATTGCTTAAAATCCAAAAGGCCATAAAACTCATAAATAGGCAAAAGAAAAAATTCCATCACTTAACTCCAAAAATGATGAACCATACTTAATCATTTAAATCTTCATACTTTCATGCTTTCTTAATCCTCTTAAGAATCTCATAAAAATACTCAAATAACATGCTTGCACAAATCTCAGACTTACTAACAAATATAGCAAACATACTTAACATAGGAAACTAAACCAACAAATACACAACTTATATTTACTCAAAGTTTAGGAGTTTTACCAAAATAATAATAATTTAATAAACAAGCATAATCTCCACTAATGGCATTCTTGAACCTATAAATTCATGAGAAAAACAAGGAATTAATACTTAAAACCAATGAAAAAGATAATAGATTGAAGAGTATAAGAAGAATTTGGAGCATAAAAAATGGTGGATCATGGTGGAGAAGATAGCGCATGGATAAAAGGAGAATGAAAATGGTGGAGAGCTTGGTGAGTTGAGGTAGATTAGTGATGTTGGTGCATGGTTAGAAGGGATAGTTTTAGAAGAAGTGTATTAAATCTTGAAATGTTTGGAAGGAATATTTTCACAATCTTTCACATGATTATGTTAGAAGGGGGATGCATGTAAGATAAAGTTGTGGATGCATGTAGTGGTTTAGTGACCAAACATGGTAGAAGGAAGAGGATGAGGAAATTTTGGTGAGTTGGGAAACTAACATAAGACACATGTGACAAAATCTGCGTGTAATGATGAAAGATATTCTCTTTGGTTTGGGATTAATATCGTTCATGCATGAGGGGGAATCACAACTGATTTAGACCAAATCAAGGACCAATATTTGATTTTTTTCATGGTTAGAGAGATTGGATCAAATCTCAATTGATTGAGGCAAGATTTAAGTACAAATAGATGCGTTTCGATAAGTAATTACACTTGAAAATTGACAAATAAATTCTAAAATTACTATAAATTAAAATAAATGATTTTTAGATAACTAATCACCCAATAGTATCAAAATAAAGTGATATTCAAAGTTTTGTTAAGTTTAAATGGTTTAAAGATATCACTTAGAGTCCAAACATAGAAAATGTATGACAAATAAAATAATAAGCAAACAAACTCTAAACTGCATAAAAAATTAGGCATATATTAAAATGTTGTTTTTAGATCACAAAAGAATTTTTTTAAATGTTTTGTTAAGCAAATGAATTTTATATTTTTTTTGTAAAAATTTAACGCTGATACCAAGAGCCTCACATCCCTTCCAATGGTAAAAAGGAAGAAGATGAAGATGTCCGTTAAGCTGTCCCCAATGTAAGAATCGTTGTCTAATGTTAAATTAGGGATGAAAGAGAATGTTGTAGATGTGGTTCTTGATCTAAACGATCCCAATTCCCAATCTCTTATTACCAAATTAGAGGAAAAGATATGTCGTGAATCAATTCTTCAAGAACCCATTCCCAAGGATATATCAATTAAATTGAAAGGTATTGATGAGTTGAATAAGATTTCAACTAAAAAAAAATATGAATTCGAATGTCCCAATTCCTAATGTATATAATTCTAATGGAATGTCGTAGAAGGATAAAATTTTGTAGAATAGAATACCTAATGCACTAGATATTCATGATGGAGTAATGATTGGTGAGATGGAAGCAATAGATGTAGAGAAGGAAATACAACGATGAAAATTTTCTTTGGTGGCATATGTTTTTGGTGCTAAATCAACATTCACACAAATGAAATACTTTGCAACGTCTCAGTGGAACAAAATTAGTGAACCTAAGCTTCATTCCCATGAGGATAGCTTTTTCTGTTTCAATTCTCCTCTAAGGATGATTGTCAAGCAATCCTGCAATAGCCTTATTGTCAATACTAAGGAGGCCCCTGGTTCTTAAACGTTGGCATCCTAGGTTTCAATTTAACCCAGAAGAATTCTAATTTTTACACATCTGGGTGCACTTCCTAGGTCTTCCACTGCACCTTTGGTTAGTTAATTATCTGAGCAAGATTGCAAGCATTGTGGAAAACTTATTGGGATGGATGGTATTACGTCAGGTAAGATAGACTTTTATATGCAAGGTCATTAATTGAGGTTGATACTCATAAAGAATGCTTTCATTCTATGATGATCAAAACTCCTTCAGGGACAATAACATAAAAGGTGTACTATGAATGGAAGCCAAATTTCTGTTTGAATTGTAACATGGTTAGACACCTCACTAATTAATGCAGACAAACCCAGACAATGTGGAAACAATGGGTGATAGTGAAGAATGGGAGAAAGCCAATTAGCAAAGATTATCATCCTACTCAGTCTCCTAAAAGCAACAATACTCCAGTGCCTAATTTAGAGGAAAAAAATTCATTACTTCTAAACGGACTAACTATCAAGAAAACACAGTTAGTAATCCCTTGGATCTAACCACCCTTGAGGCTTCTTTACTGGGAGAGGACCTTCTAACGGATCTTGAAGGTAATGATTATCCATGGACTAGGATTATTAGGGGTAGAAAAGTGACTGAGGAGGAGTACTCACCCTAGTTTGACATCCATTTACATTGATGAAAGGATGTTGGGACATTAGAGGGTTTAATGATCCTTTAAAACACAATGAGGTTAGAAAATGGATTAAGAATAATAATATATCGTTAATAGGGATTGTGAAGACTATAATAAGAGCTCATAATGTGCATAAAGTACAAAATACTCTTCTCTTAGATTGGAAGTGGATCACTAATCATTAATGCCGCCCTAATGGGCATATTTGGTTTGGTTGGTTGGATAATACTTAGCAAGTCAATACCATTGCTATGCGTGATCAGGACATTCTCATGAAAGTAAAAGAGGCTAGTGGACTTGAATTGTTTTATGTATGTATCATTTATACCTATAATACTATAATTTAAAGTAGGGGGATATGGCAGTGGTTACATACCAATCAAGTGGTTAATGAAAAATGGCTCCTATTGAGTGATTTCAATGTGGTTTTATATGGAAATGAGAAGATTCAAGGTTTGTGGCATGAGCAAGGTTCCATGGAATTCCAGAACTGTCTGCAGCATCTCCACCTTGTTGACTTGAGGTATACTGGGGTGCAATACACTTGGACTAATAGGTAAGATGTTAAAAATAGAATTGCATACAAATTAGACAGAGTATTGTGTAATCAGAGATGGAAAGAAGTTCAAATGCTCACTTTCATGCCCTTTTATTTCTGATCATGCATTTATGACAGTCACCATTCAACAGCTCTTTCAGTCAGGTCCCAAACCTTTTAGGGTTTTCAACATATGGGTCTCAAATCCTAAATTTATGAAAGTAATTCAACATGCGTGAGGGCATAGTAATAGAGGAAAAAAGCTGCAACAGATATGGGCAAAGCTTAAACAGATAAAGAAACCATTAAAACAACTCAATAAGGAAAAATTTAGCAGTATATCACAACAAGTCCAAAGTGAAAGTTAGGAACTAAATACAATTCAACTTTTTCTGGATACTTCGCCTACCAATGCAGACATGATACTACTTGAGAAAAAGTATAGATAGAGATTACAGTTCCTGACTAAGTGTGAAGGAAGTTTTTTTGCTCAGAAATCTAGAGTTAACTAGCTCAAACTAGGAGATAGTAACTCTAAGTATTTACATTCCATTATGAAAAAGAGACAAAGTTCCAATCGTGTTCACTCAATTACAGATGTTAATGGTTAAATTCACACAACTCAATCAAGCATTTTTTGTATATTCCTGGAATTCTTCAAGCAACTACAGGGCACCACAAATGTCACCTCAGGAGAGTTATCTTCTGAGATTATCTATAATGTGCTATTAATACCTATAGATTCAAACAGGGATCTCTTGAAGCCAGTTATGAAGGAGGAAGTTAAAAAAGCTTTAGTATGTATGGGAAATGAAAAGGCCCTTGACTAGATAGGTATAATACATTATTCTACAAGATAACTTGTAATATTATTGGTGAAGAGGTATGGCAGGCTGTTAGAAAATTCTTTATAACTCGATAGATGCCTACCACAATCAACATAACTACCTTGAATGTCATTCCCAAGGTTCCTAAAACCACTAGACCTAGGGATTATATACCAATTGCATACTGTAACACCCTTTTATAAACTGCTTGCTAAAGTGTTAACTCATAGACTACAACCCTAGCTACCTAATATAGTATGAAAAGCCTAAGCTGCATTCATTACAAGGAGGTTCATAGGGGATAACATTCTTATGTCATCTTATCTTGTTCACATGTATCAAAACAAGTATTTGTCTCCTAGATGTATGATAAAATTAGACATTAAAAAGGATTATGATTCTATAAACTAGGAGTATTTTCACTGAGCACTAGGTATATTATGGAAAAACAAAATATTTTATCCACACCCAAAGTGTAAGAAGATCAAGTTAATCTTACTTCTGTTTGCTGATGATATTTTTCTCTTTAGTAGATGTGATATTCGTATTGTGATGAGTTTGTATGATACTTTCATGAAGTTTTCAGAGATATCTGGTTTGCAGCTTAATGCTAATAAGAGCTCAATTTATTATGGTGGTTCTGTGGATGAAGTGATTAAACAATCTCTATTTAGGCTATTGCATATACCACTAGGGACCCTACCGGTTAGATACTTGGGGCTGCCCCTTATTGGTAGCTCCTTAAAAGCTATGGAGTATCATAAAATCCTAAAGAAGTTCATTGCAAGACTCATCTCTTGGAGTACCAGATTCCTCAGCTATGTAGGGAAAATACAACTAGTTAAATAATTCATTTTTGGTATCCAAGCCTATTTGAGCCTCACGTATTTGATACTAAAAGAGGTTATTGCTGCTATCAATGCGAATTGTAGATCCTTTTTCTAGGATGGCAATCATTAGCATACAAAAAAATGCCTCATTGCCTAGGATACTGTCTGTAAGCCTAAGCAAGAAGGTGGTATTCGTTTGTTTAATCTTGAATGGTGTAATGTTGCAGCTATGGGAAGACTTCTCTGGATCTTATACCTAAAGAAGAACACTCTATGGGTTAAATGGATACACACGTACTTCATGAAAGGTAGAGATTTGTGGAATGTGCCAAATTCCATGTCTATATCGTGGTGTTTTTGGAGATTACCGAAAATTAGAGATTTAATACGGCATGTACTTAAATCTAATGCACAAAACCAAGAAGGTAATCTAGTGGAATATAATATTTTGACGGTATATAATGCGTTGAGAACTCCTATTGAAATGGTAGAATGTGGTATGAAATCCTATTTCTATACCTAAACACAAGCACCACCTATTGTTTATGATTCACAAAAGATTCGCTACTAAGGATAGAATGACAGTAATGGGACTTAATGTGGATGATACATGTGTAGTGTGTGAAGCTGATAAGGAAACAATTGAGCAATTATTCTTTGATTGTTCTTACTCTAAACATGTGTGGTTACCTTTGGTCAGAAATTTTGGTTGTGCTTATAATGATACCTTTTTTAATGTGGTGCTAAGATGGATGCAATAAAGTGGCCGAGGTCTGGCTTATAGGAGATAGGTGCTTCAGTATTTATATGCAGCAACTATCTATCATTTATGGTACGAAATAAATTAGAGAATCTTCCATCAAAAGAGATGTGAACCACAATATATATGTCGCTTGATTGTCAAGGAGTTAGTCACTAGGATAACTAGTATGATTCATTGTAAATCGTATAGATCATTAGTGGCCCATGTCGATAGCCTAAGATAGCTTCTAGTTGGTATTGTGATTCTTCTGATGTACTTAATGATTCATTTCTTGAAGTAATAATATTTTACTTACTTAACAAAAATAATTATATTAAATAAGGTCATAAAAAAAGAGATAAAGTTTAAACATAATATCCAAAATAAATAGAAATAAAAATTACAAAATCATAAAATGTGTCAAATAAATATCTCAAATCATTTGATACTTGAAAATATAATTTTCATGACCATTCAATAAGAATTTGAAATTTTGATCTAACACTTTGAAACATGAATAATGACTTTATGAGAATGTGCGGAAAAAATGTGCGCCTAAGTGCAAAATGGAAAGTGTTTTTCATGAAAGTTCCTTAAAATATATTAAATAAAAATATATAACTTAGAAAAATGGAAAAAACTAAGATTTGAATTTTAGAGAAAATCACCAAAATTTTTGCAAGTGTAAAAGAGCTTAAATAACCTTATAGAACCTAAAGTCACAAATAAGGTTTTGGATTACTTAAATAATGCAATAAAAAAATAAATTGCGATAACACAATATTTCCAAAGATACGAAGCCTGAGCATCTCATGTTTCCAAAAACCAGGATATTAAATTGTTGCTAGAAATGTTAATGCAATAGTAAATTTTTTACTAGAACATGCAAACCTCACACCTCTAAAAAGGGTAACTTATACTTGTTGGTTTTGTATGTACAATCAAATCTAATAACATAGAGAAATACGTGTATTAATGCAATAGATTTTGGATGTGCAAATAAAATATCACCAACAAAATTTGTATCTAGATGCCTATGATGCAAATGACGACAATTGTTGGTACTAAATAAGTGCATTAATTGTTAACATAATCATTCACCCTCCCATCTTCTCCACTATGGACTTATACCTCTTATTATAGATTGTCTTAAGGGTAGAAGCACTATCTTCCTCATTTTGCTAAAGATGGTCAGGAATCTCCTTTGGTTTCACATGATAGTCAATAAAATCTCTCATTGAATGATGCTCTTTTGATGCTATCCTCAATGCATATGAATGATTTTGTAAATAACTTGCGAGAATGTGATTATGCTGATTACACTCACCAACCAAATTCCAACTACCATCAAATACTTTATTTAACTTTAACCTAAATGGATAATCCATACTTTGAAATTATTTCTTTTGCGTTTTTAATATCCACTAGAGCACGTTTTTCATATGTTTCACCTCTCCTATAATGTAACAATACCTTTGTCCTTAAATTTCATTCAATTGTCTTCTACTAATCAATCACTATAACTATATTTTTCTCCTTTCCCATTAGTCGAGCCCATTTAATCAATTCATCATTTGTGGAGAAAATTAAATTAGTTTGGAATAACCAACTCCAATTAGTGTCAATTGGATTTTGAAACACAAAAATAATAATTTTAAATGTATAAAAAAATAACTAAATTTGAATAAGTAGTAAATACATTATAATATAAGGATAATGTTAATTTTAATCAATATTAATTAATTACTTAATATGTTATTACTAACATTAAATTAATAATAATAAGGGAAGAAGCGGTGGAGCTCAGGAGGAACACACAGAAATCATGCTTAGAGCCAGGTTGGAATGCACAACATGTGTGCGGCGCCTAGCACTAGGTCAAAATGCTTGACCAAAGCATTTGACCTTCATTGTTGTCCATTTCTTGGGTGAAATTTTTCCTTTTTTAGTATTTTATAAAAAAAAATATTGAACTGTTAGATGTATGATTTTCCTTTCTATTTGTACTCATATTAACAAGTGTACAAGAACATTTGTTAAGAAAAGTTGTTAAATATATCTAAAAACTCATTCACATCAATAGATTCATTATCTATAATTTAATTATTGCTTAGAGAAGAGATCATTAAAAACTAAACATTCAATGAAGGTGAATTAGAATTAATGTTTTAAAATATTATTTGGGTGAATCAGGGTAAATATTATTTTAATTTCGTTTGGACTGAGGTGAATACAAGTTAAAAAATAAAACAAATGATGCTTGTAGCTGAAATCCCTTTTATAAGATATATAATAGAGGGAGGGTATTTTCGTTCAATTAGGTAAAAATCTATTTATTTTTCTCCTTTACTTTCATTTTTCCTAAATTGGAGATTAATAAAAATAAGGGAAATTGGGGTGAATGAAGGGAAAAAAATTAACTCTTATTACCTTAGATGAACTTTTTATTTTTGTATCTAAATGAGGTGAATGGAGGCAAATCTATTAATTTACCCCCGATTTACCCTAAACCAAACAAATTATAAGACAGGATAGAGATAAAAGTGCTAAAAAATGACAAGCAAATTTGATATGGGTGGAAAAATACACAATGTTAACCATAGTTTTAAAAATCGACGTGATTGGTAAACTGACAAGATTCTATGTATCGATTCTTAGGAATTCAAAAATGGATAATAACCGATTAGGCCAGTGAAAACCCGCGAATCAGCTAAAAAATCCATCGGTCAGACCAGTCAAAAATTGGTTAGGAGTGGATCAAATTCATGTCTAATTTTACTTTTTATATATTTCATATTTATTAACCTAATATGCACCGCTTGTTCGACTAATCCTAACTACTGGTCCAATTACTAAACTAGTAAATTAGTTATGATATCAATTTAATACCATTTTGGTTTTTAAAATTATGGTGTCAACTCAATAATTTGCAAAATTAATGGTTCGTTTGGATTGGGGTAAACCAATGTTAGAATAAATATTAAAAATTAACCTAGGTGAATGTAATGAAGGTGAATCGAAGTAAATATTTTAAAATAATGCTTAGATGAAATTAACCTAAATTAGGTGAATTAGGGTGAATATTGTTGTAATTTCATTTGGATTGAGGTAAATAAAAGTTAAAAATAAAGCAAATGACACTTATACTCAAAATTCCTTTTACAACACATATATTAGGGGAGGATATTTTTGTTCAATTAAATACAATTTTATTTATTTTTTTCCCTTCACCCCATTAACCTAAAATTAGAGATTAATAATAATAAAAAAACTTAAAAAAAATATTTTTTTAATCTTCATTAACATAAATAACCTTTTTATTTTTTATCCGAAAGGAATGAATAGAGATAATGAGACCCGGTTGAAATCGTGAGCCCACAAAACCCAGCTTCAGCCAGTTTTGCCTCCCTCCCATCTCCCGCTCCAACACGGTATCCGGCGCAGAGGACGTGAAAGGAGCCGAGAGCAAACGATCATGTATGGTGGTGCTAAGTATTGCTAAATTTCTTCAAAATCTCAAATGCGAGTGAGCTTCCTCTCTCTAAAATCGATTTTTGGTGCCCTTTTGCAGATGAAGTGTCTGCAATTGTCATAGACTTGGGTTCTCATACTTGTAAAGTTGGCTTTGCGGGCGAAGATGTCCCCAAGGCCGTCTTCCCATCTGTGAGTGTTTTCTTCCCACTGTTTGTATCTTATCTTTCATTCATTTCTCTCGGGGTTTTTGAAATTTTATGAAAATGTTGTTCTTTTGTAACCAATGAGGTGGTGTGTCGGAGACTTAGAAGTATAGATCTTAGCTGAAGTTGGTTACATTGTTCGTCATTCTTTGTTACGATAGTGTTTGCGAGCGAAAACATTTAGCCGATGAAATCTATTGGGACTGAGATAGGCATATGATAGTTTTTGATGTTGAAATTGGATATAAGGAAATGAAATTACTGCTTGTTTTCCGGGTCCATTGTCTACTGTTCCTCAATATTTTTCGGGTGGTTGTGATTCTTGTGAAGCACCAAAAGGCATGTGCTGCTGACGGAGGCGTTTCTTATCATAATCTTGGCAATCCAAGCAATCTTGGTAAAATAATCTGCTGAACTGAAACTAACTGAAGCCTGCTGAACTGAACTGAAGTGAAATCAACAATCTTCGATTATGTTTGGTAGACTGTAGGTTATTTGCAGATAAATGCTGATGAAATTATTTGGTAACTCACAGAATGGAATAGGATCTGGGGTGAGAATAATATGGCCTCATTACAATATAATCTATGAATATAATCTTTCATCATATACTTTGTTGAATAAATTTAAACCTGCCATTAATAATCGGTACAAATACTTTTTGCAATTACAATAACTTGTAAACCTAAACCCCAACAGATCAGAGGTTAGCTCAAATCCAAGATGCCGGGGTTTAATTAAGTGACTCTGGAATTGGTAATTAGTGACATGCATCTTTCATCCTCCAATTGATGATATGATGCTGAGTGCATTGCAAGATTTTGATCTGATGCAAATGCAACTTAGTAAAAGAGGAACTATCTCGTACAGATTGGAAGTTTATTGAGTAAGAAATAGAGCACTTTGGATTGATATGAACTTAAAAGGGTTGTGATATCAAACAACTTATTGAGTATCGGTAACCTTAGTGCATCAACAGAGCAGCTCTTGCAGCTAATCACTGATTACTATCTGGTAAAAAACATTTTTGTGTCTTCTACCTGAAAGTAATTGTTGTTCTGCTTTTTTCCTTGAAGTCTATCTATCTAGAGCCAACCCTGAGTTATGGGGGCCTTAGGTGGAAAGAAAATGGGGGTGCCTATTTTGTTTAAAATGTAAAAAATAAAATTTGCTATAGCATTACTTAAAATTGTCAATAATGGGGATTGAGCTAATGAAAACCACATTATTAGTTTAATGTTCTACCAACTAGGCTATTCTCATAAGCTGTTTATTTGCTTATTTATGTAATATATGCATGTTTATAAAAATTCCCCCCCCCCCATGTTTTGGGAGCCCTTGGCCCATGCCTACTTTTGCTATACTTAAGGTCAACTGTGTATGTATCATAGTTCTTTTTTGTGCTGTTTGTTGATGCTATTGCCATGCGTTTTAGACTAGTTTGAAAGTTTTAGTCTCTCTCTCTCTTTTAGCCCCCGTTTGGTATTACTTAATGTTAATAATTACTTTTAGATAAAAATTACTTTTAAAAAACTACTTTTCAAAAAGTACTTTATTTAGTATAATATATGTTTGTTTTTACTTTTATTATATAAGTAATTAATACTAAAAATTATTTATTATACCTTATTAGTATTTGGGTTTTATTTTTCTACAAATTTATTTTTTATTTCCTATCTTTTATTTTTATTTTCCTATATCAATATCTTTAGGTAATAATTATAATATAAATTATTTAATATTAAACATTAAAAATCATATAAAACATTTGAAATTGAGTATAATATTATATATATATAAATATTTCTTTTATATCCTTTTTTAGAATAAAATTTATATTCCTGAAAAATATCTTATTTTATTTTATATCCACCATATAAGAAATAAGTGACTCTATGATTGTATATCACCCCCACCCATTATTTTTTTTTCCAAGTAAATAATATAGCCAGATGGAGGCTACGTATGAAAAAATTGATAGTAGATGGAGGTAGGACGGAGATGAAGAAATAACAACATATGAAGAGCTGAACAGTGCAGACGTGAAAGCTTTCACGTAACAAACGTATATGTACGGATATAAACGAGAATTTTATTAATCGATGAGTACGTGCCGCACTAAAAAATAACTTTTAAAAGTAGGTAAAATTTACTTTCAGATTACTACTTTTAAAAACTAATTATTACTAATCACTTTTTTATAATAACTTTTTATAAGTAAAAACAAACACTATTAATTAACTTAAAATTACTTTTTATAACTACTTTTACAAAAAATTACTTTTAAAAAGTAAAACCAAACAACCTCTTAATTGTCCTTTATATTCTATTTTTAGGTTGTTGGTTCAGTTGACCAAATGGAAGTTGACGATTCAGAAGATCCTGAGAAGATCACCAGTGCTTCTGCAGATTCAAACAGCACTGTCAAAACTTATGACTCCGTGAAAGGGAAGAGCAAGCGCAAATTATATGTTGGATCTCAAGCCATGGGATACCAACGTGATTATATGGTGGTAGGATTTTTTAGGTTTCATTCTCATTAAGTTATTTTTGTCCCTTTTGGTTTCTTAGATGCTTGTGTTTCGTGAAAGTTGCAATCATTGAATAAGCCATATAGAAGCCAATCATATTACTGCTGTGAAATCAAAGATTCAACATGTAGGTCTTTAAACATAAGTTAACTCCTTCCTGTTGTTTCAATGCTCTGTGACAATCCTGAAGAAAGAAGCAGAATGTAAAATTCAGTCATAGCTGCTGTAATAGGTTCTTCGATCAATAATTATTCTGAGATTTTATGTTACTGCTATGACAATATTTTTTGCTCTTTCATCAGGTATTACCTTGCATGAAAGATGGAGTGGTGTCAGACTGGGATATAGTGGATAGCATATGGGACCATGCTTTTAGGTAATTTCATTTTCTCTGTATCTGGATCCTCAGGGTCTTTTATGCTTTGATGCCACTTTTCAGAAAATAAAAGGTAAAGGTACATGGAAACTAACTTCGTTAAGTTATATGGATCCCTGGTATCCCAAGAAATAAAAGGAGCAATCTGGTGGAGACATCTGAATTCATTCGTCTAGCTCCTCTTGGTTATTTTAAATTTTAGATGGCAAGTCTTTTATTGTGCTGAAAGTATTAGAAAATTGATTGATCATGAAAACCTATGTATCCTATTGCAAAACTGCAAATAGTACTCGTTTATGTTTTTCTGTTTGCTTCATTTCCTGTGCCTGAGTTTCTTCTTTCCCTCCCAGGCCTCCCCTCTCTACCCCTTCCCCTTTAGTCAACATGTTAGTTTTGTGACGTGGAACTCGAGAGATTCCCCTTCTTCTCCCTTCTAATTATTTAACTGCTCTCTTATAGGGAGTGTCTTTTGATTGACCCAATGGAGCATCATTTGTTACTGGCAGAACCATCATCAAATACCCAACAACAGAGAGAGGTGACCTTATGCTATGTATTTGCTTTACAGTTTGATGATATTATATATCGAGATTTATTAGTGTTCTCTGCTTATTATCTGTTCTTCTGCAGATTTTTTTCTAGATCCAGATTCATATGGTATAGTACTTGTGGGCTGCAGCTTTTGTTTTGTCCGTGCTATAGATTTGGATACTACTTATCTCGTGCTAAAAGCGTCTCTCTTCCTTTGTGTACTTATTGATTGTCAATTTTACCTTTTTCAGTTTATTGTACAAGATGATATCTGTCGTTTATGCTGCTGGTAACACCTGTTTGTGTTTGCTCATGCATTAGTCAATAGAATTTAATTCTCAGCTTGGGACTTGCTAAAGCTGTCGGAAGAAGATTTTGGTTTCTGTCTTTCTGATTGTTTGTGTCATACAGTGTATGAATTTGTTCTCATAGTGCCATTGCTGTGAATCTAATGACCAACTAAGAAAAAACAACTAAATTCTGGGCCTTTTGGATTCCCAATCTTTCCATTCCATCCCTGTCTGATCATTCAGTTAGCATCTACATTTGTGCTTGTTTTACCCTAGACAACTGTGCTTTGTGGGAGCCATGTTTGGGATTAAAACATGGAACTTGAATATTGACTAGAGGCAGAGTACAATAATTAATTCGATTATGATTTTCATTAGATGTGGTAATATTCACTAGATACAAAGGAACATCGCCTGGCAACTGGTATGACAATCTCAATATAACATTACTCTCTCTTCAAGTATTTTAAGAACAATTGCACTCCTTTCGTACCAAAATGTGAGCCCCATAAGCAGCGAAAAGACCCTTAAGATTCTTCCTATAGCTGCAGGTGTTGAAATCAATGATTATTTTTAGCCTATATATAGCTGTTACCAATTATTATGGATAATAGTGGCTCAATATAGTTTGGAAGTTATGTAAACAACAAAACACAGCTATCATTTGTTTTATTTAGCCACCACGATAACCATCTTTTGCCTCCATAAATGAGCTATGTAATTGTAGAATTATCAATAAAGAAAAATAAAATAAAAAAAGAGAGAACACAGGAGGAGAAAGGGAGAATTGGAGGTGTTGACTCTGGTTTATGTGTGTTATGTAAACTTTAATAAATTTTCTTCTCACTTAAAATTAATACTCTTTCTCCCTTTAAACCTTGCATTTAGTATCAAAGCAGGCAGTCGGGGACTTAGTTTGGAGAGGCTCTTTTAGTATGCAGAGGGACTATAATCTTTGTTGGTCTAGGATCAAGTTAAATAACCAATCACCAATTTCAATCTTGCATCTTCTGCTAGTTTGATTGAAAAACTTAATAATAACAAGTATGATGCATGAAAAATTGGGCAAGATTTATGGACTGTAGATGGGTTCAGGGACAACCCAACTAATTAATGAAGAAGATAAAAAGAAATGGAGAATTAAGGCCACAAAGACTGTATACATGTTGTCTGTTACCATGGAAAATGAATTTTACACTGAATCAAGGATTTGATAATACGAAAAAAACTTGGGATAATCTAGCAACACTTTTTACAAAAAAAAGGGGATATAAATTTGGAGCTATTGGAGGATGAGCTTGTGTCCATCAAACAAGTAGACATGGCGAGAAGCCAATTTTTCACTAAAGTAAAATTTGTTTGCAATGAGATTGCAAAATTAGATTTAGAAAATGCTATTACCGAAGTAAGGAAAACAAGAATTATTATTCATGGTTTAAATTCTAAATATAATGAGATAACTGCGGCTACAAGAATTGGGTTAATGAACCAACATTGACGGAGTTAGAGAACATGTTGGCTAACCAAGAGACTTTGAACAATAAGATGTCTAAAGTTTTATTGAATGAAGAGGACAATGATAAGACATCTACAAATCTAGAGATGAAGGTAAGAACTCAAGAAGAGGACACCAAAGTTGGTAAAGAGGTAGTGATGGTAGAGGTCCACATTGAAAGAAGAAATGGAATATCAATGATTGATGTGATAATTGTTGATGAAGAGGTCAAGACTTTAAATCTCTAAGGGTAGAAATTAATGTTGCTACTATGAAGAAGAATGATAATGAAGAGGAGTGGGATTTTTAAGCTTCATTTGCTATGGAGGAAATTGTTGCATCATGCATTGATGAGTAGTTGAAGAACCAATGCGTGTAGTGGTAAGTGAAAGTCATTAATTATAGTGATGATTGGGTTGTTGATTCTGGTTCTAGTCACATGATTGGAGATAAGGAGAAGCTACAGAATATGTTAGAGTTACAAGGGAGAATGAGTTTTCTCCACAAATAATTCAAGATTCTCTATTGCTCATATTGGAAAGATAGTTGTACCTTGTTTCAGTCCACATTAAGTGCAGGTGGATAATGTCTATCACATGCTTGGTATGAAAAAGAATCTATTATTTCTATCACCGTTAACATCTTTAGACAATGGCAATTATGATGTGTTCAGGCTTAAAGATGTTAAGTTGTATTTAAGTCTGAAGCCTACAAGTCCACTATCTACGGAGAGAAGATGACTTGAGTTTGTTTATGTAAAGTTAGCATAGATGGCATATGTAGACAATACAGGAAAGAATGAGTCAATAGATTTGTGGCATGCAAGTTTAGGGCATGTGAGTTACATCAAGTTGAAGGCGAAAATGTAGAAAGAGATGCTAAGATGTTTTCTTAATTTGGAAATATGAGATAAGATCGTTTGTGCCGGTTGTTGGTATGACAAAGCTCACTAGTTACCATATGACTTAAATACAAAACACAAACACCATTGGAGTTGGTGCATTAAAATGTTTTTTGGATCAATAAAGCAACTGCCAATTAGAAGAAAAAAGTAAATGACTACATTCAATGAAAAATTCTTGAGGTATGTTTGGGAAAACTTTATGAAATAAAGTTTTGAAGCACTAGCAAAGTTCATGGAGTTTAAAGCAAAGGTTGAGAAAGAAGCTAGGTGCACTATTTTGATAATAGGGCAGAGTACATTTCAAATGAATTTATTGAGTTCCTATGGAAATATGGTATACTAAGGAAATTTACTTGTCTCGGTACTCCACAGCAAATGGAGTTGTAGAAAGAAAGAATCGGCATTTGGCACAAACATGTAGGAGTATGTTGCACGCTAAGAACATTTCACCTCAACATGAAAGCATCTTACCTCAAGTAAGATTTGGGCTTATCTCAACATATGAGAAATTACAGGGAACAAAACATGGGCGAATTACTTTCGAGCATTTGGATGTGTATGTTAATGTATTTATGCGTAATTACGAACAGAGCAAGTTTAATAAAACGATAATTCATTACATATTTGTGGGATATGATAGCCAACAAAAAGAATGGAGATGTTGTGATACAGCAATAGGGACATTGTAATGCATCAAGAAATATGGTGTTTGATGAGGCATCATCATGGTGGTCCCCACAAATATTATTATTACTAGATTCTAAAGAAATTGATAAGTGAGTTCAGAAACAAGTGGAAGGATAACCACAATCAAGGGAAGTACAACCAACACAAGAATAATTGGTTAGTGTTGAACCATTACATGATCAAGCTAGAGTGAGATATCCTGACAAAGCAAAGAGTCGTTGGCAAACAAGAGTGCACCAGATATGTTAATGCAACATTGATAGAAGATAACGGTGTAATGGAGCAAATCACATACAAAGAAGTCGCTAAGAAAGGAGAGATGTTATGGAAGAAGAGGTAAAGATACTAAAACAAATTGGAACTTGGGAGTTAGTGCCGTGACTTGGTAAAGTACAATCTATTTCTTGTATATGGGTGTACAAGGTGAAGACTTATCTGATAAGATGCAAGGTTCGACTAGTCGCTCGAGGTTTTTCACAAAATTAACATTTTTTCCGGTTGCTAAAATTACAATTGTGCGAGAATTGTTAGCATTGGCTTCAAACAAGTTTTGGAGGCTTTGGCCAATGGATGTTAAAAATGCATTTTTATGTGGAGCAACCAAAGGGCCTCCAAAGTAAGATTCACCCAAGTTATATATGTAAGTTGAAAAATGCTTTATATGGCTTGAAACAAGCACCAAGGACTAGCGTGGAAAATTATCATGTTTCTTTTACAGAGTGGATATTCAATGGCACATTCAAGCTTATTTGTCAGAGTACAGGATGGTAAGCCAGTGATAGTGCTAGTGTACATGGATGATCTCATTATCACCGGAGATATGAAGAGGGTTGATGAACTAGAAATAATTCATCTTTACATTTTCAAATCAATGAGCTTGGAGAATTAATACATTTTCTTGGACTTGAGGTTGATAGAAGAGAGGAAGGGTTGGTTTTGTGTCAACATAAGTATGCTCAAGACCTACTAGAAAAACATGGAATGGTCTTGTAAGCCAATTTCAACACCAATAGAGGTTAATGTGAGACTTTGCTCATCTGAAGGAAGCAATCTTGATTTTTGAGGATGCCATCATATATAGACAGTCTAATTGACCTAACTATAATATAGACACACAGTTGGTGTGATAAGTTGATTCACACAAAATCCCAAAGAAATCACATTTAGTATGTCGAATTCTAAGGTATGTTAAGGCTAGACTTGGTTATGGTATTTTGTACAAGAAAGGTGTACCATGTGAAGTTGTAGGATATTATGATGCTGATTATGCTGGTGACTACAATACTCGTCGTTCGACAATCAGATATATGTTTAACCTAGGATCTGGAGTAGTGTCTTGGTGTAGCAAGAGACAACCTGTTGTATCTTTATCAAGTACAGAGGCTCAGAGTGGCAGCCATGGCAACACAGGAATTTACATGACTGATGAGCTTTTACGTGTTCTACATCGACCAGTGAAGTGTGCAGTGAAGCTGTATTGTGATAATCAATCGGCAATTTGCTTGGTTGAAACAGTGTTTCATGTTAGAACAAAGCATGCGGAATTTCACTATTATTTCATTGGAGAGAGTTTTCCGGGCAATATTGAGTTGAATTATCTCAACCATAAGACCAGATATATATACAAAGGGACTTGATTCAAAATTTAAAGAATTTAGGAGACATCTTGGCATGCGTACAAGACTGGACAAGGAAAGTAATAATTGAGGAGAAGTATTGAAATCAATTATTATTTTTAGCGTATATATAGCTAATAAGTGATACTACTTACTACCTGATGATAGTGGCTAAAGATAGTTTGGAAGTTATGTAAACAACAAAAGACAATGATCATTTGTTTTATTTAGTCACTGCCATAATCGTCTTCCGTCTCTATAAATATGGCATGTTATTGTATAATTACAAAAAGAAGAAAAAAAGAGAAGAACAGAAGAGGAGAAAGGGAGAATTAGGTATGTTATGTAAACTTAATAAATTCTCTTCTCATTTAAAATTAATACTCTTTCTCGCTATAAACTTTACGACAAGCTGCTTGTAACATTTAAACAGTGCCTTAATCTCATGACTCCAAGTGCGAATAGAGTCTCTTCTCCCACATCTAGAATAAATAAGAATCTGACATCCAAAAGAGCAATCAAACATTATGTGATGACAGTATTAGGAGCTGATCCACAGATACAGCCTGGATCCACCTAAATTCCGAACCGGAGAAGTCTCTTGTTTGTTGCCAACCGGTGATGCATCAAGAGCCAAAGGATCAGTTGTGTTAGGAACTGATAAAGTCTCCCACATGGCCACACCAGTTTATGCCAAGTTTACTTGTTCCCCCTGCTTCTGATTTTGTCATAGACTTTGTGGATGCCATAGTCTACTCCTGAAGCTAGCAACTCATCAATAACAGAATGCAGGTGAGAAAATCCAGGAGGAAGCTGCATTTGCCTGGTTATCTCAAATCGATCTCCTCTTAGGATAAACACCAAAATCGCATTCACCTGGATATCTCAAATTTATCCCCCCTTTGGACAAACACCATGAATCTATATAACCAGTCTTTTCCTGCAAACGTTCCATAAAGCTTGCCTATGACACTAATTTTCCAAGTGTCAATGTTGATGAGGCCAAGGCCACCCTCTTTCCTTGGAAAACATACGGCGTGCCATGAGACCAGAGCCTTCCTATTGACATCAGCATTGCTTGGCACAGAATAACCTGCTGCACCTCTTTCTCAGATAAGAGAAAAACTTGGCACCAATACATTTTCATGGAGGACAAGATAAATCACACTGCTGGAGCCTCCCTGCATAAGATAAGAGATGAGTTGCCTAATTCTTGAGGCGACTCTCTCAATGATAGGAATTTGAGTTGTTGAGATTCTGGAGGATGATAGAGGAACACCCAAGTGCTTGACTAGAAAAGTGACTTCCTAAAATAGCAAGTCTAAGACCTGTTGCTTTTAATTTCAAGACCCCCAGGGAGCACAGTGCACTTGGTGGGGTTCACCTCCAGTCCAAAAAAGCTAGAAAACCGATTGATGGAATCAACGAGTAGGCTAATAAACTGACTATTGCCTCTCTAGTACAACAACCAACAACATATCATCAGGTTAATGATCTTCAAAGGATTGCCCTTAGTATGCCCATGGAAGCCTGGTACCTTCCATAATTGTCCCAAATGGTTCGCGAGAGACTCTATTACTAAAACAAATGGGTATGGAGATAAGGGGTCTCCTTGCCTTAAGCCTCTTTTCCCAAGGAAAGGAGGGGTAAGGGTGCCATTAATAACTAAGGATAAAGATACTGATGGTGCATCCTGACCTGCAAAGAGGGCCCAACGAGTCCTCAATATTAGTCAGCCTAATATTAGGGAGTATTTTTCTAGTATCTTTTGTTATTGTGCAGTATTTTTAGTATCTCTATATCTTAGGGATATATGAGTAATATATTATTATTATTGAGATTTAAGGATATTATCCAAAAGATTAAGAAAAGATGTGTAGCATGGTATAAGGGGATATTGTAAGATATAATTCAAATGATATATGTTCCTAGGTAATATTCCTTTTGGGGTGTGACAAATAATTGCAATATAATAATTGGCTGTACTAGTATAAATAAGGCGTCATACCATAAGCTAATAAACAGGCTGGGAAGATTAGCTAATTGTTAATTTGTGGTCCCTTACTCCCATCACCACCGCACCCCCCTCTCTACATTTATCCACTAATTATCTAATTTCTCCAATCCAATCCAATCAATCCCAACCCTAATACCTACTTCCCTATTATCCTCATGAATTATAAGAGAAACAAACTTCACCCTAATCACTACTTATACCTCAGAATACAAAAAACACTAACCTACAACAAAAGAGCTATAAGCACACCTCTGCACTCAAAATAAACAAACATAACAACTGATGTCACACAAAAGCAGATAAGTTTAACTACCCTGAGGGGGGAAGCCATAAGCATGCAAATGCTGATGAAGAAACTCTCAAATAACAGTATCATAAGCCTTTTTCTGGATATCTAACTTCACCTCACACCTTGGGAAAATGTGCTTTTGAGAATATATTTTAACTGATTCATCTAATTCATGGGAAAGTAGCACATTCTCCCCAATATTTCTGCCTCGGGCAAAAGTTGATTTAGAACCATCCACTGAGCAGTAAGAACTTTGGAGATAATTTTATGCAGAACACTTCAGCATGCAATACCTCAAGTCCTTGACATTGCTAGCTGATGTATAAGGAGTACAAATTGGGTCAAGCCAGATTAATGGTATACTTGGGTTGAGTACCATTGAAATGGGGGAATAAAAGAGAGATTAATTACAATTGCCAAGGTTTACAACTCATGGTATAAAGAAGGTAAGGTTTGATGTGTAACGGAATAGATGGTTTCAAAAATACCCTTTTTTGTGTAATTTTGTAATGATAAACAAAAGATGAATTCTAAACTAAGGATATAGATAAAGGATCATACAAAGTAATTTTTGAACTAGCTTTGAAAGCCTTATAGATAACTCTCAAAGGATCTCTAATGAATAAATATACAGTAAACGTCATTAGATAACTCTATACAAACCCACACAGAAAATGTATAGAGGTTTGTAAATTATGACTCATACCTAAATTATAACTCACACAGATAAGATAATGTAGAGAGAGATCTAGTTTATGACTTATACAGATAACATAAACATAGAACAATGAAGCTCACGCTGGGTTTCAACGAAGACAATTCGATTTAATAACTCAGTTCAACTATAACCATCAATCACATCAATTTTATTTAATTCATCCATAAAATCATCCATTCATCAAACCATCATTTCCATTACGTATCAAGATTTGTTTTGTGAGCAAATTCAATCAAAGTCTTCACTTGACTTTGACGGTATCAATTCTCAAAAATGAGAGAAAATGGGCAGCCAATAAGTTACGGGTTCTATTTAGGTAGATAGCTGTTAGGCTTTCTTGGTTACAACTCAATATAAAGTTGACTTGGTTAGGACCAAACTAAAGAATATCTAAATAAAACTTCCTAGTTTAGATCTAACCAAAAGCTGATCAGCCAGTGACTTTTCTGGGCTGTCAAACTTGAGTATTCTGCCCCTCCCATGCTTACAAGCTGATTTTAATTAATCTTACAAGTTAACAAGCTAACTAGTAGGTAGTCATATTAATTTTACAAAATTAAAAGCTAGTTTATCGGGTCTGACTTTTACAGTAAAACTCAGCTGAAAAACATTAAAAAGCACAGTTGTATTTCTCCAAAAAACTGACTGCCACTGATCTCCCTGCCTCCTTTTTTTTTCCTGCACCCAATCAGTCCAAAAATTGCTCCCTCCTGCTGCAGTTTTTGGCCAGAGCCTAGCTGTTTGGATAACCATTTTTGTAACCATTTTATAACCCATCTAAGCTGTCAAACAGGTGATGGCTTGGTATTTTTGTTATGCATGGCTTTCATGGCTGATAACTAATTAATTTGTTAAACTAGTCCAAAGTAGAAGGGTTTTGGGGCCTTCAATTTCAGGAAAATTAATGATTAAATTAGTTTTATTTGATTGGGATGCTCCTACATCACTAGCATGAGACTTTAAGCACCAGAGTTAAGGAAACAGTATTAATCTGACTAGTCACAAAACTAGTGGCAAAATACTTCTTAAACACCAAGAAAACGTCCTTACCCATAATCCTCTGGGATTTCTTGAAGAAACATGTTGTGTAGCCATCAAATCCTGGAGACTTGTTATCTCCAATATAGAAAAGAACCTCTTTGACTTGCAGGCTTAGTAGGGTACATTTTCAGCTCCCCTGTAAGAGAAGGCCCAAGGCAACAATCTGGGCATCAACATAACAATTAGAATCTCCCACAGAACCCAGGTGACCTTGATTTAAGTCTATAAAAGTCTTCGCAATTTGTGCAGGAGTGGATACATGACACAATTGACATCAGTGATATGTGTAATCAGTTGCCTCTGTTGTCTCTCCTTGAACATGGCAAAGAAATACCTAATAGTCATCACTAATATTGAGTGAGTGGACTTTGGGTTTTTATGCAATAACTCTTTACACATAAGGATATAATTATACTTTTCATAAAGGGCCTTCTCTTCCGCTGTGGCATGCAGGTCAGATGGAATCAAGTGAGTACTTTGTTGTATCTGGGATAGTTGATCCCTGGCATGTTGTACCTTCTATACTCCATAGGAATTGTTACTCAACACCTTGAAATCAGTCTTCATGCTCTTCAGTCTATTCAGAATTCTACGCAACATGTTCCCTGAGTTATACTTATTTGAGTTTGCCAAACAATCTCAATAAATCTTGCTTCCGCCAGCCAGAATTTAAAAAGCTCTCCCTGAGATTCAACAGTCACTACAATTGGGGCATGGATCAAAGACAAGTGGACTCTGGAAGTCAGCCAGGGAGCATGGAAACTGTGTTACCCCAGGAATATTAACTAAGGCTTTGTCAAGTTCACTGAGGATGACCTGTTCTGCATCTCTCTTACTGGATCATGTGAAAAAGCAACCTTTACCGCACAGGTCATGAACACAGATGGCTTGTCAATGCTCAAAAAACCCCATCATATCAGTTTGGTTGGGCACTTCTCCCTCGGCAGAGGCTAGAACAACATTGAAATCAACCATCATAATCCAGAGTTCATTTTAGGTGGCAATCTGTTTTAGCCAGTTCCCAGCTATGGGCATATACCAAGGTGAAGAAAAGCTGAATAAAAGATTGAATAACATTCACTTTGCAAAACCTTGATCACTAAAAGAGAAGAGAAATAGTCCAGATACTAGAGTTACAAAGATGTTAGATCCTCTCATTCACATGCTTGTTATAAGATTTAATGAATGTATTAGCAATATTAAAAAAACTTTATTTAAATTGTCCTCCTTGACTCTAGTCTCAAGGAGACCAACGACAAACAATTTATTCCTCTTACACCACTCCCTAACTTTTTTATTTATTTAGCCAATAATCATCAATACTAAGATTCAAGGGGGAAATTGCTATTATGCAACAACTGCTCTTTGTCAAGCACCAACTGCAGTACATCCAAATCAGCATCCTCTCCTACAAATCACCAACAGTAGTGAAGGAGTTACCTGCGGCAGAATTTCCATGCTGCTCCAGCCTAGCATTCTGATTGGCAACTTTGAGATTAAGAGGCTGAGAGATACTAGGCACCTTTGTCTATGCTTCGGTAGTCACCTCTTTACCCTTTTCTTATCTCAGTCCACCACCTATTCTTGCTTCATGGTTTCAGCAACAGCACCTCTCTAGTTCTATTCCTGAGTATGACATTGGCTAGGCGGTTGAGGCTTGTGGTTAGAGATAATACGACCAAATCTGTTACAAGCTGAGCAATATAGAGGCTTCCTATCCAAAGGACCTTTTGAGCTACAATAGTGCCATTTGGATCTGCAATATCAATTGTATCACTAGAGGTGGCAATTAGGTTGGGTGGGTTAGGAACTCCTTAGGTCGGGTTACTTGCGGGTCATTTTTGTTTGTGGGTCAATTGTGGGTTAGGTCAGGTCATCTTGGGTCTGGGTCATTTTATTGTTTGGGTTTAGATTGTCCAAATCTGAGTTGTATGAGATTAATTTTTCGAGTTGGGTTGAGCTAGTTCGAGTCATTTTGGGTTAACTTGATTGGTCGGATTTGTGCCGAGCTAGTTTAGGTTCGAGTTAATTTGATAGGTTTGGTTAATTTAATAATCTTTTAAGATTTTGATGGGGTGGGTTGGGTTTGAGTTGAGCTAATTTTGAATGTAATCACTTTAGTTTTGGGTTAAACCGGACATCAACCACAAAAATCAATCTAACTCATTAAGCTCATAAGCAAGCATTAAGTTTGACTTCATGTAAGCATATAATTAAAAATATATTATTAAGTGCTAGTTGTTTATTATTATGCTATTTTGATATTGTGTTTTTATGTAGAAAAATTGGTAAAATTAGAATATCATTGGTGAATATACTATAAAAATAAGAAAAATAAGTAAAATTTATAAAATAATGTATTTTTAAAATCTTTAAATAAATAATAAAATATGTATAATATTTTATTATCATAACTAGTCAATATCAAATTTAGCCTTATAGAGTCGAGTATATGTCGAATTGGGTTGATATTGGGTTTGGGTTAGCTCGGGTCACTTGTTGGGTTCGGGTTCAGGTCGGTTCAATTGTATTTGGGTTTATCACTAAGGGCATTTTAATGTCTATCTCTACCAAAACCCTAGGATAAGACACCCTACCTTCATGTGAGTAACTCGCTCTATACAAATAGGCCTACCCCAGTTAGGGATGGCAACGTGGCAGGGCGTGTCGGGGATTGCTCTATACAAATAGGCCTACCCCAGTTAGGGATGGCAACGTGGCAGGGCGTGTCGGGGATGGGGACGGGGACCCCATCCCTATCACCAAACCCGATAAGAAAAATAATCCTCAAACCCGACTCGATCCCCGATTTTTTTTATCGGGGATTCCTTGACTCGATCCCCGCAGGGATCAAATCCCCATACCCGATCCAATCCCCAAAACCCGACTTTATACCTGATCCCTAGTGTTTGAAAAGGCTTAAGGCGCACCGAGGCGCTAGGGGTCCTGGAGCCTAGGCGCTAGGCGCACGCCTGGGCGATGTGAGGTGCCTAGTGTTTTTTTTTTTTTTGTTGGCATATATACTTTTTTTTTCCAGTTTTCCTTGATGCTCTCTCTATTTTTTTTTTCAGATGTAGTGGTACATTGTTTTTCCCTTTGTTGTTGTTGTTTTTCTTTTTTCTTTTTTTTTTTTACATTAGGAAGAAAAAGTTTCTGCAAAAAATATATAGGACAAGGGGGGACCTTTCTTTTTCCCTATATCTTTTGTTTTCCCTTATATCTGCAAAAAATATATGCAGATATACCTTTGATTTTTCCTAATGCCCTATCTGTTTTCCTCTATATCTGCAAAAAATATATGCAGATATACCAAAATAACTATTTATTGCTTTAAATTGGTGGTAGCAGACTTTACAGTCTCTGCAGCTTGTTTTTAACTTTTCCAAAATAACTCTTGCTCTCCCCAATTCCCATATTAATTGCAGAATATTTTTACTGTAATCAAGACTATAAATAGACTTATATTTTTCCAACAAATGACTATTTAACTCCCCTAAGTCTCTGCAGTCTGCATGTAATTTTTTTTTTCTTCTGAAAAGGCTTTTTATCCCTCTTCCCTAAGTCTATCCTCCCTATGTGTCTATTGATCTCCCAAGTTTCTGCTTGATTTTATGCTGAGGCGTGCGCCTCATAGCCTCTGCGCCTAGCGCCTGAGGCGCGCCTTATATGTGCCTCACTTACGTAGCCTCGCCTAGCACCAAAAAAGCCCTAACCCCCCATCGCCTTGCGCCTTGCACCTCAGGCGCGCTTTTTCAAACACTGCTGATCCCCGATCCCATTCCCGATCTTCAAGCATTTTTTTTATATTATACTTTTAATTTATATTCTATAAAAATTTATATATATATATATATATAATTTATTCGGGGCGGGTTTGGGGACGAGGACTCCAAACCCGTTCTTGAAAAAATCCCCGTTAAAAATACCCGAACCCGAACAGGGAATCCCCAACGGGGCCCCAAACCCGCGGGGAAAATTGCCATCCCTAACCCCGGCTGTTAGCAATACAGCTCAAATGTTTGAGTGACCAATACTTTGAGGAAGGTTTGGGACAAAGTGAGAAATTGTAGGACATCCTTTCATTGCTTAAGGACCAAAGGTCTGTTGTAATATGCCCAATGCTGGGTCAAAATCAAGTCGCAATCAGAGACTGACTGGAATTTGAATGGAAAAGGAAAAAAAAAAAAATCAGACACAGGGATTAGGCACCCAAGTCCATTGTGCCTTGATGAAACCACGTATTTGACCAAATGAGGGTGTATCCCGCAAAATAATCCCAATCGGCACACTCCTTAATCCTTATCCGTAACACCGTAAATAGCCACCATCACATATTTAGAATCAACATTAGACTGGAATCCTATTAATAGCAACTCTATCCCTCTATGACCAACTTGTCTTAGCAGCTGCATGACCTGTCACAGGGCCTTCCTTCCAGGCATCAAGTCCCACAGCACCCAGGGTGTATCACATCAGTCAGAATTGTAATGTAACAGGTTCCAATGGGGTTGCAATGGTTAAAGTTGGCTTTGTATCAGCTGTAAGGGTGATAATGTCTGTTTTGAGACGCCTGTGACACACTCTGAAACAGGTATGGCAGAATCCTCTGGTGCTGGGTGAATCTCAGCATCCTGCCCCTCCCCAACATCTTTTTAACACCAATACTATATGATTTTCGATAATTTGGCGATAAATTCAAGAAGATGCTAGATTCCATTAACTTGGCTTCTTTTCTGTACCATTTCCCCCTTTATTTATGATGCTATTACTAGTAAAGAAAACTGTTGATACTGTGAGCTGCTTCTGTATTTCTCCAGCAAATATGGGTCAGTAGTCATTGTTTGCAGTAAATTGAGTTTCTATTGTTTATTTCAATACCTCCACGTGCTGTCTTTAACAGGGCAGCAGAGCTCATGTTTGAAAAATACAAAGTACCTGCATTGTTCTTGGCAAAAAATGCTGTATGTTTCCCATCTTTTATACTTTTTTTTTTTTTTGCATTTAAAATGTGTCGTAATATATGATTTTGGTTTCTCTTCTGGTTCATCCAGTGATACGTTTATGCTTCTGAAGTACTTTGCTCTCTGGAATTCTTTCAATGTCAGGTACTTACATCTTTTGCTTCTGGATGGGCAACGTCTTTAGTTGTCGATAGGTACAATGTTTTTGCATTTTTGAGTATTCTGTTTGCTTACTCTGTATTCTTATAATCAGCTGCTGCATTGTGTTGTATGTGAATATTTATTGCATTATTTACTGTGATATGTTCTCATTATTTTAGTCTTGAACTTTCTTTTGAGTATTGAGTATTTTTACACTAATCGCTAAGCAGCCTAACTGGTTGGTAATGTGATGTCATGCTGTTGTAGTGGTGGAGGATCAACCACTGTTGCCCCAGTACATGGTAGTTATGTTCTTCAAAAGGTACCTCTCTCACCCTATGGTAGTCATTTCATCTGTAACAGTCTCTGCAACTATTTGACAATAGAAATTTTTAAGAAAGTAAAAACTTATTGTCATTACATATTTGCACACATTATGATGTCCACTTTATAAGCTGATGGTTGCAAGTATATTTGAAGTTGCCTTGGATGTTGAGTATAAGTCATAATTTAAGACTAATCCTTTGTGTATGGTAGAAGGTAGCTTTGGGGACGCAGGACTTTGGGATTTGGGCCTTAGGCTTAGGGTTAAGAGGTGAAGAATATGGATTGTAACCCTGATTACTATTTTTTCATCATGGTTTTTGGCTGCTTTCTCTCTCTCCTTGTGATTTCTGCCCACATTGGGTTTCCACATAAAATTTTTTGTTCTATGTTTTTTTCTGCATTTGGTTCTTCAATATTTTTGCTTCATCAATTTCACTCAACAGTAGAGGAATATATTGATTGCTCAATTCTACTGGCCACTTCCCCTACCCCTCTAAGGAAAAAGAACACAGAAGTAGATGGCAAAATGAACAGCTATATTCTCTGGCATGTCTGTAATAATATGCCTTATGGAAAGAAATGATTGTTTTCTTCCGTCTTATTAACTGTAATATGCATCTATGCTTGACCACAGAGTTCCAAACTAAAATCTCTGTGCTATTTGAAGGTGGTTTCCTGATATGTTGCTTTTTCTGATTAACTTATATCCTCAATGGGTAACTTGGGAAATGATAAGTTGTTGATTCTAGGTGCCTGGTGAATTTGGTACCCTTGGACAAACTTAGTCATGATTGAATAGTTGTTTGTGATGGCAGGCCATCTTATCTTCTCCAATAGAGGTTCTTACTGATTGTTTGATAAAAAGCTTGGAGAGCAAAGGAATCAAAGTATGTTGTGAAGAGTATAATGCCACATTTTATGTGTTTTCAAAGTAACACCCTTTACTTTGATTTCTTATTTATGAACTTTGTTTGATCAATCTGCGTGTCTTGTTTTCTTATTTTGTAGATCAAACCTAGGTATTCTTTTACAAGGAAGGAGATATGACCTGGGGAATTTCAGGTACTGTTTATTGTGTAAACCATCTGACATTGGCTGTTCGTTTCGATATGCAGTCTTATCCTGTTGTCATTGTGGACCTGCTGTTGGTTGGCTTTTTGCATAATATTTTTTCGAGTATCCAAATGTCGAACTAAGCATCGTATTGTTCTGCTATTCAGTATGTGTCATACACTTTGGTGTCTTCTAATTTTAACTCATATATTTACAGTTGAAAAAACGACCACTTTTATTTCCAGTGGAATGTTTCTGGAAGCATACTACTGTGTGTTGCCTTATACATTTAAAAATGTTCTTTCAAACTATTTGCTCCCTGCAGATTCAGGGTCTGTTCCCCTCATCTTATTTTCAGATTAGTTTAGATCGGATTATCAACAATTTTTTTGATTATTATCAAAATAACACAAAATTAATGATAATAATTATAATAATGATAGTAATGACAACAATAGTGATAAAATAATATTAATAACAAATTAAAAATTTCTAATTCAATTAATATCAGTTCATATTAGCAAAATTCAGACAAAGAGAACTGGCCTGCAACTTGTAAAATGTTGGTTGCATATGATGTCACCTCAGGGGCTGATAGGGAATGAATTCACTTCGTCCTGACGTATTAAAACTCCCATACAATGTTGGTGAATAGGAATGAAACATGGTGATTTTTGTTAGGTCTGTGTTTCCTTCCTCCCCTGGATTGGGTTCTTTTGCATACTTCTCAAAATTGGTATTGCATGGTTTTTTCTGTTTCTTTTGACTGCCCTCAATCTTTTTCATGTTTGTGTTGCTACAGATTGTTTGCCATTTGACAATATGTGTGCTCTTTCTATCTGTTATCATTTATCGTTGTTGTTGCTATTGTTACTGACATAATAACACCATTTACATGAATGTTTTGAGATCCAGCAGACTGTTTGATGTATATGCCAATACAAATTGGGTCAAGTTAGGAAGGTGGTTATCAATGGGGGATAACTGAATAAGTTGAATATGATCTTTGGTACCTCCTTGGATCATATACTAACAAGAACCACCTAAGGTTTCAACACTTAGGATAAATCTTGTGAGATTTTAGGATTCAAACTTCAAACTCATGCACTAGAGTTGAAGGTGACTGATTTCTACTGAGAGAAATAAGATAGCCAAATTCTAAGTCTTTTTCATTCAAGTGTGATCCCAACACTTATAGGAGAGTGTTGGGTCTCATTTAGTTGTAATACAACTCAACAAAAAAAGGACTGGTTTGGTTAACTAATCAAACTAGTTAGTTGTCAAAGAGACTAACTTTAACTAGTTTAATCCTAACCAAAACTAAAGTTGACTTTGCACTAGCTGAAACAGAGAAATCAGAATTGTTTGGGACCTTCCCAATGTCTTGCATCTAACTTGGGAGGCTCCTTACAAGTTGATAAGCTAAGCTAAGCTAAAAACATCATTAAAAGTAAAAAGTAAAAGTAGCTTTTATGTTAAAGACTAAAAACATTATTAAAAGCATAAAGCAGAAAGTAACTTTTCTGCTGCAAGCCTAAAGTTCCATCATAGCCTGAGCATAGGTTTCTTTTCTTCCAAAAAAGGTCTGCCCCCTCTGATGCTTGTAGCTGTTGCTGCTGCTAGTGCCCACATCTACCCAGAAAAGTGCAGTTGTGGCTGCTATTGTGGGACCTGAACTGTAGCCTATCCTTAGCTGGGTAGTGAGCCATTTAAGCCATAAAAATGAGCCACTAAGCTGCAAAAGGCGGTGGCTGGATTGGAGTTTTGCATGGCTTTCATGGCTTGGGGTTTAGTTAAACTAATTAGTCCAAGTGAGGAGATTTTTATGTCCCCCTAACTTAGAGAAATTAACAACTAAATTAATATCCTGGATAATGGATGCTCCTGCATCACTGTTGATGTTGATTTACCTAATACAATGGATAGTTACAAGCTATATTGTCAATTTGTCAGGTACAATTATGATGTTGTCCTGTTATTTTATCTGTTCTCTGCTTTTTAGGTTCTTTCTTGATTGTGAATGTTGCATTCTTCTGTTTCTGTCAATTGAGTTCCCTTTGTCCTGCTGCAGCGGGTTATTGCTAGTGACATTAGGGAGTGCGTTTGCTGAGCTCCTGATACACCATATGATGGTTTGTCTTCTGTTTCATTTCTCGCATATTCTTTAGACTTATTTTAGAGGGCAAACCTCGTCTTTAATATACTCTTATGTAAAATTTGTTATCTTGTTCATGATGGGTTATTTCCTTGGTGTTGGTGTGATATCTAAGAAGTAACTACTTTAGTATGTCATACTTCCTAGGAAATGATTGAATGGAAGTACTTCTGTGGAAGCATTAATTTGTGTATGGTATTCATGACTACTTCATAGGAAATATACCAATTTCCTTAGTTAATATTGTGTGGTTCGATACTATACTTTCTAGGAAATAGGTACTAAATTATGATAATATTCCTTTGTAGTGAATTAAATTAATTATTTTATATTTTGCTCATAAACACTACATTAGAAGTAATAAATAGTAACTGAGGAAGTAGCACTTACTATGGGATACCTAACCAAGTCACTTCCTTAGTAAATAGCTAGTTTAATAGCTCTACTTACATTAAATAAAAAAAAATTGTTTTAGCATTTCCTGGGTAGTGCGGCTTCCTCCCTTAACTTGCATTGTACCAAATGAGTCCTCGATGGAATGAACTGGTAGTTTACTCCCCACTAGATCTCAAACGGCAACCGTATTATATTTTATATGAGAAAATAGATGGTTTGATGTGAATTTGTGGGAGCAATTCAAATAGTAAGAACTCACTTACTCTAAAAGGAATAAAGATTGCGTCTCATCATGTGGAATTTTGTAGAAGCTAACTATTTCAAATTGCTTGTATTCAAACCTGACATATTATTCATGGAAATTGAGATCTTGGGTAAAAAGAGGTCAATGGGGAGGGATATTGCTTTAACTTTCTCAGAATTTGTTTTCCATGTATTATGGCTACCAGCTCACAGGGCCAGTCTGATCCCTAAATCTAATGGGGTCTTCCATTGGACACCTGGGAAAGGTGGAAAGCCTCCAAAGATTGGATAGTTTGTCACTTTACGTTAGAACTCATTAGTCAGGGATTTATTGATCCACTCTTACTAAAACACCCGCCTGCCTTAATTGTAAGTGCTTATTTGAAGTCACACCGCTACCAAAGATTATGTTTCTGCAGCTATAGATAGGGAGGAAATTGATTAGAGTTTGGAGGGGTCGGTTCCCTTTACACAATCATATTCAGGTCATGATGAAATTTGTTGCTTCTTGTTAGTTTCTTTTTATGTCTACTGCCCTCCTTTCATGAGATAAAAAGTAAGTTGTCTGCACAATTTTCAAGTTAGGTGGAAACAATTATTAGGCTTTTCTGATGTGTGCCTCCTTGTTGTATGGCAGAGAATGCATATTCGAATATTCCGATGACACCGTATGAACTTCCTCATGGGAAGTAAGTTCCTTCTGATTTATCATGAGATTTTTAGTAGCTTCTTTTGTTCATTTTCTACTCTTATCAAATATATCATTTCAATGCTGCTTTGTGTGACCTCTGATGAGATTTGTCAAATACCCATTATTTCACTATCAGCATAGAAGTACTTGGTAATTTTCTCTACTGTTCCATTCATGGACACTAATCATATTTTAGTTTTAAGAGAATCCTGTTGGAAGTAACTTTTGTAAGATTTATTCTCACACATCTCATCTCTTTCTTGGCTTACCTTATTTTCTCACAATTCTATGTTCTCCACTTTCGAGACTGATCTGATACTTCCATTATTTGTTTTACTTATTCTATGGAATACAGGACAATTGAAATTGGAGCTGACAGATTCAAGATTCCTGATGTTTTATTTAATCCATCATTGGTTGAGGTGTGCAGCTCTGTGATGCAATATTGCAAGCATAACTTTTGCATTATTGCAAGCATGACTTGGCATAAGACTGAAGGAACTTTAATAAAATTTCAAATTCTATTTTTCTCAGTGTATAGCTCAAAAATATATGTTGATGCTTCTAATCCATTACAAGAGAGTTCTCTTTGATGCTCAATGTAACATATGTATGTTTAAATTCCTTTTGCTCAGTATCATGAATATTGTTCTAGAATGGACGTTGAATTTTTCTTGATTTTCCACCAGATTTCATTGTTGTAAATTTATTTTAGGTTCAAAGATGATATGGTTACATTCATGCAAAATGTGTGTTTGGCAAATGACATAAGTCACATGATGTGCCTTGAAATCTGATTATTACATTTTTAAACTTACATCCTACATCGGAAAATGAAGAAAGATGAAGATACAAAGCCCAATATTTGGTTTGATTGAGGTAAAAGGGGCCATGGCGGCTTGTTTATTGGCTAGTTTTATCTGCTAGGTCCTTACATAATGCTGAGAAGATGGTTATTTTCTTAGTGACACTATTGCAAATGCTAGAATTTGCAGAAAAGTCCACCTGTGATATTTGCTTGATGAGCAAGCTTCCTGCTTTTTAAAATAAATACTCCCTCAGTCTCACATTGTTCCCAATGATAAACTCATTAATAATTACAATGCCACATCATAGGTTTATAGTACTATTCCTTATTTCCCATTGTAATGTGAAAATATTCTTGATTAATAATTGCATATAATAAAAGTAGAAATACTTAATGTCTTATAATTAGAAATCTTGCAATTATTTTGGGGCGACTTAAAAAGAAATAACATGCTAGCAAAGTGGGATGGACGAAGTATCATTGTTAGTTGTTGTAAAGCTATTCACGTAAATTATCTTTTTATGTTATTTAGGGGCTTTAGATACTGACATAATTTTTGACAGCGTAATGGGGTCAATAGACTCATGTGGCCAACGCCACTTTGTGGATAAGTCACACATTTAAAAGATTCGGTCGTATTTTACTAATTCAATTATGGTGCTCTTCTGTGTAAATATTGAATTATAAATTCTGGAAGGTAATTTTTAATAGTAATCTTCGTACATGGCATCCTTAACTTTTGTCTCTGTTAAATTTTTTGGACTAGTTAGCCTTGTGCAGGGATGAAGATTTATTTTTTATTTAGCTCAACTTTATTTAGTGGCTACTAAAGGCTTAGGGGTTTAGTGCAATAAATTTATGCAGATTGATTTCTGTTTCCTTCAAAGATTTCATGGAAGGAATCGAAGTCACTGTCTCAAAGCCTCTTATTTATTAATTTATATGATAGAATTTGTTGTTATCCTTCTAGATTTTAGATGATTTATAAGCTTTTAACACCGTTTTCACAAGTTCCTGACCTGTGTCCGTTTTTCTTTTCTTTTCAATTCTCAGACAATATCAGGCATGGAAAGTTTTGTTGATATTGCTGCTTCCTCCTGTGGTCTGCCTCAGATGGTGACTGCTTGTTTCTGCCTTTTTTTGTTATGGAACTGATTAGACAATAATTATCAGGAGGTTCAACTATGTCACTACTCATGACTCTAATTCATAAATTTTCTCAGGTTATTGGGAGCATAAATAAATGTGAGGCAGACATCCGAAGAGAACTTTTTAGTAGTATTCTGGTAAAGTATTGTCCATAAGTTTTTATTTCCATATGTATTATGTGTGTCTTGTGTATTAAATTAGGGTGTGTTCTTGTGATAGTTTTTATAATTGATGCTCTCTCAAGCTTGATAAGTTTTCAACGTAATCTACGTGAATAGTTCTGATTCAATATATCTATGCTGTGCTATTCAGCCCTAGCCTGGCTGGGGAAGAGTTATAGGGTTCAAAAATATGTTTGCATGCCATGTGTAAAAGAATCAACCTTGTTTTGAATGTATACTGTAATTTTCTATGTTCATACTTATGATAGAAGTTTAATTTTTATCGAGGTCTGATCCTGCAAAAACATTCCTCAGGGAGTATATATTACTAAGGTCCTGTCATATGTGGATTACGATTTGATCTTGACAGTTACCTTAATCTGGTCGTTCTGTTGTAGAACCTCACGTACTGGCATGATATTAGTTTATATGGATATAGTTAGATCTGTTACTTTGTCAAATAATAGAACTTCTGGTTATGTTTTTTGTCTTGCTTATGTCCAAATCAAATGAGCCATTGTCAACTCACTATTACGTGTATAAGCTTGCTGCAGCAATTGAAGGAACGCCTTGAGAAAGATCTGCTAGAGGTAAGAAGATGTGAGCTGTTTCGTTGAAGAGCTATTAGGCTCTGGCTTCCTGAGTATTTTATTTTGAAAGAGTTAAAATTTAATTGTATATTGGCTCATTGTGCAGGAGTCTCCTCATGCTGCACGAGTTAAAGTATTGGCTAGTGGAAATGCCGCGGAAAGGAGATTCAGGTGAGGGATATTACTCTCCGTAACTATCATATTTTTCATTTGACGTCTTATAGCTCTGACATGCGGCAACACCATTTTTTTTATTCAGCTATTTTTTCTGAACCATGACTGATACTGTACTGGTAATATGAATCGACATGAAGTGTTTGGATCGGGGGGAGTATATTGGCATCTCTTGGTTCATTCCAGCAGATGTGGTTCTCCAAATCTGAGTAAGTCATATCTAACATTCTGTTGAGTTTCACTAGTTGGGAATTCTGCATAGTTGGATTTACCTAATTACCTTGTTCATGTCCCGGATTGCAGGTACGAAGAGCATGGAGCTTCTTATATCCAGAGAAAATGTCCTTAAATCCAGGCGTTTGTTCAATCTAGAGTGCGGCAAGAGAAAAGTGTGTCTAGTCCTATCGTGGAACCCAGATTTTTAAGGAATCAGTCAAACGAATGACCATAAGTTGTCGAAAAATGATGTTGGGCAGTAGTCTGAATGTTGATTGGATGGCTGGACTTGTAAATAAATTCATGCTCTATTTGACGATGAGGCTTAGGAAGAGTATTTGGTAGGTTCGTATACTAGTTATTATTGAACTACTACTGTGAGCTAGATTGTGGAGGCGGAACCGATGTTTGAATAATACTTAATTTGTTTTTTAAAAAATGTCATTTTAACTTGACTTGTTTCAAAAAAAAAATTATTTTAAAATAGTGAATGTCTATTTTTTGTTTTTATTTTTTATATTTTTCTTCTTCTATACATTAATTGTTATAAAATGCATGATTGTCATATCAGGGTTTATTTATTATCTTAAAAAATAGTGTGTAAATATGAAAATAAAATAAAAATAGGAGTATCTATAAACACTCCCTTTCGCAGCCAGCTACGCGGAGATGATACATGCAGTGGGGATATGGTTGGTAGACGAACTAAGATTCTGTAGAGATGAAATCCCTCTCACCTAATCATGTGCGTTTGCAAGAAATGACACTTTTTCTCGGAGCATGCCCTCCATCAGCCGTCACTCCCAAGTCTCCTCTCTTTCAATGCCAGACATAGCGGTAAGTGCCTTTATTCAGAAAAAAAACCGACACTGATAGTTAAAAGAATACTGGAGTCCTATCCTCCTTTGTGCCTGCTCCACACTAAAAGAGAAATGAAAAGAGGAAAATAAAATCATCTACACATTTCCACTAAAAAATGAGGCAACTAGCTACCGATGATGCATTGGAGGCGGCGGTGCCATCGGATAAGCAACGGGAACAGCATAATGGGGAGGATGATGTCTAGGCGGAGGTAACATAAGAGGAGTCCCAACAGCTGAAACTGTCATATGTCCTGGTGGTGCTAGTACAGGATGACCCATTTGTGTTCCGTATAACCCTACACTTGGAGGCATATTCGGTTGAGGACTGTGCTTAGTACTTGCTGTTGGACTTGTACCATGTTGTGTTCCTGTAATTGGTGCTTGGTGTGGTGAACCAGGAGTGCCATTGTCGATGCTTGTAATGTCATGGATGCTAGATCTCCTCCTATCTCGATTCATGGAGTTTAGGCGTATGAAGTATTTTTGTGCGTGGCTTGCTACTTGTGTAGGTGTCCTTGTTAACACAAAGTTCCTTGATATGCTTCTCCAATCACCTTTCCCAAATTTGTCCAGTCCCAGCAAAAACAACCTATAAAAAGTAAAGATTTTATCTTTCAATCCGCAGTCAGGATTATATTATTAAAAATGGCTACTTACCTACATAATATTTTATTCATGGTTATAGTAAAGATATAATTCCTAACACAATCCAATCTAAAGGTCAATTTATTTCCCTGATATCATATATCTTCAAAAAGTAGTACCTTTAATATTGAAAAAGAGTTCAGTCCGTACCTATGTTCTTCTTCTGTCCATGGAATCCCTTTCTTTCGTTCTTGCTCTAATTTGGATCTGCCACTCGTTCCAGGACCAAATCCTGAGTACCCATTTCCGCGACTTGAACTGACTTTTTGATCCTTTGGAACACTGCTTCATAGATGAAGATGATGTAACTGCTGCTGTTGCTGCTGCTTCCTCAGTGTTGCCACCATAATAAGGAAGTGGAATATGTCCTGCTTCAATGGCACTAACATCTTCCACTAGTATTTGGTAATGTTTTTTTAACTCTTCGACGGTTTTACTTGGAACCATGGATGCAACCTTATCCCATTGTTCATCTGATTGTTGCTCTAAGTAACACATGGCTATCGCGTTCTCGAAGGCTTTCTCTTCTTCTCTTGTCCATGAGACTGAACATAACATGGTCATGTTTTTGCCTCTGTTCTCTTTGTGTGTTGAATACTTTTTTAATCTGTAAGAGTGTGCTTGATGGGGTATACTATTACTATTTTTATTTATTTATTTGTGTATGTGTGTGTTGTTAAGCTATTGATGAAAAAAGGAAATAATGAGGGGAGTGGGTGCGCAGGATAAGAGAGAAGCGAAGGATTGTATTGAAAAAGACGGATAAGAAAGTTGAGGTTGATATTAAGGACCACCAACTTGGAGGTATCTTGAGGGCCAATTTGGCAATTGGTATTTCCGTGACATCTTCATTGTTTCGATGATAAAATGATAACTTAGCCTGGACATTTCACTTCAACAAAAAAGAAATTATATCGCCGATGAGCGCATAGCATCATCGGCTACAAAAAGCAGCAAGTCCGTTTCAAGGCATCATCACGAATTCCCCCCCCCCCCCCCCAAAAAAAATCATAAGAGTTTAGAAGCTTCACCCAATTATATGCTATTGATTCTTTTATGATTTTAATGATGCGTTTGGTTTGAGGGGAATGGAGGTTAAAATTTCATTTTTATTCATTCCAATTAACCTTACTTTTTTAACTTCTAATTTCGAAGGTAACGGAGGTAAGTGAAAAAAAATATAAGTATTTACATCAATCCAAACGGAATTTTTAAAACGCTCATCACAACTCAACTATGTTAGATTAATATCATCCATATAACATTTTAAAACATTCATTTTGATTCACTTTCATTTCCTTCACCTACGTTAATTTTTAATGTTTACCGACATCCGATTCACGTTATAAAGTTCCAAAACCTCTACTCTATTTATAAGTTTTATGCTGATTGTAAGCCATAAAATTTTTGTTAATCAATTGTTATACCATGTATCTGAGTACAACCATAAAATATACTTAAAATATTTAGTGTATTCAGATTTAGTGTCATTGCGAATACACGAAATATCTAATGTGATGTAATATGTTTTAATGGTACAAAAAGAAAAGATAGAAACAAAAATGTTCTATCCCTTGATTGGATGAGGTGCACTTTCAATTAAAAAGCTAGATGTTATAGGTTCAATTCCTATCAAAGTCAACCCTCATTATAATTTTTGATAGATGGTTATTTATGGTTTCAAGTGATGATTCTTCTTCCTTTGGGATTTATTTGAATTTCATGGTTACAAATATGAGTGATAAGTAATAATTTTTTTTAACAAATATCCGACCAAATGAAGCGCAAAGTTATTTGCTTATTTGTTGTTGGCCTTATAACATATTCCACCGCATAGGATATCACGCACGTCTGCATTGTTTATTTTTTTGATATTATTACATAAAAACAGTGTCCCGAATACGTGGTATAATTTGCACCAAGCAACAATTGATTTTAAGCTTTCACCTAACATTATACCTTCAAGTTAGCTTCTGGCTGATTGCGCCAAACAAGGCATCCCATGATAACAAAAGAAAATGATAGAGGTTACCTAATTGGTCGGATCGTTTCCATTTTTCCCCTTTTTTCTTTTTTTATTAAAATTGTGAATGATGGGAGTGTGTGTATATGAACTAGGTCCAGGACTGGAGAAAATAAGTGGTCCAGAGAATATTTCATAACCGCTATCTCTTGTTAAATCCACCGCTCTATTTCGTCACCCACGCCAACATGATATCGCAAAAGAGTTGCTGGTACAATTATTGAAATTATTTCAATGTTTATGGATCACACACACACACGGATATATAAATATTCATAATAGCCTTCTCATATTGTAGTTACTTGTTCGAAATCAGAAGTGAACATGTAGTTTCATGACTGAACCTCTTATAGTCGGGGTTGATATCTATCATAGCAATTTGATGAAGCCATTCACAATTAGACCCCACAGCATAAAGAAATTCATCCAGGAAATATCTCACAATCAAAGTCTCCAGTACATTTCAAAAACGCATATCACTGTCGATCAATTTCAATTTCCAGCAGTCGGGATAAGCATGCCAGATTAATGGTCCATACCCTCCATTTCTGAAATTGAATATGCTTTCACATCTCAAATGATGTAACAAGCGCAAGGAGAAATGCAGACAAATCACCATAAACGCAGCAAAAATGACTCATGGAGATAAATGGAGAAAAAAAACAATAAATTTCTAATTAGTTAATATCATAAATGATGAATTGGAATCTTTGAAGATTTATCATCGATTTAACAATCATGATTCATGAGATTGTATTTCAATCAGGTAGACAACTAATGCCAGCATTTTTGCTACCATAATGTCAGCTACTCCTTTCCAGCCAACTCCCACCTCAATGCAGGTAGGTGGGCATGCAAGGATGCAAGGCCAACCTCCCAGTAATGGATGGTTATTGGCATTTTGTACAAAACCAAATCCGGCAGTGTCTTTTTTACCTGGAGTTGCTGAGGTGGGACAGGGAGACACCAACACAAGACACTACAAAACCAATACAAGCAGGCATATACAAAGGTAAAATGCATTTTACCTTTGTATATGCAATGCTGACCTGCCTGAACAACATATGGATTCTAGATACACAAAGAGGATACAGCCGAAGTGTTTGTATGATCTCAAAGCACTTTTGACCAGCCAAAAAGGCCAAGCCTAGATGATTTCCTGACGTTCATCTCTTGTTTCACGGTCATGTTACGTTAAACCCTTGTCGAAAGACGAGCTGTTCTAGCTTTAGAATTAAAAGAAGTAACAAATGAACGGAAAATGGACAACTGAAAGTACAAATGATAAGACAACAATGAGCTTGCGCTTTGGATTGAAATCTACAAAGTACCAGTTCCAAGTTTCTTCAGTAGAAAATGAATCAAGTCTCCAACTTCCCTTTAGACGATAAAAGTTAACAGTCATTAAGTTCTGAATCACCTCACATCAGCAACGTGGATAATATAGGCATGTATCATCTTGACTGTAACTCATTAGCATTAACTATGTCCTGTATTAGATGCAACGAAATATAAACCTTAGAACTCAATTCACATAGTTACAGGAGGCTAAATAAAAAAGTGGGCAGCACCAAGTAATAAGTCTTACCATGAGGGACATAAAATGTGTACTGCAGACATTATCAGTCCTCCCGATGATGATGCCATCAAAACAAAGCACACCAAATCTGGAGAGGAAAGAAGGGCTAAAAGATATCTGCTTTGACTTCTATTGATAAGTAGAATGTCATCTAGGTGAAACAATAGACTGTAGTGGAACTTGTACAGAAGCATGCCCAGATAATTCAGTCTGTTCACTGTTTACTTGTAAAAGAGCTGCTCTATCAGGATTCATTGTAAGGAGCTGCTGCATGTCCTTAGGAAGAACATTGTAAACTGCTTGCAGATCTCCCCTCAGTTTCTGGCAAATTGCTGAAGTGTCTGAACCACCCAAGCCACGTTGTTGCATCTGAATTTGGCATTTTGATAGATTTAGTGGATGCAATACATAATTTATCGTGCAAATGAGCATAATTCACAATAGATTCATTAAATACATAAAGTTGGTGAAGGTTAAATGTGTTATTTGAATAAACAAATTGACATTTGATGGAAATGAAAGTTTTCATTCGCATTCATTAATTGATGGAGACATGGAACAAATAAATGAATCAAGATAGGCTGCATAAAGTGTTTTAAAGAATTCAGTACTGAGCGTCACAGTATGAATGTGATTGGAAGTGGTTCCTCAGCATATCACCAGCATCTCCTAGTATCTAACTAATGAGGTCATTAAATTTAAGGAAGCAAAATCTTTTGTCTGAAGCATCCTTTTGGCTGCTTTGCACAATAATGCACTCAGCTCTTCAGATTAATGATGCAGCCCTGTCGTCACAAAATAAATGTCATAGAAACATACACCAGATTTTGTTTTGCCACAGCAGCAAACAGAAGCAAAAACATTTGGGGTCGGTTTTATGCACACAGTTGAACCAAAGTAGAACTGTATATTCACACAGAGATAATGACACCGCCTTGAGATAAAGTCATAAGCTACATAAAGCAGGGCGTATATTTCAATGCTCACCAGACTATAAATCTACTTTGAGAACATAAGTGCAAGAACATTCTAAAAGCAGAATAATCAACTTCATAGAAGATGCATGAAAAAGTACAACATAAAAAATGCAATGGTGCTTGCATCATCCTACACAGCCTACCCAAACATTCATCATGTCTATCTCATGCAGATATAATGGTGCAACTCTGAAAGACCTGGCCACCGCAAAGTAGTCTGCCCAATGGCCACAACCTATGGTGAAAGGCTAAGAACTTCGTCTGTATCCTCCACTCAAAAACTGAATCTACCTTCTACCCATTTACACCCAGCGGAGCATAGAAGATTATCACTAGATAATCGGCAGTATGTGACTCAAAAAGAAACTTAGAACATAAAAGTACCCCACAGCATCACATCTGTGTGTCACACTTCATTTCATTTCAAATGGATGGGAGAATCTGTCACACAAATTTTGAAAGTGTAATTTTCCTTAGTATAGCTGCTAAATCTCGTTGGTGTCTGCTTTCCCTAGGAGGAAGAAAAGAGCTTTTTCTTTCTTGCTAGTTCCTTGAATACCTGTTTGGAGCTGTATACATATATTTGGATAGATTTCACTTAGATACCATGGCATTTGGGCCTGATTTCACTTAGAAGTCAAATGTTTTAAATGATCCCATTTAAATACCATGTGTTCTAATTTTTGGTTTCACTTTAAAACCATCCTATTAATATTTTTAGTTTTATATGACTATGGGCATGTCCTCCTCAACTTATTTTACAACTTATCTGAAATTTTGATAATAATAAAATAATTATAAAATTAATGATAATAATTATAACAATGTTGGTAATGATACTAATAGTAAACTAATAGGAAAACTAGTAATTATGGCATTGATAATAGTAAACTAGAAATAATAAATCATTGAAAATTTTCAATCAGATCAGATCAGCGATAACAAATTCTAGAGAGCATGTCCTAAAATGATAATTATTTTAATATTAAGTATTTTTAATTATGAATTGCAAAAGCTGAACTTTGAAGTATTTTTCCAAAAAAAAATTAGAATTTTCTAAATGGTTTTTTGAATTTTTTAAGATTTTAATGTTGTTTCTTTTTTAAAAAGTATAAGATTAAAAACATTAATGAGATAATATTTGATATTCCAATTCAACTTTAAAAAAATGAATTTCATATTAAAGTTTTTATCATTTTAGTCATAAGATTAAAATCATTAATGAGATGATATAATATATATATATATTAAAAAAAAACACCATATCTAAATAGAATAGTTAAAAGCATATGGTATATAAGTGGAATTAGGCCAAATATCATCATACCTAAGCAGAATTCATCCCACATATTTTACGTTCATTTTGCTATGGCAAATATGAAATTCCATTTTAAGAGCATAAGTTACAATATCATCAAAGAAAAACACACCTTTGTGTCTACTTTCAATGTAAAATAACATGCCTGCCATCAGGTAGGATATGTTATAAACAAGGGAATTCATGACAAAAATTTCCAGGCAAACAAGTTGGATGAAAAATTATGACTGCAGAGAATTATAAAATCAGAAAAGAAGGGGAAAAAGCAGGACATCAAATTGAAGAAGAAACAACATGCATTCAACAAAGGATTTGCATCCAAAAATCAGGCCTAATAAACCTTTAGATCAGAGAAATAAGAAAATGATTGTAAGAAAATACAAATAGCCAGACTCACAAGGCTGTGAACAAACAAAAGCAACTGGATTCCTTGGAGCAGTTGTGTGGATAAGTTTCACTCTTAATAACCCAAAACACGTTGTAATACCCCCTATTTTTGTAGGATTTATAAAATGGAAAATTCTTGCTTTTAATGGAATTTAAATGATTTCTATCTTGATTGGGAACTATAGTTGGGTTTGATGTAATAAGGAATTTGCAAACGCTTGGAAAATTTGAATAAAGCGAGTTTTCTTGGCTAACTGATTGACTGGTTTGTAAAAACCGATCGACTAGTTCGTTAAGGTGAGTGCTTTCTGAAGCTCGATTTTCTAAAAAATTTCTTGCATCAAATAAGACTTTGATGATCTAACTCCAAACTATTCCTAAGTAATTCTTAACCCTTTTAATATTTATTCAGCTTTAATTTTTGCCTTGAACAGATTCAAGAGCTTGATTTCGACAGAAGTGGGGGAGGATGACCTTACTTTTTGTCTTCTTCTTCCTCTCTCCTCTGCACAACTTTAGAAGTATGCTTCAATTTTCATACTATCACTGCACGGCTGGGAGATTTGCTTCCCAAGCTGATGTGTAATTTCCCTTCTTGTGTTTGATATTTTCTGAATCAACTCAGCCTACATTCTCCACAAAATTACAATTTGAGCTCTGAAATGAAAGTTAACCTATCCTTAATAAATTTGTCCATTCAGATCAGATTTGACAGTAAAATTAGGGTTTTCAATCTACTGCATATCCTCACTTGTTCTTTAACTGATTCGTCGGCTATAAATAACCCTAATCATCTCTTTTTCTTACTTTTCTTTCAGCCTCCTAAATACCTAAGTTCTCAAATAACTGTGCTGATTCTTCTCCACTTCAAGCTTCAATCTAATTCGATTCACTCTTCTGATCCTTTCTCTAGCTCCATCTTATTTTATTCTTAAGCAAGAAAGAGTTAGATTTAGGAAGAAATTGAGTTGTTTTTAGCTAAATCTTTCTTTTGGAGGTGGCAGGCTTTTTTTCTTCTCTAATTCGAGTTTCTTGATTGGTAAAGGTTGTTTGATGATTTCTGAGTTTTAAACTTTTCATTTTTTTAATGTTTTAGAAACTGAAATCTTTCAACTTAAAGTTTTTCCTCTTTGGTACAAAATTTTGCTAAGCTTCAAGTCAGTCATTCTTACCTTTGAAATGTGGAAAGAATAAGCATGTGAGTTAGTGTATTCTGTAACATATTAATCTTTATATGCTGGGATGAGAGTTAGCAATTTAAACGATGCATGTTGGGTTGTTTAAAATTTTTGAGAAAAAGGGGCTTGATTTATGAGAAATAGGGTCGATTGCTTAGATATGAAGCATGACTATTTATGTGTATGTTAAATGTTGGTCTTATGCTATGATAATATTATGGTTTGGATGTGGTAAGATTTTAGAGTTTGAATTGTGTTAAAATGTTTATTATGTGTTGTCTAGAAGTAAACTAATCGAGTAATCCTTAGAATAGTCGACTGGTTGGCTCAAACCGATCAATTAGATTGTCTGTGGTAACTTTGATCGCCCTTTACTCAAACCAATCAAATGGTCCTTAGAATAGTCAACTGGTTGCCCCAAACTAATTGACCTACCTTATTTTGGGCTTGGAGGCTTAAAAGCGTGGACATCCGAAGACCATTGTTTGGTCCTTAATAGACCAAGGTTTAAGGCTATTCCTTGCTGTCATTTTATGCCTATTATATCTCTGTACTTTCGGTTTACTCTCCCATATATTTGAATATTTTAGGAACCCATCAAGGTCTTGTTTTGTAAACATTTTTCTTTGGCACTTATATAGTTTTTGTTTTTGGTTTGTTGGGTTTCTTAGCCTTGTATCTCACATGGGATAGGCGACAGACATCTATCCTATGTTAGGTGCGGCAGTAATACCCTATTTTTCTTAGGTGTGTTTGGTATTTTCTACTTCTGCAATATTTTAAAACGAAATTTTTTCAGTAGTGAAAAATGGAGTTGTTACACACATTATGACTAGTTTATGATACTGGCACATGGTATGGCACTAGCTTGATTATGTTTCTGTCTGGGATCTAATATAGTGTACCAGGTAGGATTTATTATAAACATGAAAATTACGCCGAACATTTCTAGACAAATAAGATGGATGCAAAATGACTACAAGGGGATTGAAATTCAACTAAGAGGGGAAAACACACAGGATATTTGTGTTGATCCCCATTTCATTCCAAGTAACACAGGGATAACTAATGACAGCATAAAGAATGATTACCGTTGAAGTGTTCTCTTTGCAGCCCCATGTAGAAATCTGCTTTGTTTACTCATATTCAGCATGAACATGTTACTATAAATCCAATGTACAGCTCAAGTGAGGGAAAACCAAATAGGATTGAAAGGTGATGCACAACAATTTCTCATTGACGTATGGCCAAGGCTAATAAATGAGGTAATTAGTCATCAATCTGATAACAAGAAACTAATAGCCACTTTTGACAGTTTAACATGATAACATTTTGCAGGCATTATTCTGAGCATAAAACTGTACAATAAGAGCCAGACAGTCAATCACCTGCATCTCTTCAAGGAGATGTCTTTCAATGGCGTGGAAGGAATCAATAATTTCTAACTCAGACATTTTGGATATGAATTGCTGTATGTCAGTCTTCATTCTTGCCTGCTTCCATAATCTCTGCTGTTCTTGCTCAGCAGCAGCACGCCTTCTTCGAAACCATGGCATGAAATTGTGTCCATTCAGAAACCGCCTGTTAAAAATAGAGAAATTTTCTCTCATCTGAGATATTATTCATTCTGGCCACAACTTGCAAACAAGCAAAAAATAACAAATACATGTCACACTAGGTAACTCATTTTTATAATTTCAATTTCCTAGCATGTCACCCCAACAATAAAACCCAAGAATAAACTGGCAGTTGGTGCTCAACAACATGAGTAAGGTCAAATTTAAAGTTGATACCTGTAGAGGTCAAGCCAATTAGATCTCATCCGCTTTGACAAAAACTTCCCTGGACCTCTACCTGCTAAAGTCCTTAGGAACTCCTCTGCACTGAAAGAAAGAAGGGGTGGAGGGTCAACAAATGGTGATGATCCTTCAGATGGTGTTGTAACTTTGAGATAAGGGCCAAAAGGAGCCAAAAAGTTGGTAGTGAGCTCCAAGAAATGCCGGCGTAGTATCTCATTGTTGACAACTGACATGGATTCCTCAACCCTTGGTGACATCCCTGCATCTATAAGCCTATTCAAAATTGATGTATCTGGCTTGGTTATGGCAGTATAGGTGCTCCAAATGGCTTCCTTATGTTCAGTCATGAGACAAAGAGGACCATCCCTCCTCAATTTCACTGCATTTAACAACCTTGATGGAGAAAATCTTTTCAAGGAAAGCTGCTGAGGACCAAATGCCTCTGACTGACCAGATAATCCACCACCAGTTGACCTAGAAACAAGGCCAACTCGGGTTGAATTTTGAGGAGGGATTCCAACTGAGACAATATGAGGGATATTACGAAGTGCTTTCAGGAAAAACAGGTTGGTTACACCGAGAAGCATGGGAGGGAAAGTATCACCTTCTCGTAGTGAGTTTAGATCGGCAAACTTTGGATCATGAATGGTAAAATAAGGTCTGAAGTCAACACTACATAGAAGTGGTGCAACCAGGCTCACCAGACCTGCCACAGCCTCACAACACTGAGGTGGAGTTGGTGCAATGATCAGAATAGGTTCCCCAATAAGTAATAACTCCCAGAGAACCCAAAGCTGCAGGAGGACGCCCCGAAATATTCCAAAAAGATCTGCATCATGGAAAAGACCCTGTGGAACTGATTGATTCATTGGAGGAAAAGGAGCCATGGAGGAAGCATACTCTTCAAGCAACATGCTGCTATCTGATGGCAGGCTATGAGCAGGTGGCAAGTTCACTTTAAGGGTAGCATTGCCAATAGGTAGCTCCATTAGCTTCCCAGGAACAGGATCTGGCCAAGTTGACACAAAAGCAGCAATATGCTCAAGAGCTTTCTTCCCAATGTCAAAGTACAAAGGGCCCATAATCTGTAATAAAGGTCTGAATACACTAGAATACGGACTTTGAGATAAAATTACAACAGACTTCTGCTCCCCACCTCGCTTTAGCCTCTCATCATGCCTCTGCCTATTAAACACGTATCCATACAGGAAAGTAGAGGCATCAAAATTATGTCTACTCTCCAAGTTCTGTATAACCTCCGAGCTCATGGACTCCTGAGAAGCATCACCATCTACTTCAACTATCTCCGAAGGAGATACATTTTCTGCTTTAGGATTCCCTCGCCTTCTTCCCCGAAAGAAGAATATGCAGTCATGTATGCTGGAACGATTGTGATGTTGAGATACCGAATCCGGAAATGAACTAAATGCAGTTTCAAGTTCTTCTTCATGCGTCAGGCAACCAGATGGAAAACTCTCCTCTATGACCTGACCTTGCTCAAGATCAAATCTAATGATGCAGAATGAAACCACCCATCTATGCAAAGATTTGAAATGAACTTTTGAATTCGGTTCAGTCTTCGAGGAAAATGATGCGGACCGGCTCATATCCCTCAGAATTTGTGCAAAATTTCAGCTTCCGAAAGGGCATACCCGCACCATCGACTAATTCCACCAAAGAAAATCTCTCTTATGCCCTGTAAAATGAAATTGATGACTTAAGCCTCAGCCTCAACGTCCAGCCCTTATGCGTAAAGAAAGTAAGTATATAAAGCATTCACTATCACGGGTAATGCAATGCAATGAAGAAACCGAGATACGCAGCACAAAGAACTCTACTTCCTTTTCCCGGACCCATTTCCATTCCTAGTCTCGTAGTAGTCGAGCTCAAAATAAAACCTAAATTTTTTTCATAACATTTCCAACAACGAAAAGCTCAATCAGATAACATTTTTATTTTCTTCAGCTGATTCCGGTACTTCAACTTATTGCATAGAGACCAGAATAAATAGATAAATAACGACTACTGCTCTTAAATCAAGAATGCTCAATTATTAAAGTGAAGTGCAATTCTTATGGAGAAAAATCTGAATAGAGATATTCTGGATATATGACTTAATATGAGATCCGGACTGGATATATCTTTACCTCACTTAAAGAACAAAGAAATAATTTTGCATGCAGCAATCTGGATCGATCGGACAAGAAGACCCAGTTAACCGAATGAGATGCAGAAATTTGGAAATGAAGGACAAGCTCAAAATAGCAGCAGCTTTACTGGCTTTGGATTCGTTATATGCCTTTTTATGTATAACAACTGAACTTCTGTCTGATAATGGCGAAAGAAGAGGATTTATATTTTTTTAACTATTGGACTGGACTCGGCGAATTTCCGAATAGAGAATTTCTAATTCAGGGGTATTCTCCGAACTAAGCTTGCCGCCCTCCGGAAAATAACGGCAGCACTAAAAGAGTAAGTATTAAGGGTCTAATTCATACAAGTAGGCTAGTAGCAATGGGGGACGAAAGATGTTTTAGTGCTTGTTTGGTTAGGGAATAATAGGAGTGGGAAATTTAATTTTATATTTTATATAATTTAATTAAAATTAAATATATATTTTTTAATAAATATATATTTTTTAATAAATATTTATTTTATATTTTATTTTGATCTAAAATAAGTATTTTATTAAAATATATTTATTATTATTAAATATTTAATATAAAAGATATAAAAAGAGGAAATTTTTTCCACCCCTATCATTCCCATACCAAACAAGCCCTTACAGAAAATATTTTTTATATCAGATCTTATGAATGATCAATATAAGAAGAACATAATCACTTCTCAATATTAGATAATCACTTATTAATTATTTATAATAGTTAGATAATCATAATGCTACATATAGTATATAATTATTATTTTTTACTTAGATAATCACTTAAAAAATTAGACACCGAGACACCACTAGTAAAAAAAATAGTTTATAATGTATAGTCTAGATGATCAAGAAAAAAAGTATATAACCAATTGTCTGGACTAGATAATTAATTGAGAGGGTTGGATAATTGTTTGAGCAAGTGAGATAATCACCTATAAATTTTATGCGTTTTTATAATTCTAAACATAGATTTTAATACTATTATAATTTCATCAATAGATTAAGTCCCCTACGCTAATACTAAATTTGGTTCAAATAAAAAAAAGTAAGAATAAATACACGGAAAACATAATCACATAAGATGGCAAGATAATCAATTAATAGGGCTAAATAATTACTTGAAAGAGATAGATAATTACTTGAGCGGATTAAATAATTACCTATAAATTCTATTTGTTTTGTAATTGGGTGATTTATCAATTTATTAAATTTTCTTTATGCAAAGTTTATACAAAAAAAATAACCAAACCATATCCAAGGAAAAAGATATGTGTGGGTGAGATAATATTTTAAGTGATAAATTATCACCATTGGTATGTTGATGTGATTCAAGGTGTGAAGCCACGGGAATGGATTGGTTTGTTGATCTTCAACAAAGGAAATGAATGTTTAGGAATTGAAGTTGCTCTTTTTTGATAGAACTGGCGACAAACGAATGAGTCTTCAACTAAGATTCATTTAAGGAATATGCCGACTTCAAAGGTTCTCCAATAATAAATTAAAAGAGGATTTTTAGATAAGATTATGCTAAGCAATTCTTACAAAGAAGAATAAACTCACAAAAAAGATTAAATCAACCAACTTGCTTGATTTGTATTCAACTCAACATCATGTTAGTGTGTACAAGGATGATAATGACGCATATATATAAACCTCATGTGATGTTATTACAACAAATCCTAACCAATGAAAAACTAAACTAGTTGTTAGGAAACCAACTCCATACGTTGGCATAAGAAAAATTAAGCTACGAATTCCTAAATTACATATGGTAGCTTAGGGTTTACAACAAGTGCTATAAAAATGAGGTATTTGCATGTATTGGTTGTCTTATCTTGCATCTATGTCATAACTTGAATGTTTGAGAATTTTTGGTACACGAAAATGTTTTAAGTGTCTTCACATCTTTATTATATTCCTTTTACAAATATGTAACATACCTGCAAGAATATCCTAAAGTCTCTTTATTAGTAATAGTAGAAATATCATTAAAAACATCTAGGATGATTTGTTCCATTATTTCCTCATTATCAATAGAATCATGAGATACTCCTGTATCATTCTCCCTTAGTCGAGAAGAATTTTTCCTCAAATTTATATCATCATAATATGGAGACATATAACCCACAATACAAGTTATTGATACTCCACTATAAGAATCAGATAAATCAAGCTCATAAGCATTATCTCCAAATTTTCTATGTATTTTAAAGCACCCATATGCTCTAGGCATTAACATGTTTTTAAATAAATTAGAAAATCATTCTTTACGTAAATGTAACCATACGTGATCACCTAGAGTAAATACCTTTCTAGACTTGATGCTTATTAGCTTGAGTTTGATACCATACATTTGACTTTTCAATGTCGGCTCGAATTTGTTGGTGAAGCTTTTGGAAATACTCAACTCGATCATTGGCTTCATAAATCTTAAATTCATTTCTCTTCAAGGGAACCATATTGATAGACATAAGAATTTACGTCATACACAACCTCAAATGGACTCAAATGAGTTGTACTTGAAAGACTTCGATTGTAGGTAAACTCAACATAAGCTAGCTTGATATCTCAAACCTTGGTACATTTACTTACCAAACCTCTAAACAATGTGCCAAGAGTTCTATCTGTAATCTCTATTTGACCGTCTATTTATGGATGGTGTGAATTACTTAATAACAACTTTGTACCCAACATGTGTCATAAATTCTTCCAAAAGTAACTTAGAAATGTAACAACTCTATCTGAAACAATACTTTTAGGAATACCGTGAAGTCTTACAAGTTCTTTAAAATATAAATCAACAACATGTGTGATATCATCAATTTTATGACATGGTATAAAATGAGTCATTTTAGAAAATCTATCTACTACCACTATTATAGTCTCTGCCACGTTGAGTTTGAGGTAGTACTAAGATGAAGTCTATGCTAACCCCCTTACATGGTTGATTAGGCAAGGGTAATGAATTGTACAAATGGTGAACACAATCTATTTTTGTAACACTCCCAAAATTCACTACTGAAAAATTTTGTTTTATTTAAAATTTAGCGGAAGCAAAAATCAAAAAGCATGAATTTCGGGGATATTACCGCCACACTTAGTGCCACACCGGTTTTCCTCCTACTATTCCAGTACTAAGTGCTAAGGCTAAAAGAATAAAATAAAATTTTCTCAAATTCAAACTTTATTTAAATTAGAGTAGTGCAAATAGCTTCGTTACAAGAATATAACCCACAAATGGTGGTTACAAGAATAAAGATTATATTTAAACTAGAAATCAAAAGGTGAGAGAGTGAAACTATAAAGGCTCCCCGATAATCCTTACACTCTTTTCCATTGCCTACTTGAATAGCATCTGCAGTGTATCTACTAGGGACACTGCCCATTGAATAGGTAGGAGCCCACAAATAAAACTCTTTAGTACTATGGTACCGAGTAACCCTTTAAACCAGACTGAAAGGTAAGCCCGCATGCAACACATAATACAAGGACTATATAGGATGATAACATGCTGACTAATACATAGAGCGATACCTCATACAATGAGAGATGCATAACACAAAATCCATATACTTACAAATCCATCATGTGCCCAAGTAGAGACAAGCACTGAAGCCAAACTCATGTCATATCAAAGATCATGATGTGAAATCAATACTTTTGGGCTTTAAGCCATTAATTAAAAATTATTTAATCATCATCTCTCGAATTATATTCATATGAGTGTGGAAACTCCACTATTATAGCCGGTGGACTGGAAACATACAGGACATAATGCACCTGACCACTATTATTTGCCTGTGGACAGGTCTCCAAGGCAGAAGTCTCTTGGCCACTATTATCGTCGGTGGATCGGTCTGGCCCCCGACTCATATGGTGTTCCACTATAAGTGATTAGTATTTTTCCATGATTCATTCACATCCAAAATTTGGTTTATTGAGCTCGGGACCCCTACTATAATAGCCAATGGACCGAAATACATATATACATCTTCTAGGGCAAAGTGCTCCTGGGCCACTATTATATCCGGTGGACCGGTACACATATACATCTTCCAAGGCAAAGAGCTCCTGGGCCACTATTATATCCAGTGGATCGATATACATAATATAATTCATCTAGGTTTGGCTCAATCGTCTTTTACTTTCGTGATTAGTGTTTTCCCTTTTAATTAGTACAACAGTTCCATTTATTTGCCTTGAAGGGGAGATCAAGATCCCAGAGACACGAAGGTACACCGATTATACTAGTGCATACAAGCTACTCAATACCCTTCAACCATCAACCTAGGAACACAAATGTACCCTGGTTGCACTGGTGCATACAAGCTACACAGTACCCTACCGACAAGGACATCTAATCCATAAGTATGCATATCCCCAAATAGGTCTGTAGAGGTAGATAGAGTAAGATGTAAGGCCTGACTGGGGCACTAAGGCACACCAGCAAATACTAGAATAATCGTGGGTTAAACCACGTCTTTAGAGTAGACACCCCTAAAGAGCCACCATTCTCAATCCCCAAGGTCTTATACTTTAATTATTAGTGTCTTAATTAAGGTGACTACGAGAAGCACAACAACCACATACTTATTCACTTCCATTTGTTTATGATATTATTAAGTAATCCTTATTCATATAATTATCCATGATAACCTAAAGGAATCACTAAGGCCATCATTATCTCATCCAATTCCAATTTATGATTCGTTTCCATTTGTTCACATGCCATATAGGTTATCATATCATAATCACATTATAGTTTTAGAGTCTGGTTAGTTCACATCAAAGGATCATGACACACATAACCCTAATATGCCCTTAATTCACACTCAACACCCAATACCATGCGTGATTAATGATTTACAACACCTCCTTCATGAATATAAGAATAACACCATACAACAACCTTAATTATCCATCCAATCCTATGTCAGGCCATGTTCTTGTGATACTTTATACTTACTGATTGTCAAATACTCTTATCTTGCTATTCAATATTACTTGAGTCTTATTATGAAACTCAATTAACTCATTGACATGTTAGATACGAGTTACTGATTTACCACTATCATCTCTATAAAATTACTGAAATACCCCTTGCTTGTATAATTATTAAGTTATCACTCTTTACTTGCCAAATTACCTTATTACCCTCCATGTTGCATAATTACCAAATTGCCCTTTACTCATTTTAGGTTACCAAATTATCCTCCATACTTATTAAATCACCAACTTTACCCCTTATACTTGTTAAGTTACCAATTTACCCTTCCAATAGGTTAGATTATTGTATTACCATTTATACTTATCTAAATTACCAAATTGCCCTTAGGCTCATTGAGTTACCAATCACCCTTAATATTTATTACACTTGTCAGATTTTCCTTTTAGTTGGTTAGATTATCAAATCGCCATTCTTCATTATTATAATTACCAAATTATCCTTTTTATTGGTTAAATTACCATATTTCCCTTCTCCATTATTATAATTACTATTTTTCCCTTTTTCATTATTATATCTACCAGTTTGCCCCTCTTTCTACAAATTATCAAAATACCCTTTCTTTACACGAATTTACTATTTTTCCCTTCTACTTTATTAAATTACTATTTTACCCTTCTACTTCATTAAATTACCCTTTCACCTCTTTACTTTACAAAATTACCATGTTACCCTTTCTTTATACCAAATTACTAAAATACCCTTCTCCTTTATTAAATTACCAATTTATCCCTTTACTTCACCAAATTACCAACATGCCCTTTCTTTTATGTTAATTTACCAAAATGCCCTTTCTATTATATTTAATTTACCAAAATACTTTCTTACACCTAAAAATTACCAAGTTTTCCCTTTTCCATGTAAAATTACTAAAATACCCTCCTTCCTTATCCATTTACCATTTTACTCCCTTTACTCTTATAAACTTTCATTTTGTCCTCATTATACCACTTTTACCAAAATACCCTCATTTCATAAAATATCAATATTCATGATCCATACCCATCATCAAACTCCACCAACTCTTATTAATTATCATCAACACACATTAACACCTACCACACACATACTTAGACCACACCTTTTGTACATGCAAAAATTACCAAAATGCCCCTAGGACTCATATTAGCATTACTTATGCACCAAATGGCCATATTAACATACCATATCATACATATACTCTTAACCTCATTTTTAACAACAAAAATCCTTCCTTAAGCATTATTTCTATACATAACACGTAAATTAACATATTTTCCTTTTATCAATCAACACTTGCCACTAAATACATCATACTCAATAGCATATACCATGCATATAAACATATTAAAAACCCTAATGTGCTAGCATACGTATATCCATATGTTTAAGTAAGGTTTAACGGTTACCTTATTTTCCACAAAAATCAAACCTTACCGGTACCCTGATTAAAGATTCAAGCTTTGATTAGTAAAACTCAATCCCTGAAAATAATATAAAAAATTAGAATAAAAGAAGCAAGAAAAATCAAAGGAATATTTTTTATGTCAAAAGCTTAATTAATATATAGTGCACCAACTATTTTTTATACCTTAAAATTAATTGAGTTTAGGCTAAAATTAAGGTAAGGCTCACTCTGCTGATGTAGTATGAGCTACATGCAAAAAATGAAGGAGGAAGGGGTCGAAGGAGGGGATAGGAGAAGGGAGGGGTGTTGGTTCGGGTTGGGGTTTTGGGGGCTAGGAGGAGGGCAGGTGGAGGAGAGTTAGGGCAAGGGCTAGTGACACGTTCCTACCCGCAAGCGCACGGGATCCGAGTAGTAGTCAATGTCGATTCCATAGGGATTGGTGAGTGACCACTGAGACGGTGATAGAATTTGACTATGTCTAGACTACAAAATAAAATGTTATAGAAATTATAACTAAACTAACTAAAATAATTAACTAAACCAATAAAAAGAATGGAAATAACACTCAAGTAACTCTAATAAACAAGAAGGCTAAGGTTCTGGGTCATTACCCCCGATCCTTGAATGCAATTAAATACTACACCGCAAATTGACTCAACAATCATGTCAACAAGGATAAAAAAAAATGTTGTGCTTTCTCAAGCCACAAACACCCTATTATACCTCCTTGGCCCTAACTATCTCTAGCTTAAGGTCTAATAAAAGGTAATGCATTAAAGCCCAAAAAGTGTCCTCCTTTATTGTTGTAGAGGTCAATTGATCATCTCTCGACCTACAATCTAACCTCTAGTTATGCTATTGGGTCTAATATCGGATTATCTCTCGATCGCACCGGTACTTCCCACAACGAAAATCGAAACCCGACCGTGGTTCATCAATCCATCAATCAAGTAATAACACAACACAATGATCATAAATTGAATAAAAAAGCATGCAATTATTTAATACATTCAGATTGGGGGAAACTCCCCTTCACCTTAGCACATGATCTACCCTATCAAATTCATAGCAAGAATGTTGAAAACAACAATAAATTTCATAGATAGAGAAAAGATCATTAGATAATACCCTTGAAATTTAAAATTTTTTGCACCGTTCAACTTCATGCACCTAGATCCCTAGTTTACAAGAGAACTCTTGAGGAACTGGGGAAGAGGATGGATGAGAGAGGAGCGAGAGGGAGTGGAGGCTGCTAGGATGAAAATTAGAATGAATGTTGAATCTCTTGGCCTCCTCGAATCCCTAGTTTTCTCCTCTAAAATGCACGTGCACGTTACTTTTTTTCCAGTGATTCTGGAACGACACGGTCGTGTTGAACAACACAGGTTGGTTGTGTCGACTAGCTAACATGGTTGTGTTGAACAACACGGGCTACCCGTGTCAGCTTTGATAGTGTTGGGTAATTCAACCATAAATCTTTCATCATGATTCCGATTGAGTTGATTTTAGATGAGTTGGAAAGCTCTTGAAAAGATCTACAACTTTCATGTTGAAAGCTTCTCCAAATTTAGATCTTATCCCAGTTTAAATCCCACATATTTCATGCTCACATACTTTTAATATGCATTCTTGCTTTTATTTCATTCCGAAATTTGTATCTTAGCTCTAAATCTCTTTCCATTTCAACATTTTCTCCTTTTTGCTCCCTTTAAGCTTATTTCTGCTTCCATCCTTCATGCTTATTTATTTCTTGAGATCCTACAAATTTTCATAACACAAAGGCAGTAACAAGAATATAAAGGGAGAATTCCCATTGAAATTTACGGTATAAACTCTTATAAACCTTAGGAATAAGATGCAAAAGTCTTATTTATCAGCTGGGTGTAGGGGTGGAGTGGGGGTGTAAGGGGTGGAGTGGGGGTGTAGGTGGTGGTTAGGGATGGATTATCGGCAACAAAGGGAAGCAGAGGCGGAAACTATAGGGCTGCGAAGTTAGTGTAGGGGTGGCGGAGGAGAAGAAGGAAAGGAAAGGAAGAAGGAAAAGGAGGGGTTGTAGGGCTAGGTTTCGGAGGATGTGGGGTGGTAGAGGAGGTTGCAGGGAGTAGATTGATGGCTTGGGAGGCAATGGATGGTGGAGGTGTAGGGTAGAGGCCGAGAAGGGGAAAAAGAAAAAGAAGAGGAAGGAGGATGGCTGCAGGGGCTCGAGGGGGTGGCTTGGTGGTGCAAGGTGGTAATAGAAGGTGGTGCAGGTGGTTGGTAGGGTGGTGGAAGCGGCGGTCGAGGGTGGCGAGCATAATAGGAAGGAGAGCAAGAGAAGTGGGGAGGGTGGAGGAGGCGGAGAGGGCGAGGCAGAAAAAGAAGGGAGGGGAGAAGAGAGAAGGGTCGGGAGAGGGAGAAAGTGTCTCGAACAAGGCAGAAATAAAGTAGGAGAGAAGAAGAAAAATGAGAGGGAGAGGAGGGGAGGTAGTTGTGGTCGGTTGGGTGGTAGGTTGCAGGTGGCAGGTGGTGTCGGATTGCAAGGAGAGGGAAGGGAAAGAAAGGAAAGGAAGGCACGCGGGGCTAGGGGTGCAAGGTCGGGTTTGGTTCAAAAATGGGAAGAAAAGGACGGGGGAGAGAGGGAGAGGGAGTAGGGTCGTAGGGGCAGCGGTAGGCGGTGGCAGGCGGTTGCAACAGGCTAGCCATGGCGTGCTCGCTGGTCAGGGAAGGAGGAAGAAGAAGTGAAGAAGAAAGAAAGAAAGGAAGAAGTAAGGAAGGCCGGCCGGGTAGGAAGAAAAGAAAAGACGGGCAGGCACGCGTGCGAGGCAGAGGGGGAGAAAGAAAAGAAAACTGGGCTGGCCCAATCGGGAGAAAGGAAGGAAAGAAAAGAAAGGAGGGAGGTGGGTTGGGGTGCCGCACGGGAGAAGGAAAAAAAGAGGAGGAAGTGGGCCGGTGGCCCAGCACGAGGGGGGTCGCAGCCTAGTGGCTTGAAGGTAGGGATGGCAATGGGTCGGGTCTGGACCGGGTCCAACCATATCCAGACCCGGACTCGTTTATATTACCTATACCTAGACCCAGACCCGACCTAGACCCGTCGAGTCTCAAAAGTTTAGATCCAGACCCCGATCCATCTGGTTTAGCGGGTAAACGGGTCCAGCTATTTTTTTAAAAAAATAATTAATAATCTATGTAAATACAAATATATTTATGTTTTATATAACTTAATATGTATTTTTTGTTAAAAAAATCCTCCATGTAAAAAAATAAATATATTAAAATAGTTACGTTAATTTTTTAAATAGTGTTTTCATACTTTTAGAATACAATATTGTACATATTGCTTATAAAGTAAATATATAAAAATAAAATTAAAAAAATGAATAAGGAACTCAAATAAGATTATGACAATAATGACAAACATAATATTAGTATGTATTTATATATGTATATATATAAACACACACACATATATATACTAAACGGGTTTGGTGGGTAGGGTTTGGGTCTAGAACTATTGGACCCAGACCCAGACCCGTCGGATCCAAAAATCATGGACCCAAACCCGCTAAAAATAAGGCGGGTCTAGCGGGTCTGGGTCTGGTCTGAGACCCATTGCCATCCATACCTAAAGGGGATGAAAAAGGAAAAAGAATGAAAAAAAGAAAAAGGAGAAAGAAAAAGGAAAAGGAAAAGGGAAAAAGGAAAATAGGGAGAAATAAAATAAAATAATTTTTGGAATAATAGAATTTAATATTTTTTATAGATAAATTAATTTAATAATTTAATATATTGGTTTAAAAAGATTAATTTTAGAAAAGTATTGGTTTGGAAAATTATTTAAATAAAATGATTATGATAAAATAATAAAATATTTATTTTAATTTATTAAATATTCATATCCATTTTTACATGCTCAAAGAACCACAAAATAATTAACTTAAATAATTTTAAAAGTTAATTTATCCCAAATAATGGTTATTTATTAAATTATTGATTTTTAAAATTTTTGGGCTTTACAATTTTATACCTTCATAATTTAATTTTTTGGTCATTTATTTAATTAATAATTGAATTTATTTATATTGTTTGTAATTATGTGCTTAAAATATAATAATCTCAAGTATTTAGTTATTTTCAAGCAAAAAGATAATTTGAGTATTTTTGATAGCTTATCGTATTTTGCCATAAATGTTTTGTATGCATTCGGATTTAGGTAATTTAAATTGCTATGGAAAGATAAAATCGATATCTACAACTTCTGTTTATACCAATTCTTCCTAAATCATATCATAACATGACCTATATTTCACTTAAAGTTACAACTAAAAATATGTCCCAAAATAAAGGCACAAGAGAATTTTTACTCAATTTCTATTTCCTTTAGGTACCTACCAGTATTACATGTAGGACTAGTTGCAAATTAAGAGCAAAATGAGGAGAAAGAAGTCAACAAACTAATGTGAAACAAGAGATGAAAGACAAAAAAAAGTATAAAAAATCAAATTGTGGAAGTTACCAAGGATTGTGTTGAAGTAGTAAATGCTCTCTTCCTTGATCTGCACTCCAAGATAAAAGATCAGTTGCAACAGTCTGTCAATATATATAATCAAGCATGAAGATAAAGGGTGAGCCATACATTGGAAGAAGAAGCGCCACCAAAGAAAAAAAATAGAGACTGAAGTCTTTTTCAAATGAACCAAGAATTGAGAATTCTCCTTCCTAATCCATCCCATGTGTAAATTAGGAACTTTTTAAATTAAAATTTGAGATTTATATAAATAGAGAGAATAATTATAGTAAGCGATTGGATTTATAATATTGTAGGGAGTAACCAACCGGAGAAAGGAATCTTTACAAAGGCATTTCAATATGAAAGTTCCTATATTTATTCTTAATTTTCTTCTTCTATATAGTCCTCTACTTAATTTTTATGTATTCCTAATTATACATATGATCTATATTATTATTTTTTGTAGCTATATCTTATTAAGTGTTGATTTTTATCGTATATGAATATTACGAATTATGAATTATTATATTTTGATATATAAATCATATTTGTGATCAATGTTTAAATTTTTATTATTTATATGAAACCCAGTCAATTTTATATTTAGGATTGAGGGTTATAGCTATTCGGTTCATTCTATCTGGTTAGTAATTAATTGGAATAAGTAGCAATTATTTAATTTGAGGTTTTCAAAAGTAACTGAATTAAATTAAAATATGATCTATTCTAGTTGTGTCAAAATATAGGGTTTTTAATTTGGCTAAGGATAATGAGTTTGCTTAAAACATTTTTATCTCTAGATTAATTAAATAGTAAAAATTAATAAAGAGAGGTTAATTTGTATTAGGAAAAATGCAGGAGTTATACTAATTATACAAATATAGAAACCGAGAGAATCAATAGGTCAATTCTTTATTGTTAGCCTATCAAAATTGATTATTTATATATCTGGCACTAAATATAAAAATTGGCTATACGAATTTGATATAGATTTTAGGGTGGAGAAGGGTAGGATATGTATATATTAGTTTATCTATTCATTAATTTAATTTTATACTTTTAATTTTGATTTTAATTATTTATCTTATAGATTAGTTTAGCTACTATAGTTTGATTATTAATTTAGTTATTAGTTCTATTTCATTTTTTTCCTCATATCAAACCCTGCCCAAATCCTTGTTAATATTATATATAACAATTTTATTTTCTTATTTTAATTTTTATTTGTTATTTATTTATTCTATATAATTAAATAATTTAATTCTTTTACTTAATATTTTAGAGTTTAAAATCACGTCCTCCTCGTAAGAACAATCGTTTATTACCTAGTGCTATATTTTTAATTATTATTTTAGTTATGAATATGTTTAATTTAATAGTGGTAATGACATACTACCAAATTTTAATGCCGTTGCCAGAGAGGCTTACACTATTTTAAGCTCTAACTTACTAAGTAAAAAAAAATCATTTTTTTTAAATTTTAAAGCATTAGATTTTATGATATTTATTTTTTTCATTCTCTTTTATAAACTTGTATACAATTGTAGAGTGGTAGGATCATTACATAAATCATTTGAAGAGAGCTTATGATTCTTGTTTAATGAGCTAGACATTCAAGAATATCAATTGGGAGAAATGGCTACACTCAAGCAACTTTCACAAACAAATGTGGAAGACCAACTTCTTTGTAGCATTTTTAGTGAACTAGTAAGACCTCTTAAACTCAATCCTGGTTTTCTTACTATGCTTCCTAAATTTTATAGACGTGCATGAGAAGATCCACAGAGACATTTAAATGAATTTTTAGTATTATGTTATACTATAAGGTCTGAAGGTATAGAAGAAGAATAGGTTAAACTAAGAGCCTTTCATTTCTCTTTATATGATTTAGCTAAAGGTTGGTTATACTGTCTACCTACTAGATGCATTAATATGTTGATTCAATTACAAAAAAAACTTTCCTTGAAAAATTCTTTCCTCCTAGTAGAATAGGATCAATAAGAAAAAAATATGTGGAATTATGCATTATTCAAATGAGTCACTATATGAATATTGGAAAAGATTAAAAAGACTATGTGCTTGTTACCCTCAACATCAAATTAGTGACCAATTATTGATCCAATATTTTTATGAAAGCATAATACCTCATGATAGGATTATGATAGATGCAACAAGTGGAGGTGATTTAGTAGATAAAACTCCTAATCAAGTAAAACAACTAATATCTAATATGGTGGAGAACTCACAACAATTTGGAACTAGAAACGATATACGCCAAATGAATAAAGTTAGTGAAGTTGATGTGTGAGTTATTCAAGATCAACTTAAGGAGAATTCCCAACAGGTCTTATATCTAACCTTGTTGCAGGTGGAGGTTCACAAGCTTGTGCTTGTGGTATTTATACTGATTTGACTCAAACTACTGATGCATGCCCTTCTTTGTAGGATTAGGATGTAAATGTTGTTGGGAGTTTTACTGACCAACCCATTAGGAAATATTGCTCTTTTTCTAATGCATATAATGAGGGTTGGTGAGACCATACAAATCTTAGATATGGACCTTGGACAAATTCGTCAAATTTTAATGCCAATCAGAATAATGTTAGACCTTCTTTCATACAGAATCCACCTCAAAACCAAAATTTTGGTCTTTCACTAGAGGAAATAGTTAAACAATTGGCTAAGAAAATTGGTCAAGTTCATTCTCAGGGTTCATAATATCAAAAGAAAACATATTCACATCTCCAACAACTAGACACCCAAAATGAACAAATATGCACTAGTCTAAGTAACATAGAAACTCAGTTGTCTGGAAAACTCCCTTCTTAATCCATTCCTCATCCTAAGGGTAAAGAGAGTAAGATTGAAAAAGAATTGGAGATGAAATCTATGAGTGATGATAAAAAAGAAATCTTGAGTGATGAAGAGGAGTGTGGAGCGAACCATAAGAAAGATGATCTAACCTCTAAGGGTGTCCCCACTTTTAAAGTTCCCCCACCTTTTCCCTCTAGGTTTGCTAAATCCAAGAAAGAGGATGCTGACTAGGAAATCTTATAAACCTTTAGGAAAGTGGAAGTAAATATACCTTTTTTTGGATGCTATTAAGCAGGTGCCCAAATATGTAAAACATTTGAAGGAGCTTTACACCAACAAGAGGAAATTTAAGAGTACTAAGAACGTGAGTATAGGGGAGAATATTTTTCCATGATTCAAAAGAAAATTCCCCTAAAGTGTAAGGACCCATGTATATTTACTATCCCTTATATGATTGGCAATTTGATCTTAAGAAGATGTATGCTAGACTTGAATGCTTCCATTAATGTTATGCCTAAATCTATATATGACTCTTTGAATCTAGGGCCTTTGAGCAAAAATGATGATGATGCAAGAGCAAACACTCAGGAATTAGCTTTCATAATTATGGAACCAATTATTCTACATTTGAAAAGTGTTTCCCACAAATTTGAAGGCCAACAAATGGTTACATTGCTCGAAACGTAACAAACAAATAACTAAGTGTATTCGTACATGTGCATGGCATGCAAAGAGGAAGTGACCACGTGTATAGGGAGTTTATTGGCAGGTTTTTCAAGCATCATTATTAATTTAGCTAATTTATTTATTAAGTAGTAAATTTGGAAAATAAAGTTAGCTTAAAGTAGCATAATATCTTTTAGCATGGAATCTTCTGAATTATGCTTTAGTTAGTGGCAGAAAGGTTATAATATGCATGAATGTCGATGTAACACCCCCAAAAATCACAGTTGAAATTTTTTTGTTTAATTAAAACAAACACAAGCACGGGGGTGCTACCGTCGTGATTAGTACAAGCTCGACCCCCGACCAGTCACGTAACAACCACAAGGATAAGGATAATTTCATAAGAACATTAGACAACTTAAAATAGAGATCTATAGAAAACTAAAATATTCATAACGAGAGAATCAGAGTACGTGGATAAAAGTCATTATAACCGAAAATGAATTACATAGTCAAAGTTCCCAAAAAGGGCTAAGAGGTACAATAAAATAAAATAAAATCGAAAGAAAACAAAACATAAGTAAACTAGGGTAAAAGAGAGTCCGGCCAACATCGCTCTTGAGCCCCCATGCCAAGTCCAATGATTAACTCTTAGCCCCGCCCGATCCCTCATAAGTATCATAGGCATCGAAGATGGCATCTCCTACCTACACAAACTTAATAGGACCCTCTACTCGTGGGAATGAGAAATACCTATGAAATGGGTGGTCAATACGCTACGTACTGAGTAAAGTAACCATGAAGCTAAGGCCAGACACAAAAGCATATAATACAAGTAGGATCATACAGATAAACCATACAAGCAATGTAGATAGTAGAGGTCGTGTTACAGTCTAGTTAAACTTATTCATTAGATCTCTGGTCAATATACTTATTTCACACCATGCTTATTATCAATCCATGTGAGTATGGGAACCCCAGTTTTGTAGCTGATGGACTGGAAAAACACCTAGGGCATAACACACTTGACCACTATTATTTGCTGGTGGAATGGTCTCTAGGGCACAATGCACCTGATCGCTATTATTCGTGGCCCTGACTCTCTTGGTGTTTCACTATAAGTAGATAGTATCTTTCCATGGTTTAACATTATTAGGTTTTATTTTTTTGAGCTCAGGATCCCTCACTATTTTAGCCGGTGGACCGGAAGTATATAGGGAAGAACGCTTCTGAACACTATTATTCGCCAATGGACAGGCCTGGGCCCGCCTTAACAATCTTTCTCTTTAAGTGGTTAGTATCTTATTCGTAACTTATTTGATAAACATTACCACCCTAGACATGCATTTTCCTTGGACTACCAGCTCACACAACCCAACTACCCATATTCCTTCGGAAGGGTCTGTCCCATATCTTGGGACTTATGTGCCTCCTAGCACATCCAGACATCCTTTCCTCCTTCTCCTTACTTACTATGAATACCCAACTCCTAAGTGTGTGAATCAAGGCCCATTTCCTCATACCTCTAAGTTAACTCACTATTGTCCTCTAGAGTTTTCCAGAAAAACCCTAATTTGGCCTATATGGCCTATCCTTCTTCTATCCCACACAACTAAAGCTCCTTTACCCCCAAACACATCACCTCACTTAGATTTAACCCCAAGAATTCCACCTTACTTCCCATTTTGCACATGCGACCATGAAACCCTAGTTGGCCACCCCAAACCTTATCATCTCTCTTTTCCCATATATCATCTCTCCATTACTCACCTACCATCCTTTCTTCCACATGACATACACACTCACCCTCCATGTGATATCCTTCCACTCTTACCCCATATCCCAATCCTCTCCATTATTTTCACTTCCACAATCTCCTCCATGTAGGGTTTTCCTCCCAAACCCTAGCCAAGTTTCCTGTGTAAGCTTATTCAACCTACGTACTATTTTTCACCCATGGACTCCGATCACCCAAACAATGCTTCCCTCACCTTTCTTAGACCTCAAGTCAACTTTTCCTACTCAAGGGTCATCCTCATGCAAACACCATCCATCCCATGCAAACCCTAGACTTCCCTCTATAAGATTCACTTCACTCTCTTATTTTCCTTTGTTTTGTCCCTTCATAGGTCATGAGATAATTAGGTCATCCTCATTTTCCTTTAGTCAATTCATTTCCCCTTTTCATCCTTTCACCCCATACCATATCATTAAAGCACCCTAGCATGCATGTCATAGAGGGTCACATCACATACCACCACAAGCACAACATACATATCATTTTACACATACCATAAGGAGGTCATATAAACGTACCTTAACTCCCCGCTGAACTACAAGTAAGTAGTCATAATAACATAAGGTATACAAACATAACACAACACATGGAATACAAAGAACATAACATAAATAATAGGCCTTAACTACATCCTTACCTAATATGACATCGGGCTTGGAGCACGCTCCTACGCCTCCTTAGGATTTTGACTTGGTTCACCTATAAGAGGGAAATACTAGAGTTAACTTCCCTCTTACCAATATCATTATTATTTTCTACTTTACCCTTATCATAACCTAGTATTAGGGTTAATAATAATAATAGTAGTTTTATAAGTAAAAAAATAAGGGTATTATTCTTAAAGTAGTTAATCATGCTTCTACTAGTCAAAATAGGTCTTGGTAGTTACATTGGTCCATGTTAAGGTATTATTAACAATATTTACATTACTAAAGATAATAACTTTAATATTAACAATAATAATAATAATATTGATAATAGTGATAATAATAATAACCCGAATAATAATAATAATAATAATAATAATAATAATAATAATCATAATTATGATAGTAGTTATAGTAATAATAGTGATATAGGTAATAATAATAATAATAATAATAATAATAATAATAATAATAATAATAATAATAAGGGTTCGAATAATCATAATAATAATAATATTAGTAATAATAGTGCCAAAGTTAATAATAATAATAATAATAATAATAATAATAAGAGTGATAATGATAATAATAGTAATAATAATGATAATAACACTAATAAAATTAAATAATAATTACATTAATTATATTTAAAGAGTAGGGAGGTTAGGACACAACCTAGGGTAGTAGTGGTTAGGCGGTGGCAGCGGTGGAGGAGGAAGTAGGGTTGGAAAGGTGATTTTCTAGGCTAGAAGAGGGAGAATGAGATGGTGGTTGTGGTGGTGGTGGATTCTCTAGCTTGAGAGGGTCGGAATGGTGGTGGTGGCGTAGTAAAGGTAGAGGCACAAGTGGTGGTTGTTGTGGTGGCCAAAGGTGGTGGAGGAGGAGGAAGGGTGAAGGAGAGAGAGGCAGGGAGAAAGGAAGGTAGGGGGAGGCAGGGGAGACTCTTCCGAGTGTTTTGGGTGGTAGGAGAGGTGGTGGTCGCAGTGAAGATGGTAGCGCACAACGGTGAGAGGGGCGGTGATGGGTGCAAAGTGGCAAATCGGGCAACCTACTTTGCATTGCTGGGGTGGCTCATGTAGAGGGAATTAGAGGTGGTGAGTGTTGTGGTTCGGTGGAGGGTAATGTAGGGAAGGTTTTGGGCGGTGTTTTAGGCGGCGATGCTGGTCAACGATGACGGAGACGATGTATGAAGTGGCGGTGGAGTAAGGAAGGCTAATTTTCTGGGCAGGGAAAAAGAAGGTCGATCGGGGCTCGGTTAGGGTATATATAGGCCACTAGGGAGAGGATAATACTAAGGGGGAAGAGGAAAAGTGGGTAGGTATGGCAGGCTCATCGGCCGATGGTGGCAGGCCGGTACAAGCATGCGATTTGTAAGTTTGGTTGGGTCGGGGAGGAGAAAAGGAAAAGGGAAAAAGGCACATGCAAGAGGGGTACAAGGTAGGTTGGGCTGGAAAGGGAAGGGAAAATGATGGGGAGAAAGAGGGGTGGTGCAGGCCGGTGGTATAGGGGAAGAGGAAGAGGATGACAGTAGGTCGCAAATGCTACTTGCAACACGTGGGAGGAGTAGGAGGAAGAAGAAGGTTAGGCGGGCCAGTCGGTCTAGAGAAAAAAAAAAGAAAGGAAAGAAAAAGAAGGGACCTAGGCGGCTGAGAGGGAGAGGAGAAAAGAAAGATTGCGGGTTGGGCCACTCACGAAAGAAGAAGGGGGGAGGAGTTGGGCTGCGAGGGCGCATGCCCAAATCGAGAAGGAAAGGAAAAAAAGAAAAGGGAAAAATGGAGGAAAAAAAAGGAAAAAGGAAAAATGGGTTGGTTGGGGTATTTAGAATATTTTAGTATTTTTAAATATTTCAAAATAATAAAAATTAGTAAAATAATACTTAAATTCCCTTTTTATATTAATTTAGGATATTTTGAGTAAATTTTCCTAAATTATATTTTAATTAGCAAAATACCCTAATTTTTTCTAATTAAATTATTTATTATTTTTCCTCTTGATTTTGCCTTAAATATTCCCCCTTGTTTTAATAAAATAATTTATTCAATTAATTTCCCTAATAAATCTCTATTTTAACATAATTTCCTAGATCAAGGTTTTAGGGTATTTTAGTCGAGTATATTTACAGTGGAATGAAGAATTGAATTGAAGTTAAAGATCAACATTGAATGAATTCTGTGTGAGTTCAAACTCAAACAAATCGAATATGTATGAACAGTTTGGCTTGAAAGTTTTGATCTCTTTGTTTGTGTAAATTAGAGGCTAATCCATATATTTTCTATTATTATTAATCCATATTTTCTTGCCATAATTACCATCAAAATCCTACTCTAATTCGGAAAGACCGAGGACGAACAAAAGAGGCAAAAAAAAAAAAGCCAGAATAATTCGGGGTTAATCAAAGCCGTAATTCGGTATACACAACCGAAACCCTAAACCATCCATTCGAAAATCCTAAACCATCCATACCAACCAAATGCCACCTTATTCCCTCTTTTTGAACCAAACCCTAACCCTAACCCTAAACTATGATTCTAACCTTCATCCAAACCCTAACTTTCAAAACTAAACATCATCATCAATATATCATCGAATGCGTATGCTAATTAGTGTGTTCCATTCAAACCATCATCATTGTTAAATCATCACCACCGAATCATCATCATCATCACTCTTCTACCATATTCGAACCATCATCATATTTATTACATCATCTTCGAAGCTTTAAGTTCTTAATTCACCATGAACAAGCCTTTATCATAATATCTAAACTCCATTCAAACTTTAATCTGACATAATTGAGAATTACACTCTCCCACACACAAAAATTTTGGTATCAAAGCCATAGGTTGGTGGAATTGCAATCAATATTCAATATTTCTTTCAAGATTCATCAAGAAAGTGTCTTATCATCAAGAATCTCCAAAAATTCATCAAGAAAATACAAAAGGGACGAGCATTTAAGGGCTTGTTTGGGAGAGTAATAATCGGTTGGTAAGGAGGAAGGATGGACAACCAAGGAAAAGACTTAAGAGATTTTCACAAGACCTTGATGAACGAAACCAAGGAGGTCAAATTGCAGGTGGGAAGAATTGAAGCTTCCCAAGCCCATGAGTCCCATGTGCAGCTACAAAACCGAAGGGAACAGGTAGTGGAAGGGCACGTGAGAAGGGCACAAAACTAGGTGGAAGAAGAAGAAGAGAGTGTGGGAAATTATGTAAAGGCATGTGACACTTTGAGGAGAACTTATGATGATGTGGAAAAGGGAATCTGCTTTGATATTCCCAAATTTGAAGGTAATATCAAACCAAAATATTTTCTTTAATGGTTTCAAATCATTGAGTCAATGTTTGAGTATAAGGAAATTGATAATGGGAAACGGTGTCGAATAGTGATATTAAAGTTTAAAAATTTTGCTAGAGTGTGGTACAATAATTTAAAAAGGAGATGGGAGAGAGAGGAAAATCGAAGATTAGGTCATGGGAAAATTTAAAGAAACGTTTGAAGAAGAAGTTTGTGCCTCAGGAATACGAGCAAGAAATTTTTATAGAAAATGACTACGTTGAGACAAGGGTTACTTGGAGTTGAATTCGGGATTTTGAGAGGCTAGCTCTTATTTGTGATGTCCAAGAACAAGGAGAACAAAGGTATGCATGATTCATTGGGGGGTTTTAATATGAATCTTTGGGAGAAGGTAGAGGTGTACCCTTATGAAGTGTTTGAAGACCGAGCCATGTTAGCCATCAAGTTCAAGAAACAGTTGAAGAGGATAAAGCCACCAAGCAAGTCAACCAATGCTCCATATGGTTCGAATTTCAAGGGTGTGTCAAAGCCACTTATTTTTTAAGACACAAACCAAGACCATGCTAGGAAGTTCACTCGTGAAGAAAAGGGAAAAGATTAAGTAGTTGATAAGGTGAATAAGAAATGCTTCAAGTATAGAGGTTATGGCCACTTTACTCGGGATTGTCCAAACCAAAGGGTGTTGACTTTGAAGGAGATAGAAAATATGGAGGCTTGTGAAGAGAATGAAGACCTTGATGAACAATTCTTAGAGGAGGAAAGTGATATCCCGAAGGATGCTTTGGAAGAAGGCCAAGTGGATTGCTACGTGTTGCAAAAGGTGATCCAAGTACAACCATAACCTTTACTTATCCAATGGGAGAAGATTTTCAAGGCCAAATGCAGGGTTGGTGATAAAGTGTGTGAAGTAATCATTGATAGTGGCTCATGCACTAATGTTTCTAGTGAAAAGTTAGTGAACAATCTCGATTTGGAGACCAAGGGTCATCCAAGACCATGTTCACTCCAATGGCTCAACAAAGATAAAGGAGTAAAGGTAACCAAACAAACTCTTATCTCTTTTTATGATTGGAAATTATTTTGATGATGTTTTATATGATATTCTACCTGTGGATGCTTTTCACATTTTTTTGGGGAGGCTGTGGCAATTTGATAGGAAGGTTGTGCATGACGGGGCCCTTAATGAGTATGTGGTATGCAAAGGTCCAAAGAAGTTTAGACTAAAACCTAATCTAGATGGGGAGGCTTCAGTTTTGAGGAGTGAAAAGGAAGAAACAAAGAAGGTAGAAGTCGAGTGTAGGAAAGGAAAAAAGAATTGAATTGAATTTGAAGATCAACATTGAATGAATTCTGTGTGAGTTCAAACTCAAGCAAATCGAATATGTTTGAACGGTTTGACTTGAAAATTTTAATCTCTTCTTTTATGTGAATTAAATATTAACCTATATATTTTTATACTATTCTTAATCCATATTTTTCTACCATAATTACCATCAAAATCCTACTCTGATTCGTGGGTAATCAAAGCCCTAATTCGGTATACACAACTAAAATCCTAAACTATCCATTCAAAACCCTAAACCATCCATACCAATCCAACGCCACCTTATTCCCTCTTTTCTAACCAAACCCTAACCCTAACCCTAAACCACAATTCTAACCTTCATCCAAACCCTAATTTTCAAAACTAAACATCATCATCAATCCATCATCGAATGCATATGTTAATTAGTATATTCCATTCGAACCATCATCATTATTAAACCATCATCACTGAATCGTCATCATATTCACTCTTATACCATATTTGAACCACCATCATCTTTATTACATCACCTTTGAAGCTTTAATCTCTTAATTTACCATCAAAGAGCCTTTATCATAAGATCTAAACTCCATTTGAACCTTAATCCCATATAATTGAGAATTACATCCTCCCACACACACAAGATGTTATTATTCAATTATCAAATAGATAAAATGAATAACCATTAGGAGTACTTGAGGATGCCTTAGTACAAGTGAATGAATTGTTTTCTCCTATTAAATTTTATTTTCTTGACATGGATGAAAATTCATGTGATAATGTGCCATTACTATTAGGAAAACTTTTTTTAAAAACTTATAAAATCAAGATTAATGTGCATGAAGGTAATTTAACTTTGGAATTTGATGGTGAAATCATTAAGTTTAACATTTTTTATGATATGAGACATTGTAGTGATGTTAGCTCTATGTACTCAATATATACCATTAATGTTGATCTGATTGTTCAAATTTTTGATGAGAATCATATGAATGAATTGTTGCATGAGTTTGAGGCTGTTGAATCATCAGGGTTGGATGTGAAAACCTTAGAAACTAAGCTCGCATTGATAAGCTCTATGGTTCATTATCCTTTCTTTGATTTACCCTTCACTTCTTCAAGACCTTTACCTTCTATTGAGTCAACACCTAAAGTAGAACTTAAACCCATACCTTCTAATCTTAAGTATGCTTTTCTTGGGGAATCTAAGACCTTACCTATGATTATTTCTAGTTTTCTAACTCCAAATCAAGAGGATAAATTTTTAAGTGTGTTAAGGGAACACAAATAGGCCATATTATGGACAATGGTAGATATTAAAGGAATAATGCCCACTTTGTATATTCATAGGCTTCTCTTAGAAGATAATTCTAAAACCTGTTAGAGAGACAAAATATAGATTAAACCCTTCTATGATGGATTTTGTAAAGAAGGAAATCCTAAGGTGGTTAGATGCAGAGGTAATTTATCTTACATCATATTCTAAATGGGTAAGTCCTATTCATGTGGTACCAAATAGAACTGGAATTACTATTGTAGAAAATGCTAAAGGAGATTTCGTCCCCAGTAGACTATAGGAAATTAAATCAGGCCACTAGAAAATATCACTTTCTATTGCCCTTCATAGATCAAATGTTGTAAAAACTAGTAAAACAATATTTCTTTTGCTTCTTAGATGGGAACTCTAGATATACCCGAGTTGTCATTGCTCTAGAGGATTAGGAAAATACCACTTTCACTAGCCTCTTTGGAACATTTACATTTAGGAGAATGCCCTTTGTACTTTGTAATGTGCCTGGTAAATTTCAAAGATGCACAATGAGCATATTTTTTAATATAATATAGAGGTTTTTTATGGATGACTTTACTGTATTTGTTTATTCTTTTGATATATGTCTTCATAATCTATAGCTTGTGATGAAAAGATGCATTAAATCTAACCTTGTGTTGAATTTTGAGAAATTTCATTTCATAGTAGAACAAGGTGTAGTCCTAGGGTATGTGGTGAGTTCGAGAGGTTTGGAAGTTGATATATCGAAGATAGAAGTGATTAGCTCATTACCATACCCTACATGTGTGCATGCCCATTATATCATTTTTTAGGGCATATTTGCTTCTATAGGCGCTTTATTAAATACTTTTCTAAAATTGCTTCTCCTTTATGTAATTTGCTTTCAAAAGATGTTCCATTTCAATTTGATTGTAAGTGTAAAAAGGCTTTTGATTACTTGAAAGAGAAATTGGCTACTACCCCTGTTATTCGCTCCCCTGATTGGAACTTGCCATTTGAAATAATGCATGATGTGGGTGATAAAGTAGTACGAGCCGTATTAGGGGAAAAATAAAGAAAAGGAAAAGTATGTGATTTATCATGATTCTAGATCACTTGATCCTGCACAATGTAATTACACCATGACTAAAAAAGAAATGTATGCAATTATTTTTCCTTTGGAAAGTTTCATTCTTACTTGCTTGGAACTAAATTGATTGCCTTTTCTAATCATGCCGCCCTTAGATATTTGTTGAAAAAGAGAGAAATAAAGCCTAGACTTTTGAGATGGATGCTTTTATTACAATAGTTTGATTTAGATATTAGAGATAAAAAGGGTGTTGAGAACTTAGTGGCAAATCTCCTAAGTAGAACAGTTCCTAAGAAAGACCAACTTATGATTTCTAAGTTCTTTCCTTATGAGCAATTATATTCATTGATTGTGGAACCTCTATGATTTGTAGACATTGTGAATTATTTGGTGACTAGGACTTTTCCTAGTGAATTATCAGAGGCTTAAATGGATAAAATAAAAGTTAATTCTAAGTATTATTTTTGGGATGATACATATCTTTGGAGGCCTTTTTATGATCAAGTTATTATAAGATGTGTAAATGAATCAGAATATTAGTCTATTTTGAATTTTTTTTCCATACTTATGATGTTTGAGGATATTTTAGGCCTAAGAGAATTGCTCATAAAATGCTTGAATATGGTTTCTATTAGACCACGTTATACAAAGATGCTTATTTATTTACAAAGAGTTGTGAGTGATGTCAAAGAACTGTTAATTTATCTAGGAGAAATGAGATGCCTAAAACTAGGACTATAGTTTGTGAAAATTTTGACATTTGGGGTATTAATATAATGGATCCATTTTTTGTCTTATTTTAGTTGTGTTTACATCATTTTTGCAGTTGATTATATCTTTAAGTGGGTGGAGGCCAAGACCACCAAATTTGATGATGCTAAAACTATGGTGAAATTTGTGAAAAGCAATATTTTTAATATATTTGTTTTACCAAAGGCAATTATTAGTGACTGTGTGACTCATTTTTGTAATAGGACATTTGGTGCTCTTTTGGAACAATATCATGTCACACATCGTGTATCTCCTGCATATCATCCCTAAATTAGTAAGCACGTTAAAGTATTGAATAGAGAGATCAAACATATTTTGGAGGAAATAGTCCAACCTAATAGGAAATATTGGAGTATTCAATCAGATGATGCTCTTTGGGCTTATAGGAATGCATTTAAAACTCCATTCAAAAATTCTCCTTATAGGTTCGTTTTTGGAAAATCTTGTCATTTACCACCGAAGATAGAGAATAAGTCATATTGGGGCAATGAAGCCATGTAACTTAGATTATATGAATGCTAGTAAAGAAATAAAGTTATAATTGCACTAACTAGAGGAATTGGGGCTAGATGCATATCATAATGCAAGGATATATAAGGAAAAGACCAAGGCCTTTCATGATAAGATGGTAACTAGGAAATCATTCCATATAGGGGGAAAAGTGTTATTATTTAGTTCATGACTGAGATTATTTCCTTGTAAGGTACAATCACGATATCTTGGTCCCTTTGTAATTACTAACATTTTTCCTCATGGTGAATTAGAAGTTAAAAGTATTGGCGTGGGTAAGGTTTTCAAAGTGAATGGTGACATATTGAATATGCTCCACTAGCTAGCTCAAGTGGAGATAGTTGAAGACATTGATTTGGAGATTGTATGACAACTTAAGCCAATGAAATTAACCAAAGGCTTTGCTTGGGAGGCAACCCAAGAATAACCACATTTGGTTTCTTAAACTCTATTTCTTTCGTTTATTTTATTTTGTTTGTCTAGTTGTTTTTAGTGCTTTAGTTTTGTTTAGGATATGTGTGCTATGAATTTGAACCAACCTTATGCTTAGTTATGATTATGCCTTACATTGAGGGTAATGTGTGATTTAAGGATGGGGGAAATACATATTATTTTCTATATTTTTGATAGTTTAGTTTTTTAAAGAAAAAAACTAAAAAAAAGGGAAAAATGTGTAAGATAAGATTCTTACCCAACATGTTTCTATAGGCTCTTTATTGGCAGTATTGTAGAGCCAAGATTTTTTTTTTTCAAATCATAGTATTTCATTTCCATTTAATTTCTTAGTTGACCTTATAAAAAAATGCAAAAAGAAAAAAAGGAGAATAAGGGAGGAGATAGAAATGAATGATTAAAAACTCCATATATAGAAGTTTTGTTTTGCATGAGTTTGATGATGTGTAACTACTTCTTTGATTTGCATTATTTTGATAAACATGACAACACTTTGATACTTCATTTGGAAAAATGACATTTTAGATTTAAATTGCTAGCTTATTTGGTGATTTCTAACTTGTTTTTAAGATTATTTTAACTTATATAACCCTTGTTCACTCTTTTGAATTAGCAATTAAGACTTTATTTGATGTCTCTTTATGCTATTTATAATGTAGGTTGAAAAAAAAGAGAGAGATATAAAGAAAAGAAAAGAAAATTTTGAGTTAACGATGTGGAAAATGGGGGGTAGAAAATCCAATATATCTTTGTGCCGGGTAGGATGGAGCATAAAACACACCTATTTTAGTAAGAATGACTCAAGTGAATGAAAAAGTATGAAAAACATAAGTAAAGAAAAAAAATGTGATTCTCTCATTGTGCATATTATCTATGTTATGAGTAGCATGTAAGACGGATAATAGGAATTGGGTATGCTTGTCAACGAAGGAATGAACCTAATATAACTGTATATTTTTTAAATAAAAAAGGGATTATTTCTAACAATTTAACTCTCTATGATTAGCGACCGGTTTGTTTTTGAAATAATTATTTATTTTGGATTGAGTCTTGAGCTAGCAGTCATTGTTATCTTATGAATGTAGAGATAGGAATTAGTATGATATTATTTGCATATGTATGACATTATTATATACATGGAGGAAATATCGGTTAATGTGTTGATTTATTTGAGATGATCATAGTTTAAGTATAGGAAAATTTGATGAACACATGTTCTTATCTATTTTATGCCCTTTAAATTTAAATTTTTGGTCATTTATTTAATTAATAATTGAGGTTATTTATATTATTTGTAATTATGTGCTTAAATTATAATAATCTCAAGTATTTAGTTATTTCAAGGAAAAGGATAATTTGAGTATTTTTGACAGCTTATCGTATTTTACCCTAACTTTTTAGGATGAAATCAAATTTAGGTAATTTAAATTTCTTAAGGAAAGATAAAATTGATATCTACAACTTTTATTCATACCAAAATTTTCCTAAATCGGATTACAACATGGCATATATTTGACTTAAAGTTACAGCTAAAAATATGTCACAAAATAAAAGCATAGGAGAATTTTTACTCAATCTCTATTTATTTTACATACATCTACCTATATTACATGCATGACCGGTTGCAAATTAAGAGAAAAATGAGGAGAAAGAAGTTAACAAACTGACATGAAACAAGAGATTAAAGGAAAAAAAGAATAATAAAATCAAGTTGTGGAATTTGTTATCAAGAATTATGTTGAAGTAGTAATTGCTCTTTTCCTTGACCCGCGTTCCAAGATAAAATATTAGCTACAATAACCTATATTTATATACATCAAGCACGAAGAAAACGGGCATGTCATATGTTGGAAGACGTAGCGCCACCAAGAAAAAAAATAGAGACCAAAGTCTCCACCAAAGGAACCAATAATCGAGAATTTTTTCCCTTTCCTACTCTACCCCACATGTAAGTTAAAAACCTATTAAACTAAAGTTTAAGATTTATATAAATAGAGGGAATATTCCTAATAAGCGAGTGGATTCGTCATACTGTATAGAGTAATGGACTGGTGGAAGGAATCTTTGGACAGATACTTCAATTAGAAAGTTCATGTATTTATTCTTAATTTCCTTCTTTTATATAATCCTATACTTAATTGTTATGTATTCCTAATTATACATGTGATCTGTATTATTTTTTATTAGCCGCATTTTATTAAGTATTAATTTTTATTGTACCTGAACATTACAGATCATGAATTATTATGTTTTGATACATAAATTAAATTTGTGATTAATGTTTAAATTTTTATCATTTATATAAAACACACTCAATTTTATATTTAGGATTAAGGGTTATAGCTATTCGGTTAATTCTAGTGAGTTAGTAATTAATCGGAACAAGTAGCAATTAATTTAATCTGAGGTCTTCGCAAGTAATTGAATTGAATTAAAATATGATTTATTCTAGTTGTGTTAAAAATACAGGATTTTTAATTTGACTAAGGCTAATGAGTTTTTTAGAACGTAATGCAATTAATTTATCTCTAGATTAACTGAAGAATAAAAATTAATTTAGAGAGGTTAATTATTTTTGGGAAAAACGTGGGAGTTATCCTAATTATACAAAGATAGAAATAGGGAAATTGAGCAGGTTAATTCTTTACGGTTAGCCTATCAAAATTGGTTATTTATATATCCGGCACTTAATATAAAAATTGGCTATATGAATTTGATATAAATTTTGGGGTGGAGAAGGGTATGATATGTATATATTATTTTAGTTATTAATTAATTTTATTTTTTATTTTGATTTTAATTATTTATCTTATAGATTTTAGTTACTAGAGTAGTTCGGTTATTAATTTAGTTATTAGTTCTATTTCATTTTTACTCTCATATTAACCACCCAAATCCTTGTTAATATTGTAGATAATAATTTTATTTTCTTATTTTAATATTTATTTATTCTATGTAATTGAATAATTTAGTTCTTTTACTTAATATTTTATAGTATAGAATCACATTCTTCTCTTAGGAACGATCATTTTTGACCCTGCGCTATATTTTTAATTATTATTTGAGTTAGGAATATGTTTAATTTTATAGTGGTAATGACATTCTACCAACAAACCCTTATGAAAGTTTGACGTATAATGTTTCTACACAAAATAGCTCGTACACCTTTTATCATGCATGGCTAATGTAAAATTTCTTGTGGCATTTTCAAGGTATTATGAATACCAAAAATTCAAGCTATTTATATTTCATGTACCTCTTTTATAATCAATTCTCTTACACTCGATTTAGGCATTCAATGTTTATTAAGTTTGAATAAAAATCCATCTTACAAGACATAGTTACCATTTTCATGCATCACAAATATCGTAGAAATCATCATCTTTTGGATACAAGTCTTTTAGCATTTCAAATCCAAGTAACTTAGGATCCATCATGATTCATGTCTAATATTGTAGATGTTCTAGATAAATCATCAATTACAATATTTCCTTTCCCATCTAAATGTTTAACAGATAACACAAAGGATTCTAAGAAACTTATCCACTTTGCATGTTTTAAACTAACTTTCTTTTGTCCATGTAAGTATTTTAGAATTTCATGATTTGAATGTAACACAAAGAGTTTAGGCCTCAAATAACAACTCTGTGTCTCTAAGCTACGTATGATGGCATATAATTTTTTATCGTAAGTAGAATAGTTTATGTTAACCCCATTTAATTTTTAACTAAAATACATAATAAGCCTATTTTTTTTGTGAAAGTACTCCCTCAATCCCTATCTTTCTAGCATCACAAGTTACTTCAAATATTGAATCAAAATTAGGTAAGGATACGACTAAAGCATTACATAATTTAGTTTTAAGAGTCTCAAAAGCTTTAGTGGTTATATCTCCCCATCTAAACTCTCCTTTTTCATAAGTTGAGTTATAGGTGATGCTATGGTTGAGAAGTATTTAATGAAACATCTATAAAAGATATCTAATCCATGAAAACTTCTCATTTCATGAATGTATTTAGGAGTAGGCCACTCTTGAATAACTTTAATTTTTTAGGGATCAACCTTAATGCCTTTTTCCATCACAATATAACCCAAAAAGATAACACAAGGAAGCATGAAATCACACTTCTCTAACTTCTCATAAAGTGTGAGTTGAAGTCCATAAAAAGGTGGTGAGTTGATGGCTTTTATTTAGTGTTGCATGGCTTGCATGCCTCCTAATAATCTAGCTCATATATCAGTCAAAGTAAGGAGAGTTTTAAATTCTCATAACTTAGAAAGATTAATTAATAGATTATTATTATTATTATTATTATTATTATTATTATTATTATTATTATATGTGGGGGATGCTCCTGCATCATCCTCCCCCTCTTGAGAAGGACCTTCCATATCTTCATAAGGATCATCATGCAAGTAGGGAAGTAAATCTCTCACATTAAATATGTTTGAAATATGTCCTAGTTTTGGTGGAAGTTTTAGCCTATATGTGGTGTTACCGATCTTTTCAAGCACTCTAAATGGTCCATCACTCCTTGGCATTAGTTTTTTCTTCCTCCTAGAAGGGAATATCTCATTTATAAGGTGAAAATAAAATAAATCCCTAGCTCAAAAAATTGTTCTTTTCGGTTCTTGTTGGCTTTCTTTTTATTCATCTCATTAACTCTCTCAATTCTAGACCTCACTTGATCATGTCATTTCTTGAATTTTTTGGACCTATCTTTTACTTTAAAACTGACTTGTTATTTAATGGAGAGAGGAATGAGATGAATGGTAGTGGTGGGATTCACTCCATAGACCACTTCAAAAGGAGAACAACTAGTTGCATAAGTAGGAGATTGGTTGTAAGCAAACTCTATGCGTTTAAGTTTGATGTCCCAATCCATTAAGGATTTGTGAACCAAACTCCTCAAAAACATTGTGATGGTTAAAGTTAGTGAATTCTATTTTATCATCTGTTTGTAGGTGATAGGATGTACCAAAAAGAAGCCTAGTACCAACCAACCTCCACAACATCTTTCAAAAGTAGCTAAGAAACTTAGTATCCCAATTAGAAACAATTGATTTAGGAATACCATGTAACCTAACTATCTTCTTGAATTATATATCAACAATATAAAAGGCATCATTTCTCTTTTATCAAGGGACAAAATATGTCATATTAGAAAACCGATCTACCACCACCATAAGGGCATTGTTTTCCTTTATGTTCTAAACAATGCCACTATAGGCAATGGAGTATAGAGTTATTGGTGGAAGTGACTCTTGGACTTTTGGCAAGTAGAACACCTTGCCACAATTGATTGTACATATCCTACCATTATTGGCCAATAAAAATGCTCTGGAGTATGCCAAAATCCCCTACTAGTCCTCCTCCATGCACTTCTCGAATCAGCAACTCTCTAATGGAACTCTTGGGAATGCATAACTTATTTCCCTCGAAAAGGAAGCCTTCTTGAATTAGATAGGGACCTTGAACCTTGTCTTGATCTTAAAAGAAGCTTGCAAAGTCTTCATCATCCTTGTAAATTTCCTTCAAGCATCCAAAGCTTAAGACTCTTGCTTCTAGCATACAATACCTTCTAGAGAGGGCATCTGCTACAACATTGGTTTTGCCACTCTTATGCCTAGCTACAAATGAGAAGGATTGTAAAAACTATACCCATCTAGCATGCCTAGGGTTGAGATTATTTTGCCTATTTATGTATTTTAGAGACTCATGATCGATATGCAATATAAATTATGATGATCTAAGGTATTGAGACAAATTATCTAAAGCTCTAATAATAACATATAATTCTTTATCATAGGTGCTATAATTAGATCTTGAGCCATTGATATTTTCATAAAAGAAGGCTATTGGCTTCCCTTATTGTAGTAAAACCGCTCTAATTCCCACTCTGCTTGTATCACACTCGACTTTGAACACGTTGTCAAAGTTAGGCAACCTTAATACCGATGCTTCACTCAACTTACCTTTGATCACCTCAAAGGATTCTTGTGCGTTCTTGGTCCACTTGAATTCACCCTTTTTGAGACATTTTGTGATGGGTGCTAGAAGAGTGTTAAATCCTTGTATGAACCGCCTATAGAATGGGGAAAGTCCATGAAAGGATCTAATGTCAGTTATGGATGTGGGTGTATGCCACGTTCTTATTGCCTCCACCTTTGACTTATCCATGGAAATGCCATTTCCGAATACAACAAACCCTAGAAATGTGACTTTTGGCGTAAAGAAGTCACAATTTTCTAGTTTACTGTACAATTTGTTGCTCCTAAGGGCTAAGAATACAAGCTTCAAGTGCCTTACATGATCATGACTACTAGAGGAGTATACAAGAATATCATCAAAGTACACAACTACAAATTTAGAAATGAAGGGCCTAAGGACTTCATCCATGAGCCTTAGGAAGGTGCTTGGTGCGTTGGACAATCCAAATGGCATGACCATCCACTCGTATAAGCCTCCTTTGGTCTTGAAAGTGTTCATCCATTCATCTCCTTCCTTCATTCTAATTTAATAGTAGCCACTCCTCAAGTCAATCTTGGAAAATACACTTGCCCCATGTAAGCAATCTAACATGTCATCAGGCCTAGGTATGGGATACCTATACTTGATAGTAATGTTGTTGATATCTCTGCTATCAACACACATTCTCATTGATCCATCCTTCTTTAGTACCAAAAGAGATATTACCGCACATGGAATAAGTGATTCCCTAATAAAACCCTTTTGCAACAATTCTTTAGCTTGTCTTTGCTACTCCATAGCCTCTTTAGGATTACATCTATAGGCCGGTTTGTTAGGGAGTGTAGCACTGAGAATAAAATTAATTTGGTACTCTATACCCCTTATGGGAGGCAACTCACTAGGTAGTTCATTTGGGAAAGCATCCCCAAACTCACCTAGCAAGGTCTTGACCCTTGGGTCAAGTGGAATACCATTCTCATTATTTTCAAGCATCAATTAGAAATACATGGTTTTCCCCTTGCCTTTGGCCTTCTCTAACCCCTTCCCATCTATGAACATATCTTTTTTACAATTTGGATCATCCCTAACAAGTGAGGATCAAATGCTAAGGGGTGTGAGGACAATGTTTTTGTTGGTATATTTCAAGCTATAAGTATTCTTTCTCCTATCATGCTTGACATGCCTACCATATTGACAATGACTACCTAGTAACAAATGACATGCATCCATAGGAACTACATCACAAACAACTTTATTTTGATAAGTTTTCCCTATGGAAAATGAAACAACAACTTACTTAGTGATCTCAACCATAGAACCATCATTAAGCCATTGAAGCTTATATGGCCTGGCATGTGTAGTAGTAGGCAACTTAAGCTTCTCTACAAGAGTACACGAAGCCACATTTGCACAACTAACCCCATCAACAATAAGGGAACATATTTTACCAAGTATTTTGCACTTAATATGAAATATGTTTTCTCGTTGGTACTCCTCATCCAATACCTCCTTTGCATGTAACACCCTTCTCACCATCAAGGCCTCTCCAACATCTAGCGGGGTCTGTCCAAATTCTCATCTCCTTCTTCCTCCTCCAATGGATCCTCCTCTAGGTCAAGTAAAGTCATCATGATTTTATTTGGACATTCATTTTGATAATGCCCAATCCCTTGACCCTTAAAGCACCTCAATCCTTTGCTCCTACTAGCCTTACCCATTTCATGCCTTCCTTTACCCTTAACATCAAATATCTTAGGTGTTGGAGGTGGCTTCGGTGACTGCATTAGTGTGCTTTGGTTTGACTTCACTACTCCAAATTTTGAACCCTTTTTATTTTTATTTTTTATGCTTATCCTTTAATACTCCAAAGTTTACTACTGAAAAATTTCATTTTATTTAAAAGTTAGCTGAAGCAAAAATTATAAATTTTGAGGATGTTACCGCCACACTTAGTACCATACCGGTTTACTCCTATCGTTCCAATATCAAGTGCTAAGGCTAAAAGAGACAGGATACAATTTATAAAAATTCAATTTAAAATGAAGTAGCGTACTGAATTTGTTACAAAAGATATAAACCCACAGTTAGTGGTTACAAGAGTAAAATCATTTACCAAGGAATTAAAAAGGTGGAAGAGACACCCTAAAAGTTCTCTGGATAATCCTTATGCTTGTACCCGATACCCACTTGAATAGCACTTGAAAGGGACACTACCCATTGAATAGGCAGGGGCCCACAACTAGAACCCATCAGTACTATGGTACCAAGTAACCCTTTATACCATACCGAAAGGAAAGACCTACATGCAACACATCATGCATAAATAGTATAAAATGATAACATACATGCTAATACACATGACAACACCATATACAATAAGAAATGCATAACACAACATCCACGTACTTAGCAATTCCATCATATGCCGAGAGAGACAAGCACCAAGGCTGGACTTATATTAACAATATACCATGAGGATGACAATAACTCTTTTGGTCTCAAGCCATTAACAAATATCATTATTTAATCATCATCTCTCGAATTATATCCATGTGAGTGCGGAAACCCCACTTTATAGCCGGTGGACCAAAATATACATCAGAGTAGATTGCACCTAGCCACTATTATTCGCCGGCGGACCGGTCTCTAAGGCAGAAGGCTCCTAGCTACTACTATTCGCTGGTGGACCAGTATGGCCCCGACTCACATAGTCTAACACTTTACATGATCGACGATTTCCATTTAATTAGCAGACAAATCCATTTATTTAACTCGAGGGGGAGATCAAGATCCCAAAGACACAAAGGTACATCGGTCATATTGGTACATACAAGCTACACTGTACTCTTCAACCATCAACCTAGGAATGTAAAGGTACCATGGTCGTACTGGTGCATATAAGCTACACAGTACCCTACCAATAAGGATACCTAATCCATAAGTATGCATACCCCCTAAATAGGTCCGTAGAGCTAGATAGAGTAAGATGTAGGGTCTGGCTGGGGCACTAAGGCACACCAACAAATACCAAAATAATCATGGGCTAAACCCCGTTTTTAGGGTAGCGACTACTAAAGAGCCACCATCCTCAATTTCGAGGTCTTCCACTTTAATTATTAGTGTCTTAATTAAGGTGACCACGAGAAACACAACAACCATATACTCATTCACTCCCATTTGTTTCTATTATCATTAAGTAATCCTTATGCATACAATTATCTATGTTAACCTAAAGAAATCACTAAGGCCATCCTTATATCATCCAATTCCAATTAAGGATTCGTCTCCATTTATTCATATGCCATAAGGGATTTATCGCGTCATGATCACAATACGGTCTTAGAGTCTGGTTAGTTCACATCAAAGGATCATGACACACCTGACCCTAACATGCCCTTATTTCACACCCAACATACAATACCACGCATGATTAATGATTAAGACACTTCTTTCCTGAATATGAGATAAACACTATACCACACCCTTAGTTGTCCGTCCAACCCTAAGTTATGCTATGTTCTTGTAATAGTCACTTGTGATACCCACTGGTTTATCAAATACCCTTATCTCATTATTCAACATTACTTATGTCTTATTATGGAGGCTCATTTAATCCCTTGACATGTTATATGTAAGTTACCGATTTACCCCCATCATCCTTACCAAAATTACTGAAATACCCCATATTTGTAAAATTACTAAGTCACCCTTTTTTATTTGCCAAATTGCCACATTACCCTTCATATTCACATAATTACCAAAACACCCCTTGCATTGGTTAGATTACCAAATTATTCTTCCTACTTATCAAAATTACCAATTTACCCTTTTGGTGGATTAAATTACCAAATTGTCCATCTTAATTATTATAATTATCAATTTGCCATTTACTTTACAAAATTACCATAATACCCTTTTCTTTATACCAAATTACCAAAATACCCTTGTCCTTTATTAAATTACCTTTTTACCCCTTTACTTTACAAAATTAACATAATACCCTTCTCCTATATTAAATTACCTTTTTACCCCTTTATTTTACAAAATTACCAACATACCCTTTCTTTTATGCCAAATTACCAAATTATCCTTCTCCTTTATTAAATTACCATTTTACCCCTTTACTTTACCAAATTACCAATATACCCTTTCTTTTATGCCAAATTACCAAATTACCGTTCTCCTTTATTAAATTACCATTTTACCCCTTTACTTTACCAAATTACCAATATACCCTTTCTTTTATGCCAAATTACCAAATTACCGTTCTCCTTTATTAAATTACCATTTTACCCCTTTACTTTACAAAATTTACCAAAATGCCCCTCCTTTTATTTAATTTACCAAAATACCTTCTTACTCACAAAAATTACCAAGTTATCTCCTTTTCCATGTAAAATTACTAAAATACCCTATTTACTTATCCATTTACCTTTTTACCCCCTTTACTCTTATAATTTATCATTTTGCCCCTACTTTTACCAAAATACCCTCACTACATAAAATATTGATATACATGCTCCATACACCTCATCCAACACCACCAACTATTATTATTTATCATTAATACATATTAGCACCTACCACGCATACTTATTTATGTTATGCTTTCATACACGAGAATTTACTAAAATGCCCCTAGGGCTTACATTAATATTATCTATGCGACAAATGGCTACAATAGCATATCATACCATACATATGTATTTAACATTGTCATTAATAACAAGGCTCATTCCTTTAAGCATTATTTCTACACATAGCACATAAATTATCATGCTTTTCTTTTCATCAACCAACATATGCCACTAAATACATTATACTTAACAACATATATCATGCATATAAACATATTAAAAACCCTAATGTGCTAGCATACGTATATCCATACATTTAGTAGGGTATAGCGGTTACCTTATTTCTTTCAATAATCAAACCTTACCGGTACCTCGATTAAAGGTTTGAGCTTTGATAAGCAAAATCAATACCTAAAAATAATATCAACATTTATCATATTATAAGGTAGATAATCAAAGGAATAAAAATTATCAAAAACTTAATTAAGTACATACTAATGTTAACCATTATTATACCTCAAAATTAACCCCTAAATGACCAAAATGAAAGGCAGAGCCCACCAAGTGCCATCCTTCTTTCGAACTAAAAGAACCGAGGACGAGAATGGATTAGTAGATGGGCATATAATTTTGTCTTGGAGCATTTCTTTAATTTGGCATTCAATATCTTCTTTTTGGAAGTGAGGGTAGCCGTAAGGGCATATGTTGACCGATGACGCATTGGGTTGCAATGTGATGTGGTGGTCTTGGGGTTTATGAGGGGGAAGCAAATTGGGCTTTCCAAAGACTAGCCCAAATTTGGTCAGCAGGTGTTGTATAGAAGTGGGAAGAGGGGGTGTGTTTGAGTTAGGTGTTTGGTGGGAAATGGGTTGGATATGAAAGTACATAGCTTGGGCCGCGATGTTATGCAATCTCTTGAGTTGATTAAGGGATATTGGGCTGGGTATGTGAGTCAGTTAGTGGGCCATTAGCTAGATGATCTTTCCCTTATGCTCAAAGGCCATAGTTAGTTGTTTATGGTCTATCATGACTGGATCTAATGTTTTACGCCACTGTGCACCTAAAATGAGGTCTGCTCCAGCGAATTTCAAAACATACAAGTTTACGTGGAATTTGGCAGGATGAATGATGACATTAATTTCACAAATTTACCCTTCTGTTTGAAGTTGTTCTCCATTACGCACTATAACTATGAGTCCTCTTCCCCGATCAACTAGCAAGTGTAAATAGCTCACAACTTGAGGATGGATGTAATTGTGAGTACTGCTGGAATCAACTAGTACTGCAACAGGGTGTTCCTTGATGGTTGTTTTGAATTGCATCATTTTAGGGGAGGAGGGGTCAGCTAGCATATGCAATGAAATCTTTGGGCGATGTGTTTTTCTTGGCTCAGAATCTTCAATTTCTCCATTCTATGTGTGCTCTGGGACATCTATTATGCCATTCTCAGTTATCAACAAGAATTTTTGGGCTTTACACTGGTGGCCGGGTTTATAATTTTCATCACAATTATAGCACAAACCCTGAACCTTTCAGTATTTGAGTTCAGCGGAAGTAAGGGGTCAACCAGCGGTAGTGGGTTGGGCATTTTTTTTGTGGTGGTGGAATCGATGGGAGGGCCAACAAAGACGGTTGAGGTGGCTGTGTGGAATAAGGTTGTGGATTTTGATTTTGGTAATAGGGGACCGATTGAAGGGAGCTTGTGAGTCTTGAATTTTCTATTCAATGAGTTTAGGTTGGGCAATGGCACTAATAATAGATGTGGGTATTAGAATGGCCATTTCTCTTTGAATATGTGGTTTAAGCCCGGAAATAAAGTAATTGAGAATGGCATCCAAGGTCATATCAAAAACCCGATTACAAAAATTTTCAAATACCGACTGGTATTCATCTACCATTCTTGTCCGTTGGAGTTTGAATAAGGAGGCCTGATGATTGGTGTACGAAGATGGGCCAAAGAGCTGATCAATTACATGGATCAAGGCCAACCAAGAGGATAATTGTTTGTTTCGATGCATCTATTGGAACTAGGACAATGCTTGTCCCACCATGTAAAAGCTAGAAAAATCAATACGATCCTCATCAGGTATGTTGTGGTAAGAAAAGAACCTCTTGGCCTGGAAAATCCAATCCAGGTGGTTGGATCCATCAAAGGTGCTCAACTCACATTCGAGATTACGACAAGAGGGTGAGTTGGGATTTGGTTCGGGTAGAGTGATGTTAGTGGCAAAGGTTGGTAAGGATGATGTAGTGTGGGGTGGTGTTGGTTATGTTTCCAAAGGACTAGGGAGGCCAATAGTCTGTGGAGGTGTTAGGCGACAGAGGCTTTCTACAAGGGTGGATTGTATGGCATCGTGTTTTTGATTGAGGGTGGCAATGTCAGCTTAGTGGGCTTCGGTACTCTCTTTCAGCTGCTAAAGTTATTCGTCTACATGTAATCCCTCAAAATTTTAAAAACCTATAATTTATTAAATAAATTTTATTTGGGATAAATTAGCTTTTAAATTTATTTGATGTAATTATTTTATGGATATTTTAGTATATAAAATTGGATATGAATATTTAATAAATTAACATAAATATTTTGTTATTTTATCATACTCATTTTATTTAAATAATTTTTCGGACCAATATTTTTCTAAAATAAACCTTTTAAGCCAATATATTAAATTATATTAAATTAAATTATTACATTTATTTAACTACCAAAAATATTACATTCTATTATCCCATAAATTATTTTATCTACTTTCTCCCTATTTTCCATTTTCCTTTTTCCCTTTTCCTTTCCCACTTTTTCCTTTTCTTTATCTTTTTTTTTTCTCTTTTTCTCCATTCCTTATTTTTCCTTTTTCTTCTCTTTGGCTCACCAGGCCTTAGGCCTTACCCCTTTACGCTTAGGCCACTGGCTCATTTCTTCCCTTTCCTTTTCCTCTCCCGCACGACACAACCCAGCCCAGCCCCCTTCTTTTTTTCCTTCCTTCTCCCTTTGACCAGGCCGACCTATTCATCTTTCTCCCTTGCTCGACCTGCATGCTCCTTTTCTTCTTCTTCTTCCTTTCTTCTTCCTCCATTCCCGACCACCCTGAGCACGCTATGCCGCCCTCCTGCATGCACCCTACCTCCTCCCTACCACCATTGCAACTCTCCCTCTTTCTTCCCCCATCATTTTCTTCCCTTTTTCAGACCTAACCAACCCTGCACCCCCAGCCACATGCCTCCTTATTTCCCTTCTTCCCCCTTCCCTCTCCCTGCAACAACCACCTGCCACCTGAAATTGCCCCGACCGGCCACAAATTCTCCCCTCTTCTCCCTCTCCTTTTTTCCCTCCTCACCAGCCTCTTTTCTGCTCCATTTTGAGACCTTCCTTCCCTCTCCTAACCTCTTTTCTCTCATTTCCTCTTCTTTATCCCCTTTCCCCTGTTTTGCTTCCGCCACCCTATTCTACTGCTGCCACCACCATACCAACCGCCTGCACTACCTCCTGCCACCTCCTACTCCCACCCTACACCACTACACCACCCTTTCTTCCTCTCCTCTTCTTTTTCTCCCTTCTCGGCAACCACCCTGCTCCTCCTCCGTCGGTCGTCGTCTTGCTGCCACTTGAGCCACCAACTCACTCCCTGCAACTTCCCCTACCACCCCTTAACTTCTTTAGCCACAACAAACCTTTGCAGCCTCTCCTTTTCCTCCTCTTTTTTCCTTCCTTCTCAACCACTGCCACTTTTGCAGCCCCTTCGTAGGCCTACTGCCATTGCTTCTACAGCCCTTGGCCGCCGATCACCCATCCTTGACCACCACCTACACCCCCACTCCACCCTTGCACCCATTCCTTGCCCTAACTCTCCCCACCTGCCCTCTTTCATAGCCCCAAAACCCCAAACCAAAACACCCCCTTCTTTTCTTCCACCTTCTTCAACCCCCTCCTTCCTTATGCTTGCATGCAGCTCACGATGTATGAGCAGCATTAGTTGCTGCCTTCCTTTAGTTATTTTGGTTAATAATTTTAAGTTATATTAAGGGTTAAATCAAGTATATCATTAATTAAGTTTTGATAAAGTTTTATGCTTTTGGTTTTTTCTATTTTTAATATGATAATTATTGACATTATTTTTAGGTATTGATTTTGCTAATCAAAGCTTGAATCTTTAATCGAGGTACCGGTAAGGTTCGATTTTTGTGGGAAATAAGGTAATCTTTAAACCTCACTTAAACGTATGGATAAACGTATGCTAGCACATTAGGGTTTTTAATATGTTTATTCGCATGCTTTATGTTGTTTAGTATAATGTATGTAGTTGCTTATATTGATTGATAAAAAGGAAAGCATGTTAGTTTATGTGCCATATGTGGAAATAATGCTTAAGGAAGGAGTTTTATTATTAATACAAATTTTAAGTACTTATCTATGATATGTTATGTTATTATGACCATTGATTCATAAATATTGTTATTATGAGCCCTAGGGGCATTTTAGTAATATGTCTTGTGTAAGAGTGTGTCCTGATATGTGTGGGTGCTAATGAGGATTATGTTGAATAATAATAGTTGGTGGAGTTAGATGATGAGAATGGAGCATTAATATTAATATTTTATGTAGTGAGGGTATTTTAGTAAAAGTGGTATAATAAGGGCAATTTGGTAATTATGATAATGGAGAAGGGTAATTTGGTAATTATAATAATGGAGAAGGGCAATTTGGTAATTATGATAGTAAAGAAGGATAATTTGGTAATTATGATAATGTAGAAGGACAATTTGGTAATTATGATAATAGAGTAGGGCAATTTAGTAATTTAACTAACTAAAGGGCAGTTTGTTAATTATAATAAAGGAGAAGGGCAATTTGGTAATCTAACCACCTAACTATGAAATCCGACAAGTGTAACAAATATGAAGGGTGATTGGTGATCTAGTAAGTGTGGAAGATAACTTGGTAACCTAAACTGAGGAAGGGGTAATTTAGTAATTATGCAACATGGAGGGTAATATGATAATTTGGCAAATAAAGAAAGGATGACTTAATAATTATACAAGGGGTAATTCGGTAATTTTGTAGAGATGAAAGGGGAAAATCATTAACTCATATCAAATATGTCGTTGGGATGATGGATTTTCATAAATAAGACTCAAGTAACACTAAATAGCAAGATAAGGATATTTGACAATCAATAAGTATCATGAGAACGAATCCTAAATTGGAATTGGATGATATAATGATGGCTTTAATGATTCCTCTAAGTTATCTTGGATAATTGTATGAATAAGGAGTACCTAATGATATCAGAAACAATTGAAAGTGAATAAGTATTTGGTTGTTGTGCTTTTCGTGATCACCTTAATTAAGACACTAATAATTAAAGTGAAAGACCTCGAGATCGGTAATGGTGGCTCTTTAGGGGTCGCTACCCTAAAGACGTGGTTTAGCCTGTGATGATTCTAGTATTTGCTGGTGTGCCTTTGTGCCCCATCGGGGTCCTACATCTTACTCTATCTAGCTCTACGGACCTATTTAGGGGGTATGTATACTTATGGATTACGTATCCTTGTCAGTAGGGTACTGAGTAGCCATATACACCAATACGACTAGGGTACCTTTACGTCCCTGGGTTGATGGTTAAAGGATACCGAGTAGCTTGTATGCATCGGTACGACCAGTGTACCTTTGTGTTTTCGGGATCTTGATCTCCCTTTCAAGGCAAATAAATGGAACTATTATGCTAAATTAAAAGGGAAAACATTAATCGTGAAAATAAAACACTAATGAGTCAGGCCCAAATAAATTATATTATGAGTATTGATCCACTAGATATAATAGTGGCGTAGGAGTGTGTTGCCTTGGAAGATGTTTATAAGTACTGGTCCACCGGATATAATAGTGGCCCAGGAGCGTTTTGCCTTAGAAGATGTATATATGTATTCCGGTCCACCGGCTATAATAGTGGGGGTCCCAAGCTCAATAAATCCAATCTTGGATGTGAATAAATCATAGAAAACACTAATCACTTATCATGGAACATCATGTGATCGGTCTACTGGCGAATAATAGTGGCTAGGAGCCTTTTGCCCCGGAGACCGATCCACCAGTGAATAATAGTAGTTAGGAGCATTCTGCCCTATATATTTCCGGTCCATCGGCTATAATAGTGGGGTTCCCACACTCACATGGATATAATTCCAGAGATGATGGAATAATGATTGATTATTGGCTTAAGGCCCAAAAGTATTGATTTCATGTTATGATCTATTAATATGCGATGGACTTGTTAAGTATGTGGATTTCATGTATGCATTTCTTATTATACATGTATATAGTTTTGTATCATGTGTTGCATTGTAGGCCTGCTTTTTAGTGTGGTTTAAGGAGTTACTCAGTATCATAGTACTAAAGGGTTCCATTCGTGGGGCCCCTGCCTATTCAATAGGCAATGTCCCTTGTAGGTCTATTCAAGTGGGTAATGGGAAAGAGCATAAGGATTATCCGAAAACTTTTAGGGTTTTATTCTTTCTCTTTTATTTCCTGGTTTAAATGTAATTTTTGTTCTTATAACCACCATTGGTGGATTCTATTTAGGTAAAATGTTTATTGCACTACTCTGATTTCAATATGGTTTGAATTTCTAGTAATTTGTACTTGATTCTTTTATCCTTAGCACTTGGTACTAGAACGACAGGATTGAACCGGTCTGGTACTAAGTATGGCGGTAATATCCCCAAAATTCATAGTTTTGTTTTCTTTCGCTATATCTTTTAATAAAATGAAAATGTTTAGTAGTGAATTTTGGGGGTGTTACACTACAACTCTGTTTCTAGTCTACCTTTCGTCGGTCATGTCAACTCTTAATGAAAGCACCAAAATGAAAGGATTATCACTGATATGCCACTTTTGAGCAATGGCTACTCTAGAAACGAGTTTGAGAGAAGAGAATTGTAACCCCCAAATTTTTAAAAGCCTATATTTTAATAAATAAATTTTATTTGGGATAAATTAGCCTTTAAATTTATTTTAATTATTTTATGGATTTTTGAGCATATAAAATTTGATATAAATATTTAATAAATTAAAATAAATATTTTGTTATTTTATCATACTCTTGTTATTTAAATAATTTTCTAAATCATTATTTTACTAAAATTATCCTTTTAAACTCTTATATTTTAATTATATTAAATTAAATTATTAAATAAATTTATTACCTAAAAGTTTTCTATTTTATTCGAATTTCCCCTTTTCTTTTCCTTTTTCCCTTTTTCTTTCTGCTTTTTCTCTTTTCCTTCTTTCTCCTTTTCTTCCTTGGGCCGCCGAAGGCTTGACCTGCCCTTCCTCTCCCTGGCACGTTGGGCCACAGGCCCAGTCTCCCCCTCCTTCTCCCACGTGAGCCAACTAGCTCCCTTCTTCTCTTTTCTTTCTTCCTCGACTGGGTCGGTCCGTTCCTTTTTCCTTCGGCCGCCCGTCGCATGCACCAGCCCCTCCCCGATTCTCCTTCTTTCTTCTTCCCTTCTTCTTCTTCCTCTTTCCCCGACGAGAATCCCGACCATCCTCCACCATTTTCACCACTCCACCTGCAACTCCCTCTCTCCCAATGACCTCCCTAACTCTCCCTCTCTCTCTATCCCACCATTTCTATGCCCCATCCTGGCCCCACCATCTCTCCATTCCCCATTCCCTGCCATCCCTCTTCTTCTCCCTCTCCTTGCCATGGCCATTTCCCTACCACTCTACCGCCACCCCTTGAGCGCCCTATCCCCTCCTCTCTCTCCTTCTTCTTTTTCTTCTTCTTCCTCTACCTCATTCTATCATTTTTCGAGCCCTAAATACCTTCCCCCGACCTTCTCTTCTTTCTTTTCTTCTCCTCCCCTCTCTCCCCCTATTTTTGTTTCACCACCAATATCTGCCACTTCCGCCGCCTCAACCACCACCTGCACCACCCTCTACCTCACCCTCGAACCATCACAGCCCCCATCGAGCCACCCCGCAGCCCCATTCTTCCTCCTCTCTTCTTTTTCTCTTCTTTCCCTCCCTTCTCGGCAAGCACTCTACGCAGCCTCGATCCGCCGCCTATGCCACCACCTGAGCCACCAAAATAATCCCTACAACCCCCTCTACCACCCCCAATCCTCATTTGGCCGAAACTATAACCCGAAAGCCTTCATTTTTCCTCCCCATTTTCCTTCCTCACCAGCCACCATCTCGACACCCACTTCGACCACCAACTTTGCAGCCTCGCTACCGCCGCCTTCGCTGCCTTTAGCTGCCTTCAACCCATCCCCGACCACCACCTACACCCCCTCTACACTTCTGCACCATTCCCTTGCCCCAAATCCTTCCCCATCATGTCTTTTTATTAGCCCCAAACCTCTAACCCAAAAATGCCCATTCTTCCCTCTTTTCACCACCTTCAAGCCCCTCCTCCCCAATTCTTTGCATGCAGCTCATGCTACATGAGAAGCATGAGTCTCAGCATTTCTTGATTTAGTTGTTTAATGATTTTTAAGGTATAATAATATTTTAATTTAATTATTTGATTAATTAAGTGTTATAAAGCCATATATTATTTTTATTATTTCTAAAATATATATTTGATATATTTCTAATGTAATAAGTCTTGATATTATTTTTAGGTATTGGTTTTGATAATCAAAGCTTGAACCTTTAACCAAAATACCGGTAAAGTTTGTTTTTACGGGAATCGAGGTAATCGTTAAATCCCACTTAAACGCATGGATTAACGTATGTTAGCACATTAGGATTTTTAATATATTATCATGCTTGGTTGATGTTGTTTAATATGATATATATGGTTCTTGTGTTGATTGACGAAAAGGAAGCATGATAGATTATTGCTATGTATGGAAATATTATTTAGGATAAGAGTTTGGTTGTTGATGAAAATGTTAAGTATTAACCATGTTATCTTATGCTATTGTGATTCTTAATGCATGATTAATATTTTGGAAGCCTTAGGGGATTTTAGTAAGGTATCTTGTACAAGAATATGGCCTAATATATATATGGGTGCTAATAATGTTATATTAATTATAAGAGTGGTGGATGAGGAGTTAATATTAATATTTTATGTAGTAATAATAATAATTTTATATAAGTGATGTACTAAGGGCAAAAAGGTAATTCTTAAATAAAAAGGGTATTATGGTAATTTTGGAGGCAAGGGTAAAATAGCAAATTTGTTAATAAAATGATAAAATGGTAATTTTGGAAGTAAGGGATAAATTGGTCATTTTGGACGTAAGGGGGTAAAATGGTAATTTCGTAATTCAAGGGGCAAAATGGTAATTTTGTGAATAAAGGGTAAAATAGTAATTTTTTGATTAAATGCTAAATTGGTAATTTTATAATAAAAGGGTAAAATTGTAATTTTTAAATAAAGGGAAAAATAGTAATTTTGTGATTAAAGGACAAAATAGTAATTTAGAAATTAAAAGAGGTAAAATAGTAATTTCGTAATTAAGGATAAAATGGCAACCTTTATAAGTGAAAGGGTGTTATGGTAATTTTTGGAAGTTAAGGGGTAAAATGGTAAATTTGAAAGTAAAGGGGTAAGATGGTAATTTTGTAAATAAAAGGGGTAAAAGTGAAAATTAGAAAGGAGTAACTTGGTAATTATAATAATTGAGAAGGGTAAAATAATAATTTAAATAACTAAAGGGTAATTTGATAATGTAATAATGGAGTAGGGCAAAATGGAAAATATGATAAATGTGAGGGGTAATTTGGTAATTTAACTGACTAGAGGGTATTTTCGTAATTTTGATAATGGAGTAGGGTAGTTTGGTAATTATGACAATTAAGAAGGGCAATTTGGTAATTTAGATAACCAAAGGGTAACTTGGTAAATTTAATAATCGAGAAGGGTAAAATGGTAATTATGATCATATAAAAGGGTAATTTGGTAATTTTGACAATGAAGAAGGGTAGTTTGTTAATTGATAATAGAGGACGGTAATTTGGTAAGGGTTAATTTGGTAATTAGGATAATGAGGAAGGGTAATTTGACCAACTTAAGGATAATTTATTAATTATAATAAAGGAGAAAGGGCAAAGTGGTAATCTAACCAACTAAATGGAAATTATATTAAGGATAATAATTATGAAGGGGGATTAGTGACCCAATAAGTATGAGAAATAACTTAGTAACCTAAATCGAGTAAGGGATAATTTGGTAATTATGTAACAAGGAGGGTAACATGGTAATTAATCAAGTAAGGAAGGGATGACTTAGCAATTATATAAGTAAGGGGCAAATGAGTAGTTTATACCTAATATGTCGTTGTGATTGTGGAATTTCATAACATGACTCAAATAACGCTGATTAGCGAGGTAAGAGTATTTGATGATTAGTAGGTATCACGAGAACGAATTCTAATTCGAAATTAGATGAGATTAAGAAAGTGAATAATTATATGATTGTTGTGCTTCTGTGATAACTCTTAATTAAGACACTAATACTTAAAGTGAAAGACCTCGAGATCGGGAATGGTGGCTCTTTAGGGGTCGCTACCCTAAAGACGTGGTTTAGCCCACGATTATTTGGTATTTGCTGGAGTGCCTTTGTGCCCCAACCAGGCTCTATATCTACTCTATCTAGCTTTACGGACCTAGTTAGGGGATATGCATACTTAACGATTAGGTGTTCTTGTTGGTAGGGTACTGAGTTAGCTTTATGCACCAGTACGACCAGGGTACCTTTGCGTCCCTGGGTTGATAGTTGAAGGGTACCGAGTAGCTTTTATGCACCAGTGCGACCGGTGTACCTTTGTGTCCCGGGATCTTGATTTCCCTATCGAGGCAAATAAATGGAATTGTTGTGCTGATTAAAAAGGGAAAACACTAATCGTTAAAGTGAAAGATTAATGAGCTGGGCCCAGTTGAATTATATATTATGAGTACCGATCGACCAGATATAATAGTGGCCTAGGATGTTTTACCCTGGATGATGTATAATTGTATTCCGATCCACCGGCTAGAATAGTGGGGGTCCCGAGCTTAATAAATTTGATTTGGATGTGAATAAATTATGGAAAATACTAATTACTTATAGCGGAATATAATGTGAGTCGGGGCTAGACTAGTCCACCAGTGAATAATAGTGGCCAGGAGCGTTTTGCCTTGCATGACCGGTCCACCGGCAAATAATAGTGGCCAGGAGCATTTTGCCCTACATGACCGTTCCACCGGCTATAATAGTGGGGTTTCCGCACTCACACAAATAATTATAATCTGATATGATTGATAATGATGGATTAAGGGCTGAAGGCCCAGACATATCGATTGTTCTCTATGACCTATTAATATTCGGTTGCTTTGTTAAGTATGTGGTTGTATAAACATGGACATTCAGTATTTACCTTTCATTATGTGTGTATGTAGTATCGTGTGTTACATTGTGGACCTGTTTTTAAGTGTGTATTTAAAGGGTTACTCAATACCATAGTACTGAAGGGTTCCATTCGTGGGGCCCCTGCCTATTCAATGGGCAGAACCCCTTGCAGATCGTATTCAGTGTTATTCAAGTGGGCCATCGGGAAAGAGCGTAAGGAACTATCCGGAACTGTTAGGGTTTTACTCTGCCTCCTTGAATTTCGCAATTTTAATGTAATTGTTATTTTGTAACCACCACTGGATGGATTATATTTACTTGCGTTACTCTAATAAAAATTTTTAATTGAGTTTCTCATAATTTGCATTTTTTTCTCTTTTAGCCTTAGCATTTGGTACTGGAACAGTAGGAGTGAACCGGTCTGGTACTAAGTGTGACGGTAAAATCCCCAACGTTCACGGTTTATTAATTTGCTTCTACTGTTCTTTTTAATTAATCAAAATTTTTTAGTAGTGAATTTTGGGGGTATTACAAGAATCCAAACTATAATTCATTGATCACCCCCTTTACACGGTTATGCTTACATATTTATATCTTTCATGGTTAACATCCTTGCCTATAGGATAAGAATGGAATCTTCCCCAACGACTCTAATGACTCAGCAATATAGAAACTATTTAACAAAGATTTAGCAAACCAACTAGACACCTCACCACCCAAGGATGCTCTTCGAGAAGGCTAAAGGTAATAGAAAAGACAACTAAACAGAGAAGACAAATATCAAGCCTAAGCGGCCAGGATCAGCCGAGCTAGATTAAGCCTTATAATAGTCTTGTAAGTAATGAGGCTGTACCACTCTCCTTTTGGGCCTTGTAGCATCGGTGCTTGTATCATCAGAGGTGCTTTATGCCAAGGTAGGAAGCAAAATCAAACGAGATAGAACCTTACTTCTTGCCATCGTTAACCAGACAAGTTTGTGAGACAATCAGACTGAGAGAATTTCAAATGCTTAGGTATATACTATAAGCTCTATTCTTTGGATTTGATTATCAGAAATTTCTATTTCGCTTATTTAGTGATCTTAGATGGTGGGGGGGGGGGAGGTGGGAACTAGTGAGTTTCAATATTTCCTCCATTTTATATATTTTTTTAATGTTCAGTGATTATAGTGGCAGAGGTTTGTGCAATAAAGTTCATTTAGGGTGTTCTTATTTGAAAAAAAGTATTTTAATTCATGGAAAACATTTACCGTATTTATCTTGTTAGGTAATGGCAACTATTGCTCCAATTCCTCCTATTCCATCAGTAAATTTTGCTGCAAATCCTCCATTCCATCGGAAAATTTTGCCGAACCCCTTCGTACCGGTGAAAACCGCCGAACCCCCCCACCAGTGGCAAACATTTCCGAACCCACCCCTTGCGAATGACACATAATGTCAAACCCTCCCACCACCCTACCATTATTTTCAAGAATGTGTTTTTTGCTCCCACCTGTCTCCTACCGACGCAAAGTACATAAATTTATCTTCAAATATGTGGTTTTGTGGATTATAAGGACTGGTGATGCGTATTGTAAGGAATTAATTTTTTTTTCTTCAGTAGAATAGATATAATGACATCAAATAAGCATTGCTTTTAAAAAAAATTATTGGATATAAATGTATTGTTTTAAGTTCGAACATGCATATATAATGAAACAACTTCAACATTTTTATTTTTCGTCATTGAAAAATCAAGCATACGTTTCAATATAAAATTTTCATTGGAGGAAGTCTTTGTTAAATTTTTTGATAAAATTGTACATTATTTTTTTAAAACACTCAAAATGAATAATGAATTTGGAAGTCATTTAAACTACAAAGAGTTTGGAACTCCAACAAGCTACAACGAGTTTAGTGCTCTAATGAACTATGAAGATATGGTCACAACCCCAATGTACTACGATAATGGATTTAGAATACTAACAATCTATGGATACACAAAAAAAATACAAATGGAATTTTCAAATATTAATTACAACTTACACGAAGAGGTAAATTTTATTTTTTTAGTATTGTAAATTTTATCGACGAATTAACCATGATGAAATTATTACTTTTTTTTATTATATTATTATGGTAAACTCTTTTTTCTCAAGATATGAATAATACATATTTTACGACCCAAAATTATCAGAGATTTTTTATAACAAGGCAAATATTTTTTTATTGTGAAAAACTTGTAACATGGGTTAAACAAATGGGTAGAACTTATAAGATGATTTTGATCATCAAGTTTTCTAGAAAAGGAAATGGTGTAGGCGCAGGTAGAGCCTCGATAATGTGTGAAATAAGTGTAATGTACAACTGTACTAGACCTACATATACCAAACGAGCATGTAATACAAATTATAAAAAGAATGATTGTCTATTTTTTATTATTGGTGTTGAAAATGATAATAGTGAATGGCAAGTGGTAGTTAGGAATGGGAGATGCAATAACAAATTGACAAATTATAAGCAAGGGCATACTTTTCTGGGTAAGTTGATTGAAAATGAGGTTCAATTTATTGATGAAATTATTATAACTAACGTAAAGCTACAACAAATCATACCGCTTCTTCAAAAACAATGTGAAGGAAATGTAATCATGAGAAAACATATTTATAATGCCGCATAGAAGCTTAGATTAGAACAAATGGACAATTAAACAATGTTACAACATGTTATGAGTATATTAGTTGAGAATCATTATTTTCAGTGGCATCAAAGTGAGTCGAAATCAAATGTAATAAGAGAACATTTATTTGCACATCCCGTATATGTTAATATTTTATGTGCATTTCCTTTTGTTTTACAAATAGATTGCACGTATAAGATGAATAGATATGGAATGTCCTTACTTGAAATTGCTGGACTAACACCAACACAATTGAATTTCAACATTGCATGTGCATACATGTCATATGAAAAGGAGGAAATGTATTTGTAGGTTGAGAGGTTGAAGATTTTAATGGATCCATCTATGCTTCCAACCACCATTATTACCGACCAAAATCTGGCTCTAATTTTAGTTATGGAACGTATTTTTCCTACTTTAGGACATTTATTATATAGGTTTCATGTTAATAAAAATGTGCAGGAAATGTATAAGAAAGTCTCTGGACATTCATCATTCGCACATGGTTTTATGTCACGATGAAAAAAATGTGATAGATGCCACAGATGAACAAACATATGAGGAAAAACTCTTCTCATTGGAGGAATATTATAATAACATGTCTAGCCTAATTTCATATCTAAAAATAAATTGGCTACAACCATATAAACAAAAAATTATTTTTGCTTTCGTTGGTGGCGTGTTTCATATCTATTAGATTACAACAAATAGCTATGAAAGTTATTTTATTCCTTGCTTAAATGCTTTTAATTATTTCAGGTGAAGTAATATACTGATTTTTTTTTTACAATAGGGTTGAAAGTGCTCACAGATTTTGAAGAGATTTCTAGAGAAAACACGAGACAACTTCAACATAGTGTTCAAACAAATGCACATGTACCTTGAATTTCAACATGATGAGATAAAAGCATTGCTAGAGAGGTCTTGGTTCAATACTTCTCATTTTGCTACAAGTGTCCTTTACTCCAATTTGAGAGGTTATGTTGACATATACGCAATGGAGTTGGTCAGCAAAGAGTGTGAAAGAAGTAATTACATAGGTACTGATGATGATTTATGCCAATGTTACATGTGTCGTACTCACAGGATACCATGTATGCATGAGATTAATATATACATTCACAACTACATGTCAATCCCCATCTCGGCTATTCATCCATTCTAGAAGAAAGTCGACATAGACGGGACAATAAACCCAACAACACTACAAGAACCAATAGAAATTGTATCTCATTTACTCTATATTTCTATGGAAGCTATTATGAGCTAGCCACCAGCAATACAAAATTAGTTGGCTAGAAAGATATTTAATATTACTGTTCCCCAAATAACACCTCTCCAAGAGCCACCCATTCAACAACATAGGGGTCACCTAAGAAACTCTACTAGAAGGGAAAAATCTAGTTAGGAGTACACATAACGCTCATTTTTTAGTAGTTCGAGATCAACACAAGGTCGGGTCTAGGGTCAGGGTCGAGGACGACAATTGACATTTATGTCGTCAGATCAATTATAATTTCCATACATGCCTTAGATGAATCGACATATAGTTTCTTATATTATTACTTGGTATAATGTGTTAGGAGATGGAAATTGTGGTTTTAGAGAATTGGCGTGTATTATACTAGGAGATGAGGAACTGTGGGTTTAGATTCATACCGAATTATATTACGAGATATTTGCAAGACAACAGTTGTATGAGAATGTGTTCATATATGAAAATGTTTATCAAGTTCTTAATACTATTTCCTACAGGGAAGGGCCAGTTCCAATGACACATTGGATGGATATACCTGATATTAGTCATGTTATTACAACCTGTTATTATGTTTTGTTAGCATATTCGTCGTTAAATGCGTGCAATTCATTCCTACCTTTCGTGGCACAACATGGAATCCAAGGTCATGAAAATGAAGTGACTATATATTTTTTGCAAGACATACATCACTACTTATCGATATGCTGGAGTTTTATAACTTTTTTTCCATTTCAATATTATGACAATTGGCAGTTGTTATATTTTTATGTCTGACAGGTATATCTTATGTAAAATTTTCCACTCCTACCACTACATGCAAATTAGAATAGATACCATGAAAACAACATTTTGACATAGAATACACTATATTCTACAAGATTACAGCAATGATGCTCATTGGTTAATGATAGCACCCAAGAGCCACATCCTCTATCTTCAAATGAGAGTTTTATCTATAATTTTTGTAATTTTTTCTTAATTTATTTGTATTTACATCTTTTGAAACTTCGACATCATTCTTCATACAAATTTAGGTTTTTTTTTTCATCTTAGCTTTCCATGGTAGCCTAAGGACCTTATCTATGGTAATCAGATATATTTGTACTTTATTCAGTTTAAGTATCTTGGAGTTCAACATCATTAATGTGGATCAAATAACACTTTCAATGAATACATATAAAATAATAACTATCTAGCATTAATTATAACAAAAATATTTTAATGAAAGTACATAATCATACAATACATCATAGTCATTGCAAACTCCCACGTCCAGGCCCATGCCCACGCCCACGCCCACGCCCATGCCTAGGTAGAGTATCTCCTAAATCATGCACAAGATTTTCAATACATGTAACTAGCTTATGATAATTTAAAGTTGGCTCTCCCCTCTAATAGAATCGATTGATTGTTTTACGTGCTTTGTTCAGATATCTTTAGGCTGTAATTTGATGCTCATCATTCGGATGTTCAGCCAAATATTCTTCCGTCGTTGCTAATATATACATGTGGGTTCTAGGAACATACTGATCCATATAGTCATGAGCCACGTCCCATGAGTATTAAGCTGGTGGTTCAAAAACATCAGGTCCCAATATACGTTTATGTCTTAAGAACCATTAGCTAGGTATGTGTGCATAAAAACATTATACTTCTTAAGGGAAGGACCTTTGTATGTGTTCCTAGTGGGCTTGATAGGCTCCTCACTAATTGCTTGTGTATATCCGAAATGGCATTTGACTCCATCAGGCATATACAGTTCTACTTTCTCCAAACAATGTAGACAACTGTGATATAATGCCATAGGACAATTCATATATGGATCAGCTACTCCGTATGGATCCCAAATGATTTGTCACAAAAAAATTTAAACTAAATACATATATGGCTAATATAATATAGTAAGAATATGATACTTTAAATGTATCTTTGATGCAGGCAGAAGATCAATCTTTGCTAAAAATTACTTGAGCATCTCTAATTTATTATCAAATTTATGTCCACAAAACCACCTCATACAACGAGGATGGTTTGGATCATACCGGAATCGTTCCACTCCAAACCTTAGAAAGTGTTCATAAATCCAAGTTTATTATAGTATTCAGTTGTTATAATTAGCATTAAATGTATCCAAGTATGTAATATATATATATATATATATGGTAATTGTAAAATTACCTATAGTAGAGTGACACATCCCCGACATTTGAGTAGCGTCAACTTTGGAAGCCATCCCAAGTTGTCAATATAGAAAAGTAATTGTGGTTGCTCCCCGTACATAATCTTCAACCTGGCTAAGATCTTGAAGAAAAAGGATATAGTATGGATTTACTTTATCAACCGACTTATCGACAAACAATGATAGGCCGATCAACCATAATAAATACCCGATCATTATTTCTTCATCCCTTAACCAGTATGATTCGCATACTTTTGGTATCCATTTAAATGGAAGCCCACCTTTTTGAGTGAATTCATTCACTTGCATTTCATCCATCCAAAATAATGCACCCATTACACCAATCAATTATCCATGCATGTCACCAGTCATCTCCAAATGTAATGGATTACCATAGACTCGTAGCTCTAATATGCGATGTACGTCTAAAAGAGTGATTGTCATCTCACCCTATAACATATGAAAGCCATTGGTGCTTGGTTGTCATTTATCAATAAATGTGGAAATAAGTGGCACATTCATATGTTCAAATGTGCAAGCTAGAAGGTGTGACAATCCTGTTTGGTGTATCAGAGCAAACATACTTTCATTGACGCATTCGAATTTTTTTTTCAGAACCTCTTGTCTGGTGTGGATCCTAGGAAAACGACGATCCTAAAAAATAAAAGCAATATATTTGATGAATATATATGATTGGTGACAAATAAAATAAGAAATATTTAATAATTTATATGATAAACATACCTTTCCTAACCATAAATCTAAAGTGGCATAACCGCTGAAGCTTGGGATTAAGTCAGGGATGATTGGACCTCCAAGACATGGCCCCAACAAATACCATTCATCCTTCAACTGTATATTAAGTTCATCTTCACTAGCATCACCAACATCTCTGTCATCATCATCATCACGATAATCATCTCTATAATTATCATCATCTTCGTCGTCATTGTCGTCATCATCATCATCATGACATGCAACATTATCATCATACACATATGTTGATGATGATGGTTGATCAATAATATGGGGTAATGATGTTGGCAAATCCAATGATGATCTAGAATTACCAACAACAGGTGGGTGAATCCAGGATGATGGTACTCCCATATCAAGGTGTGTAGGTGAGGTAAGAAAATCTACATATTTGATAGATAATGGAAAACCTCCAATCCTCGAACCTTCGTACCCCAAACCTCCAACCTCAAAACCATCATATGCCAAACCTGCAAACCCCCTACCCCCAAATCTCCATACATTGAACCTTTGTAACCTAAACCTCCAAACTTCAAATTCCCTACCCCTGAACTCATACCTTGAACCTCTATACCCTGAAATGCCAACATCAGCCATAAATGATGGAAGACCTACATAGCCAGTAAATGTTGGAATGGTAAGAGCTTCATGACTAGACCTTGGCTGTTCAAAAGTTTCTGTATATTATTGTTGTTCTAACGCTTCTTCTAGTTCTTGTTAGCTACTTTTTTTTTTACCTCTACGTAATCCTCTAGTAAGAATTTTTCCTAGAATTTTCAGATAACACATTGGAGCAGGTTGTTCTGTACATGCTCTGTTACGTCGTGAAGATGTAGTCACAGGACGACCTTCGGTTCTATCTACTACTTTATCTGATCTACGACTCATTTAAATTTTAATAACATAATTAATCTATTAACCAATCAATATAACTAAAAACATTCACCAATAAACCTCACCACATAATAATATTTAACAAATTTAATAAAAATATAAACAAATCTAATAAATATCAAATCATATATAAATAATACAATCATGCAATTAAAAAAGTATAATAGATCTAAAAATACAATGAAAAAATTTAACTAAATTAACCATAATTAAAAAAATATAACAAAAAATTAAATTAAATTAAAATACAATACTGACAAATTTAGCTTAACCCATATTTAACTAAAATAACAAAGCATAATTAATAGAGTATAAGAGATATAAAACTATAAATAACAAATTTAACAAAATTAAACATAATTAAAAAACATAATTAACAACCCATAATTAATAAACTTAAGTGCCCCTCTAAACGATAATAAAAAAACCCTAGAATGCTGACAGATTTTGTCAAACCCATATTTAATTACAATATCAATGCATAATTAATAGAGTATAATAGATCTAAAAATATAACAAATAAATTTAAACAAATTATCCATAATTAAAAGATCATAATTAATACAAAAATAATTAACAAACTGTAATTAATAAACATAATTATAAATAAAATTAATAAAAATATAATTAATATACAATAATTACATTACATAATTAATAAAAATAGGATTAACAAACCTATCTACCAAATCAAAACCATCCTCCACATCACAAACCATAATTATTAATGAACAAACCATAAATAATACAATCATAATAATAACTATCAATCAATATTTAATATTAATTAATACTAACATAATTAATACACACATATTTAAAAAAATACAATAATTAATAAACACAAAAATCGCACACCTTTGGTTTATAGGACACAATCATATTTCATTACAAACGTCATTAAGTTTGCACAAATTAATACAAAAACCATATAAACCATAATTATTAATTAACAAACTGTAATAATTACAAACACAATAAAATCATCTCCATTGACATATTCAGTTGTTGAACCCCTACCCCATAGGCTCAATTTACCGCTGATCCCTCCCCCTATTGGCACATACATTCGATTTTGCTCCCCCATCCTCGGTAATTTTTGCCGTTCTCCCACTCTACCCTAAAACAAAAAAGTAAAGATCTACCATCTCCTTTTAAAAAAATCCTAAACATAGGCAAAATTGACCAATCTTGTCCCTTCCCCCTTGGAAATTTTTGCCGTTTATATTGCCACATTATCGATAAATTTTGTCATTCTCCGAAAAAAAACCTACATGCATAGATCTACCATTATCGAATACTTTTGCTAGCTGGAAAAAATAACTTACCTTGTTGGGCGTGAGGTGAGACAAGTAAAAGAGAGGCGCTCTAAGAGAAGAAAGAGGTGAGAGTGTGAGAAAAGAGAGACACAGAGAGAGAGAGAGAGAGGTGAGTTGTGGAAAGTTAGGGAAAAATGACCGAGGGAAAGAAATAATGAAGGGGAGGGATAGTAATGTAAAAAACAATTTTTTTCCATGCAGTAAAATTTCATTTTCTATATATCACCCATTTTTATTTATCTTTCCCATTGGTTCCACTTTTCTGAATATTTTCCCCTAAATTCTTCTAAGTGTATTGAATGAATTCTGGGGATTATAGTCCCGTTTAATTAGTAGTAAATTCAAAACAAAGTTTTAGGTTCTATTTGGTTCTAAGAAAGTTTAAGGGAAAGAAAATTAAAATCAAAATACTTTTCTTCAAACTTTCTTCAAAGAAAATCATATAGTTAATATTTAGCAATTTTATTCCTTACTCTTTTTCTATTTCATTATCTCATGTAAACCAAACACAAAAAATATTTTCTTCTTTATTTTATTTCTTTTCTTTAAAACTTTCCATGAACCAAATGCAGCATTAGTGTTTTAACTAAATGTAGGTTGAAAAACTATTCTACTTTCTTTTCTTTCTTTTTTTTTCTCCAAATTTACTACCTAAACTTTGAGATTATAATTAATGACACTGGTTTATGATCTAATATTAGGATTTTATAAAGTTTTAAAAAATCCTATGATATTAATTAATTAGAGAAAATGCCATTCAAGTTCTATGACTAAGAATCATGTATGTTGTCAGGCCTTAGAATGATAATTGCTTCGTTTTAAACTACACTAATATTTAGCACTATCCAGTATCATGATTATATCGAACCTCGAATTAATAGTGATGTGTGTGAGATAATAAATAAAGTTTATAGCAATTGAGATACATTTGTTACTGCTGCTTTAATTTTATTAGACATGATGAGTATTACCTCTGAGATATAATGTTGTATCATATGATTATTAGAATTATTGCGATTACATTATTAGTATCCACAAAGTAGGATTATAGGGTAATGGTTTTTTCTTTTAGTTAACTTGATTTGCATCAATCCTCTTTTAATTATGATAACGTTTTTGCTTTGACAAACAATTGCATTCTTCATGCCTATAGTGGATTCTAGTAGGTTGCATACTCATTTTGGTTTGACAAAATAATTGTTGATTTGGTGCATAAGAATAACAGTTGGGATTGGGAGATAAGCTTCTTGAATGGATTAACAAGGCTTCTATTTGGAAAAGAATTCCATTAATAAATGAAAAATAAAAGGTCAAACTACCTATAATACCCCTCATCTAATTACCCCTATATACTTCCTATCTTTCTCCTCTATCTTCTTCCTTACCTTCTCTCCCTTTCACATTATCTTCTTACCCATCTCTTTTCCCTCAGCATAACTTCTCTGCAGAGCTTAACTACTCAGATAAATCTACCAAAAATCATCACAAAGATCAACTGGCACACTAGATCTACCAGTCAAATACAAGGTAACAATTTTTCATTCAATCTGGTTTGTACTATAGTTTTTGTTCTTGACCCATAAAGGTAGATAACATAAGCTCACACATGGTGGCCTCACAACAAAAGCAACTCATGTAGCTAAGCCCTACTAGCATGAAAACTTAGCATAGCTATGGCCTTACAGTGTGAACTCCTAACATAAATATGGCCTTACAGTGTGAGGGTTGACATTTCTATTAGGCTATATGCTTGATCTTGATATGGATTAGAGTCCAGTTGATCTAGAAGATTTGGATCGAAGACTAGCACATCTAGAATGGAGAGTGTAGATATGGAAATGGAACCTTTCTAACAATTAATTTAAAATGTGTAAGAATTAGTACTTGGTAAAATCATAAATAGACTTATATTTACTAACTTTAAACTTGAGGATGAGTTATATGAAATTTTTATACACTTGGCTAGTCGGGCATTACCAACTATATAGAGTAAATATATTGAATACATAATCATAATTTTATTTGATATAATCATAAATGTGAGTATATGTATATATATGTGCATCTCATCATATTATTGGCATGCTATTGATATAATCATGATTATAATTGAAATATTTCTACTATTGAAATTCAAATGAGTAGCAGGTAATGAAAAGCATTAGATAAGACCAAGGGTTGTAGATTTAATGCTTCAACACGGTTTAAAAATGAAATTGAATAAGCACCACATCCAACTTAAATGAGTTTAAAAAATATTGCAAAATCTTTTATTAGTGGGCTATGACGCAACAAAAAATATACAAGGCCATCACATGAACAAACTCCAAAGCAAATCCAAGATGAAGCTCCACAACAAGATAATATTGATTATGAGCTTCCTACAATACCAAAATTTGCGGACTACATAGATTGTTTATCATTTACCAGTAATGAAATTATTCCATCATCATCGACTTATGGGGGACATTCATCATCTCTAGATGGAATGGTCATTAAGGGTGGATCTATATTACATTTTAGATAATGGTAAGAGTGAGTTGATCATCCTTTGGTGGTCCATCATCCTCAACCTGTATGGATAACCATCCTCCTCAACCCACACGGGTCAACCATCTTCCTCAACCTATGTACATTATTTACCACCTATAAATGAAGATGAAGGTGATGATGGTAGTAATGACAATGAGGATGATGATGTAAGACCAGATGAACAAGGCATATGTTTGAGGGATGGATGGTACTTGGTTGGACCATATCCTAGAGATCCAAGGGACTCTATTTTGATCTCAAGCTTTAGTGGTCATATTGTGCTGGATTTATAGTTTAGAAATGTAAGTTCAAAATTTTATCACTTTATTTATTATTTCCTTTGTTAGCTATCATGTATTCCTTATATTTGTCTATTTTATTGTTTGGGATCATGAAGTTTTGAAGGTTCACACGAGATTGAATATACTTAATAGTTCGTTGAGTACTGTTGATGATAAATATTTCACCTAAATTTGTGGTACTAGATTAAAGCATCTGACAACCTGCATTTTTTTGTACATGGACTAACTTCTCATATTCTCCATTGTTGAGAGATGACAACAAAAAATTAACAGCTTTCATATGCTATCGGGTGAGATGACCATCACCCTTTTAGATGTGCAAACATATATTAGGACTTAACATTGATGGTCATCCATTATCTATGAGCAATACAGATGAAATTTATTCTCAAGTGATGTACGTATTAGTTAGCCTTTTATATGGAGGAGGAGTGACACGAATCTTCAAAGGAGGATAAAGATTAGTGTGAATGTAGTTAGATTATGATCATTTTAGCTATGATTTATGAATAATAAGTAGAAAGATTCAAGAAAAAACTCAAAAAGAATGTAACAGGAGTTCAACAATATTTAAAGATATTTAATTTGAATATTCCAATCTAATATTATTCCAAATAGTCTTAGAAATGGTATTAAATCACAAAGAGAGAATTAACCAAGTGAATTACTTGTGCTATATTTCAATATCAATATCCACCAACATGTTACAAAGTGTCGATATTCCATGCTTATATAGGAGTTTGGGACATTACTAATTAGCACACTAATTTAGCCACATGACACACAAATGGTTAACTAGCACATAACTAGTATTACAATATATTTATATCCTATATAATACATGGATCAACAAGACTATTACAAACAAAGTAATCTAAGATTATGTGAAAATAATCAACAAGAATCATAATCAAAGTAATGATGTTGACTTTGAAAGGTTGATTAGGTCTTCTTGACTATGACTTTCATGCATAATAGCCTATAACATGTGAAAATCTTAAGTATCTTAACTTCTTATATGAATTGATCTTCTTCCTTCTAATATGTTACACATCTGCGATAATGACTTAAAGAAATATCATTAAAGTTAGTTAAAGCATTATCATCAAAGACAAACAATGTGATCGGCTCCAAAACTAAGTATGCCAAATCATCACCTTGAGGATCATCTATAGATGCTCCTGCATCATTCTCCCCAAACTTAGAAGAATTTTTCCTCAAATTGATATCATAAAAATAAGAAGACAAATCACCCACATTAAATGTCTATGAAACATTAAGTTTAAGTAAAAAACCATCTAGTATAGTATAATTACCATGACTTCCATTTTATTTACACAATTGATATTATTCATGAAAGTCTTCATCATTAGGATACATCTCTTTTAATATTTCAAATCCTAATAATTTCGCATCTAACATGACAAGTAAGACATATCTCCTAGAAAGAGCATCAACCATTATATTTTCTTTACCATCCAAGTGTTTAACATAGAACACAAATGATTGTATGAAGCTTACTCACTTTGCATGTCTAGGACTTAATTTCTTTTAACCATGCAAATATTTTAAACTTTAATGATTAGAATGTAATACAAAGGTTTTAGGCCTCAGATAATGACTTCATGTCTCTAAAATTTGTATAATGGCAAATAATTACTTATCATATGTAGAATGCTTTAATCTAGAACCATTTAGTTTTTCACTGAATTATGCTATATGTTTCTTTTCTTAAGAAAGAACTCCTCCAATACCTACCCCACTCGCATCGCAAGTTACCTTAAAAAGTATATCAAAATTATGAATAGATAATATAAGATTTTTGCACAATTTATCCTAGAGGGTATCAAAAGCTTTAGTGTTTTATTTTCCCCAAACAAATTCTCCCTTTTTCATGAGTTGAGTAATAGGTGCAGCTATAGTAGAGAAATATTTAATAAATTAATCTCCTATAGAAACTAGTAACTAATGACAAATTCTTACTTGATGTTTTTCTTTAGGAATATGCCACACTTGAATAGATTGTATCTTGATAGGATCAACTTTAATACTCTTAGCACTAATAATATAACCAAGAAAAACTATACTCGGAAGCATAAATTCACACTTTTCCAATTTTCCATATAGTTTAGTTTCCTTGAGTTTATCAAATAATTTCCTCAAATGTAGAAGATGATCATGTTGACTTTTTCTATATACAAGTATATCATCCAAATAAGCTATAATGAAGCCACTGAGGAAAGGACAAAGAATTTCATTCATTAGTCTCATAAAATAACTAGGTGTATTATATAATCCGAAAGGTATAATGACCTATTCATAGAGACCATATTTAGTTTTAAATGTTATTTTCCATTCATCCCCTTCCCTAATCTTCATCTAATGGTAACCACTTCGTAAGTCTATCTTAGAGAATATTCTTGCACCACATAACTCATCAAGAATTTCATACAATCTAGGCATAGGACAATAATATTTGATAGTTATATTATTCACTGCTCTTGAATCTATGTACATACGCCAAATATCATCCTTTTTAGGAACTATTAAGATGGATACACAACAAGGACTCATGCTCACTCTCATGAAACCTTTATTTACTAGCTCTTGAATATGAATTTGTAACTCCTTAGCCTCCTTTGGATTGCTTCTCTAGACTAGTCTATTAGGCAAAGGCATCCCTAAGATCAAATCAATATCATGCTCTATACCCCTAATAGGTGGTAGTACAAGAGATAAATCATTTGGAAATAAAATTCTATATTCATCATGAAAACTATTAATATTTTAATTGTTAGGATTTTCTCCCTAAATTGAGATAATTTATCTACCAAGGAATAACAAACACCCTCTTCCTCAATGTAATTAATCATTTCCTGTTCATGTAAAAATAAACTCCTTTTAACCTCGAGTAATGATACACAATCACATTGGGATGGTTTCAACTTATATTTCTTTTTATCCATTAGCAACACATATTCATTAGTAACACCATCATGAGTTGCATTACGTTCATATTACCATGGTCTACCAAGTAAAATATCACAAGCATCCATAGGCAAAACATCACACAATACCTCATCATGATAATCACTAATGCGAAATGAAATGAGTGTTTTTTAGTCACTTTAGCTTCCCTTGTCCTTATTAAGACATCGTAAGGAATATGATTTAGGATGAATAGTAGTCACTTGTCCTAGTTTTTTGACCATTTTCTCACTAGAAAAATTCGTACATGAACCACTATCTATGATGACCTAACAAACTTTATCACCATATCTACACTTAGTTTTTAAAATTTTATCCCTTTGTGTAGATAGATCATTAGGTTGTATTTGAAATGCACTTTGTAGTAAAAAACAAGGATTTCCATCTTCCTTATACATGCTTAAGACATCATCATTAGATTCAATTTCTAAGTCATCATCATTAATACATGGTTACATATTCTCAATTTCACTCAATGTTAAAACTTTTGGATTAGGATATTCCCTAGCAAAAATGACCAACACCCTTTACATTTGAATCATCGCTTAGTGGACATTTCACTAACTTTAGTCTTACCTTTATAATCTCCATTAGGGTTAATTTTCTTACCATTAGCTAAATATTTATGTGATTGAAATTTTTATGTAGATTCATTAGAATTATTTTTGTTAGATGTAGAAGGTGATATAGATAGAATAAAAATGGTGGAATGTATTATCAAGTATCCTGATAATCTTCAAGATAATATTGATGGTGAACAAGAGACTTCTTGTTCGAAGGAAGAACACAAAGAGATGGCAATATGATGGTTGATAATCGAACAAAAGTGAAGATATATTCTTCTCTAACTGTGATCAATGATAAAGAAAAGGATAGAAGTTGAATATACCAAGTTTATTCGGCCCTAAGATGGCAAAAGAACTCAATATCTCACAAGGAAGAAAGGAGGAATTATCACATGTACAAAACTCACAAAAACACTCAATCACTTTGAAGATTTAAAGGCTTGAAGAAAACTAAGGAAAAATGAAGAAAAAGGGTTAGAAAATCAAAAGAAGAGAAGATAATCAAGTACTTACCTTCAAGTTTTGAAGGTATGGATACAAGTTAGGAAAACTTCAACCTTCAACATTGAAGCCTATGAAGAATAGTTTGAAGATGTTAAGACTCGGTTGAAGATCTACTAAACGATTCAAATATCTTTAAATTTTGAAGTTGAAGATTTGAATGTAACACCCCCAAAATTTACTACTGAAAATTTTCGTTTAAATAAAAAGGTTTAATGGAAGTGAAATAATAAAATCATAAATTCAGGGGGCATTACTGCCATACTTAGTGCCAGATCGATTCACTCCTACCGTTCCAGTACTAAGTGCTAAGGCTAAATAGGTTAACGCCAAACACAAGTTATTAATAAAAACACAAGTCATTAATAACACAATGGGAGTCCATGAGAGGAATCCCTCATAGTCATATAGAAATCAGAGTGTGATTTAGAATTACAATCCAAAGAGTAAGTGACTAGATTTTTTCAAAACATAAAGCACCGTACGATATTTAATAACTAGCATAAAATGATACATAGTCTAATAAAAGGAAAATAGAGTCCGGCTGAGTCACTCTTAATCCCCAAGTAAGGTCTAGGCTCAATGCTCAGCCCCACCCGATGCCTCGTAAGTGTCGTAGGTATCGAATACGTCATCCCCTACCCGCACAAACTCAGACGGGTCTTCTACTCGTGGGAATGAGTAGCACCCATGAAACAGGTGATCAGTACATTACGTACTGAGTAAGGTAACCATGATCTAAGGCCAAACATGCAAAAAATACAACATAACATACATAACATGATCATAAAGGCAGCATACAAGAATATAGATAATGAAGGCTAGCTATGGTTTAGATGGATTTATTCTTTAGATCTCTGGTAAATATAATCGTTTCACATCATAATCTTTATCAATCCATGCAAGTGCGGGAACCCCACTATTATGGCCGGTCGATCGGTCATGCAGGGCAAAATTCTCCTGGCCACTATTATTCGCTGGTGGACCAGTCATGCAGGGCAGAATGCTCCTGGCTACTATTATTTGTCGGTAGACCGGTCTAGCCCCGACTCACATGGTGTTTGACTATAATTACTTTGTGTCTTTCCCATATCTTATCGTCGTTATGTTTGTTTTGTTGAGCATAGAAACCCCCACTATTATAGCCGGTGGATCGATCATGCAGGGCACCCCGGCTCCTGGCCACTATTATTAGTTGGTGGACCGGTCTGGGCCCGGTTCAACAATCTTTCTCTTTAAATGGATTGTATCTTATTCGTGTCTTATTCGATAAGCATTTCACCCTTGACATGCATGTCACCAACATTCTACTTCTATCCTCTCAAGGGAGCTCGTCCTATATCTTGAGACTCCTACGCCCCCTATCACACCCCGACATCCATTCCCCCTTACACTTATACATAATGAAAAACCCAACTCCTAAGGGTTTGGGTTAGGCCCAACATCTCATGACATCAACTCCACTTACTATCACTCTCTAGGGTTTTCCCTTGAAAACCCTAATTGGACCTATGTGACCCAAATTTCTCTCACTTACACTACTGTTACTTAATTTATCATCCCACACCTTATCTCATTTAGATCCAATCCCAAATCATATAGCTTTACCCCTCGATTCCACATGTGACCGAAAAACCCTAGTTAGCCACTTCAACCCTAGTACTTTTCTTCTCCCACAAGTAACCTCTCTCTTTTTCACCCAATATCTCTTCTCTCCCATTGGCAACCATACTCACCCTTTATATAATAAATCCCACTCTTAACCCATACTCCACTCTCCCTTAATTGTTTTTACTTCCACATTTTTTTTTCAGATTAGTGCTTCCTCTCAAAACCCTAATCGAGTCTCTTATACACCCTTACACCAACCTATGTACTATTTTTCGTCCCAAGTCTCCAATCACTCCACAACTCTCCACTTAGCTTATTTACACCCTAAAACAACTTTTCTCACGTAAAGACCATCCCCATGCAAGTTTTATCCACCCATGCAAACTCTCTAAGTCCCCATGCAAACCCTAGAATTCCCATGCATGGTTCCCATCTCTCATGCGTTTTGGTCATTCCTTCCTCTTTATTTTCCTCTCATGAATCATGAGGTAGTTTGGCCAACCTCATATCCTTCTTAGTGAACTCACTTCCCATTTTATTTCTTTTTATCCTTTCATTCCCATATCATATTATCATTTGTCAAAGCATGCATGTCCTATATCACATCAATATTACCATATATACGTATTATGCTCATGCCATAAGAAAATATACAAACATACCTCAACTCCAAGCTGCGCTATACATAAGACAAGTTAATGAAAATCATACGATACACGGCATAGCATGATATATAGCATCCAAGGCATATAAGTCACACAACACACATGGCCCTTAGCTACATCCTTACCTAAAACGACGTTGGGCTTGGAGCACACTCCTACGCCTCCTTAGGGTTTTGACTTGATTCACCTATAAGAGGGAAACACTATAGATTAATCTCCCTCTTAGCAAATATTACTATTATTTCTACCATACTCTTATCATATTCTACTATTAGGGCTAATAATGATAATAGTAGTTTTATAATTATAAGTAGGATTATTATTCTCAAAATAATTACTCATGCTACTGCTAACCCAAAATAAGTCTTAATAGTCTTCATGGTTTATGTTTAAGTATTCATAGTGTTAGAGTTAATAGTTTCAATATTACTACTAATAATATTATTATTAGTTTTAGTGATAATACTAATAACAACCCAAACCTTAGTAAGAATAATAATAATAATAGTGGCATAAGTAATATAAGAGTAGTGACCATAATAATTCTTATATTAATAATGCTAGTAGTGATAATAGGTTAGTGATTATGAAATATTGACAAAAGACAAGTTAACAATAATAATATTCATAGTAGTATTAAATAATAATAATAATAATAATAATAATAATAACAATAATAATAATAGTGGTGATAATATTAATATTAGTTCTTATCTTAAGGATAATATTAATGAAGGTCATAGAAATCATCTTAGTAGTAGTCTTAGTGATGATGTGGTCAATTATAATAGAATAATAACAATAATAATAATGATAGAAATAATAATAATAATAATAATAATAATAATAATAATAATATTGTAGTAGTAGTAGTAGTAGTAGTAGTAGTAGTAGTAGTAATAATAATAATAATAATGTTAAACATAATAAGGATAATAATCGAAAAGAGTAATAGTAATATAAGAGTCCCAACATTTACACTAATAATAAAAGTGATAATGGCCAAGTTAGTATTAATAGTATTAATAAGAAAATAATAATAATAATAATAATAATAATAATAATAATAATAATAATAATAATAATAATAATAATAATAATAATAGTAGTAGTAGTAGTAGTAGTAGTAGTAGTAGTAGTAGTAATGATAATATTATTAATAATAACAAAGATACTATGTTAATACTAAAGTTGTAGCCTTTTAAATGATAATAACATAGTTATAATATTTCTGAAGTTAGGTTAGATTGTAAGAGTGGTAACATAATAATAATAATAACAACAACAACAATAATAATAATAATAATGACACAACATTAATAATAATAATAATAATAATAATAATAATAATAATAAGGGTAATACTATTAATATTACTAAAAATTATTAACACTTATATATAAAAAGTTTAAGGGTTGGGGAAATTAGAACACCACCTAGGGTTGGTGGCAAGATTGGCGACGGCGCATGGCGGCAACGGCGGCGGCGGTGGAGGAGGAAGAGAGGTGGAAAGATGGGGTTATAGGCTAGAGGAGAGGGAATGAGGGGTGTTTGAGGTGGTGGAAGGTGTATCAGGTGGAGAGGGTGGAATGGAAGTGGTGGTGCATCCGAAAGTGGTGGCGCACGGCGACTGGAGCGGTGGCCGAATGGTGGTGGAAGGCGGAGAAGGGAGAAGGAGAGGGAGGCAAGGGAGATGGAGGTATGGGGAGGTAGGGTGAAGTCCCCTAGTTGTTTTGGAGGGTGGAGGAGGTGCTAGTTACACTGGAATTGGCGGTGAATGGTGGCGCAAGGGGTGGCGAGAGGTTGAAGTGGGCTGATCGGGATGGCGATTTTGCATGGTGGGGGCAGCTCGTGTAGGGAAAGATAAGGGAGGAGGGTGGCTTAGTTCTGTAGAGGGCAGTGCGGGGAAGGTTTTGGAGGGCAGCGTTTGAGGCGGTGATCGTCGACGGCGGCGGAATAGAGAGTTGTTTGGGTGGCGGCGCAAAAATTGGGGTTTCTGGGATGCGAAAACAAAGAACCGATTATGGCGTCTATAGGGGTATTTATAGGCTAATTTGAGGGGAAAACGACAAAGGAAGAAGAGGAAAACTGGGGTGCCCTAGAGATCGATTCACCGGTGAATAATAGTGGCTAGGAGAGTTCCTACCCTATATGTTTTCGGTCCACCGACTATAATAGTGGGGGATTCCGTGCTCAACAAACCAAACATAATTATTATAAGACATAGGAAAGACACTAAGTTTTTACAACAACACTATGAGAGTTGGGGCTATACCGGTCCATTGGCGAATAATAGTAGCCAGGAGCACTTTGCCCTGGAGACCGATCCACCGACAATAATAGTGGTCAGGAGCGTTCTTCCCTGTGAATTTTCAGTCCACCGGCTATAATAGTGGGGTTCCCGCACTCGCATGGATTGATAATAAGCATGGTGTGAAATGAGTTTTGATCAGAGATCTAACGAAAAAGTTTATTTGGACTATAGCTCGGCCTTTATTATCTGTATTGTTTGTATGTTGTCTATATGACCATGCTCTTGTTATATACCTTTGTGTTTGGCCTTAGATGCATGGTTACCTTACTCAGTACGTAGCGTACTGACCACCCGTTTCATGGGTACTGCTCATTCCCACTAGCAGAGGGGCCTTCTGAATTGGTGCAAGTAGGAGATGTCATCTTCGATACTTATGAGGCATTGGGCGGGGCTAAGAGTTGAGCTTGGACTTGGCCTAGGGACCGAGAGCGACTTGGCCGGATTCTCTTTTACCATTTATTTACCTTGTATCGGTTTACTTCAGTTCTGTTTTATCGTACTATACCTTTTGTCTCTTTGGGAACTTTAATTATGCACTCATATGGTTTGTAAACTCTTTTTATGCGCTTTCTGATTTTCGTATTATGAACTTTCCAATTTTTCTATGAATTCTTATTTTAAGTTTAATTAATGGTTGACAATAACTCTTCTTTAGATTTGTGGTTAGTATAAGACTGGCTGGGGGTCGGGCTTGTGCTGATCGCAACGGTAATATCCCCAAAATTCATAGTTTTGTTTTCTTTACTTTTGCTGTATCTTTTAACAAAATGAATATTTTTAGTAGTGAATTTTGGGAATGTTACAAAGAAATTCAATTTTTATTTAATCATGTCATTTGTTCCTTATGTTACAGATTTACCATACTTGGATAATCTTTATGTTGTTGGCCAACTACTATCTACTGGTGTTATTTTATTATTATTATTGGCGTTGTGCTACAACTTACAAGTGGCATATCTAGGATTGATGCTCTTATTCTATTGCCTTGTTAATTTTTCTACCATGTTGTATGTAGTGGACATTTTATGTGGAAATTGTTGTAATAGTTTGTAGGTGGTGTGTATGTTTGTGCCTTGAAGGTCATTTTGATTTTTTTTTTAATCTATACAACCTATAAGTTGTAACTTGTAAGTTTATAACTTATGCATGAATTATAGATGTTATCAGAAAATTTCCTAGATCTTCTAATTTTGTTAAGTTATTGTTGGGAATAGCTATTGCTTGGTGAATTTTGTGGATGATAAATGATACTACTATGCTATTCTATTAAGAGCTTCTTCAAATAGGTGGATAAGTGGATGTAATTGAAGACTTTTTAAAAATTATTTTATAGGCTTACAGCTGAATGCTTGCCTTTTTATTTTGGTTTTTTAGTTGTTAATAATATATCTTATTTGTTAAGGAAGATGTTGAAAATTTTAGAAGATATTGTCATTTGTCAAGTTAAATGAGCTTGCTAATACATAAAATATTTCATTTTATTTTATATAAAAACATGAAGTATTGATCAAACTGATTTGAATAACATATTGATACTTGATAGTTGTTAACTTGTTATACATGTCATGGATGATGGAATTAAAGAAAAAAATGTTATTTTACACCATAAGTAATAACATATAATATAATAAATCAAGAAATGTGTATAAGTTCATTTGATATTATAGGACATGTGTATATTGATAAGTTATTATGTTATAAAGTAGTTTGAATTAAGATATAAAGTTATGAACTTATAAAAGTAGTTAGGCAAAGAAGATAAAAGATATTAAAAAATTATCTAATATACACCTTTACCACCAAAATTTCTCCAACTCATTAACATAATTTTAATTTCACATAAGCATGTAATTAAAAATATATTATTAATTGTCACTTGTTTATTAAATTATTATTATGACTTCTTAATGTTATATTTTTGTGTTGAAAAATTTATTAGGATATTATTAATAAATAAGAATGTTTAGGGCAAAAGTATGAAAAATAAGTATAATTTATAAAACATTAATTTTTAAAAGCTTTAAATAAATAATAATATATATATAATTTATTATTATTATAATAGATTTTAATATCTGATCGGATTAATGTCAGGTCATATCGGGTAAATATAGGATTGACATCGGGTCAAATCAAAGATGGGTTGGATTAATGCCAAATTGGGTCGCTATTGGATCGAGTGTATGATGAAGCATAGATTGGGATCGGATCCGGGTCGGGTTAATTTTTATCGGATCAATGCCAGGTCAAGTTTGGGTCGGGTTGGGTGGCTAAACTTTTCAGATCTTATCGGGTAGAATTTCCCTCGGATTAGGTCAAATTGGGCAGATCGGATCAACCTTTGCCACCTCTACATAGAACAAATCCGTAACAAATGACAATCACACGAGTGTCCCATTTTCGAAGGAATTATATACTTTCTCCCTTAACCAAACCAACCGTAGATCTGAATTTTCCTCATAAAAAAAAAAAAAAAAAAAAAAGAGGACAAAAAAAATGTAGCTCCGACTTCTGAGTATTTACATTGACTGAGACTACGAACGGTCCTATAGTTGGCCTAATGTCCTGCTGCTGACACAAGCGATGCCAAAATGTCAAAATTTCTGCACCATATGACATTTACTAGCAGGATTCTACGATGCTTCTAACTTGAGCTGACATGGAAGACATCTTAAGAAGACAATTTATGAAGGTTGGAAAGCTCTACACATCATATACAGGCAATCGCTCATCAATACATACGCGGCAGATTGGACACTTCTTACACTTCTTGCAGCAGGAACTGCACCAAGTTAAAAAGAGAAAGGTGGTGATAACAATAAGAAGAAGATCAACACGTGAGAAACTGCAAAGAATGATAAAGGGACCCACCTGCACAGGATTCGATGCCTACAAGGGAGCAGCACAACGCTAATCTCCCTCTCAAAGCAGACTCGGCATAGAACTTTTTCCTGTTAAAATTTAGCATGACTAACATGTCAATGACAAACTTGCTACAAGTAGGTGATCGTTTCAATTAAGGATTACTTCAGGCCACTCAAAAGAACAAGATATTCACAGATAACCATATTGTATCAAGCAAATGCACCACAGATGCCTAATCAGGGTTGGCGGTATAAAGCCACACTTCCTCAAACCGAGTGAAGATCAACATTCAAGGGGAATGATAATCTTAGACAAGTAACACGATTTCAAACCATCAAGAACTTTTTCCACATGTGGATAGAAATGAATAACACTTCACAAACTGAATACGATGGTAAGATGTTTGAACTTCGTTGTACCCATCATTAGAAAGTCATGCGAGGCATCAAGACACGCAACTCCCCAGCAAAGTAGGAAAAGGCCAAATAAAAAACCTTTTCCCACCGTCCAAAAAAGTAGGAGGATTTTCTGTTAACTTCATTGCCTGCTCCATAACAAGTCCAGTCAGCTCAACTTCTCTGCTACTAGTTGTGAATAAATTCACTCCATTTCATCCCTATGTTTTACATCTATCTGCCTCAGCATCAGCAGGCTTTCTGCAGCTTTACTTTCGACAGGAATTGCTATTCAATGGACAAATATGTGTTCATACTCCAGCGAAAACTATTTGTTCGTATTCAACTCACATTTCACCCATGCAAACTTATTAAATATTATGGTGCCTTCTCCGCTATATGTACTTATTGATGCATACTCCAATAGCTGGTTTCTTATGGTCCATGATCAAGCACACACCAATTAATCCAATTATGGATGTGATGCAAAAGTTTTCAGGTGGTTCAAACCTGAGCTGGCCTACTATGCACACCACAGGCCCATCAAATAACAATATGTTAGTCAAGGTAAATTAAAATTTTGTCAGATTAATTTAAGGACCTTTCCCTTTATCTATTTCTTTTTGTTTCTTTCTTTTTGGAGGGGATGTTTGTTTTTAAGGAAAACAATAGATGCACACTGTAAAGGCAAAATTACTCTCCAAGTTGACCACTGTGAGGTCTAAGAGAGTTCTGCTGTATGCAATCTTATCCTTAACCAGCCAAAACTAGTATGAAGGTTATCTCCAGTAGACAATGTAGGTAATAGGGACAGTACGGAATTCCATGAGAAAGGGAAGAAGAAAAAAACACTCATGAGAAACCATCCATATTATGCTCAGAAAGGCCATCATCATAAGCAAGGATGCAAAATCCCAAAATGTAAGACGGTAACTGATGCGAGAAGACAGCATATACAAATTTGCAGATGATCATACAGATAAATCCCCAAATCAAGATCGAGCGAATTACATTCTGAAGCCTTTCATGCTCCTGTTGGCTAATTTTTGTGATTTCAGTCTGCTCAATAAGAGCTGCTTGCAGTCTCCATACCTAGTAAGAAAAAACAGAATATTTTGAGGACTGGCATCGCATTGCCTGTTCTTCTTGTTCACAATAGTATCAAATGCAAGCAGAATAAAAATGAAAGTACTTCATTTATCTTTTGCTTTCCCACATCAATAACTAGCCTCACTCAAAAACAAGAAACAGACAGAAGAGTATGTGAGACCAGAGAGGCAGAGCAGAGAAATAGTAAACAAGGAAAATGTTCACCTCCTCAGAAAGGTCCTTTTTGGGCATTTTCTTCACTATTTCCGGTGGGTAATCGCAAAATGTGTGATACCTGCTTAGAGTGGCAAAACACGAAGGCAAAAATCAAATTCTGATGTATGTTCTTAATGATGTGTATATCCATATGTTACTCATAGTACTGCATTTCTTTCCATCTACCTTTTTTTTCTTTTTTCTTTTTTTTTTTTTCAATCCTTGATCTTACTCGCCATTGCATCTCACAAAATTTCGACCTTCCCAAGGAAAGGGAATCTTGGTAGCAGTAGCTCTGCTTTTTCTTCAAGCATTTTTTCAGGTCTTAGATGGGGAAATGTTAGTGACCTCTATTTTAGAATCAACTACTGAGCAATCCCTCATCCTTCTCCTCCCCCTCCCCCTCCCCCACCAAAAAACAGAGAGAAAGATAAAAACATAAATCGTGATCCTGTTCTACATTATAGGTTAGACAGACTACTAGATGCAGCTAACCATTTAGTCACATAAACCTTTTACAGGTGTTTATTTCATTATGCCTTTTTTTTTGTCTGACAAAAAATTTGCGTATACAAAGAAAGGGTCAATTTTGCTACATGTGCACAAAGAATATCCGTATGACATTAATTAAGTAAAAAGAATGCAAAGACTGACAAATCATGTGCCCAAAATCTAGAAAGAATGAGAAAACACTGACCCTGATCCTCCTGCATGAAAAATTCGGGCCTGTTCTTCACAACTTCCCTCATCAATTGACCACCAGCCAAGTAGCCTACTCTTCACAAAGATATAACTATGATATCACTTACAAAACTTCAAAGTTACAATGCATCATCAATTATCAATTACCTTGAACCATGATGCATAAAGGCAAGGCACTCACAAACTCTTGAAGAAAATATAAAATATTGTCCTGTACAAGCACCGTTTTGCCGCAGAAGAACAATTTTCTCCACCAAATGAGATGAAGCAAACAAAACCCCAGCCCCTTGCAAGAGGAAAATTGGAATGAACAGAACAGGAAGAGGGATATATCTTGCACTAGGAGGAGTTCCCTGAAATTGGAGGGCATACATGAATATTTTCTGCAAGTTCATTGCCAGTAATAATGATAGCAAATGCAGGAAAAAAACTAACCTCTAAGCACATACAAAGAAGAATCTGAAAAACAATTATTGGAATTTTCATAATGTGGCCACCGGTGTCTTGCAAGCCACACATCCTATCCTGGTTTTGTTCCTCTAATTGAACTGTTAAGCCATCTGTCCATCTAACAGCTCTGGAGGATGAACTTGGATCTCTTGTCTGCCCACTTCTATGAATCATAGGGTTGGACCATTTTGTACAAACAAGGAACGCAAAGAACTCTGCAATACTGCAGAAAGAAAATTAGTAAGCAAAATCTGAAACGCAACACAAGCAAGTGCCAGCAAACATAAATGACAGTTCATTTTCAACCCTTAATATAAGCTCTGGTATTCTGAATCAAATGACATCACAAAAGACAACGCAACCATACAGCAAAATTTTTTTCAAAGATTAATACATATGTCAGTGGAAGTATACAATCATACCCAAAGTTAATAAACAGGTCCCACCAGCCTAGTGTACGAATATCACCTGAAAGCGTAAGCATGTGAAAATTATTTTCAAGCATATTGCTAGTACATCAGTCAGATGTATCATTATTTTCTAGAAAAAGCTTTGCCATCTATATTCACATTCAAGATAAAACTTATATATGCACAAATATAATGCAAGGGGATATAACACTAGGAGGATGTGTATGAAAAAGATTCCCTGGATAAGATAGGTAAAAATGCAAATGAAAAGGGACCCAAAAATTCATTTCATTGCCTATCTAATAACAAGTATCACAAATAGACACTAAGAGTGAGGACATAATCATAATGGAAACATTTTGAGATTCCCAAACGGTATACACAAGGAACTTTCCTTTCCACTTTATTCTACTCAGCATATCACTGTCAAATCCACGCAATCACTGCTGGGAGCATTCGAGGGTTGGGTGGGGGTGTTAACTCACAACATTTGTTAATATACATTTTTAATCAAACAGCCACACACAGTCAGAGTTTGAGAAACCCAAAAGGGAAATAGCTAAACCCACTTTCATTCACAAACCTTTTACCTATGTCACCGTGCATCTATAATACTATGGTTTCACACATCTTGACATCTAAATTATCATTTATACAGAAATCCTATTGCATTCATCTATCTCCTTCGAATAATATTCTCACCCTGACAAAGAAAACTGGAGCATCATGGAAAGAGACTAAATTAATAGAGCATAGAGGTTAGTTCTATAATACAATCAACTTAGGTCGAGCAATGCACAAATCATTAGTGGTCTATACCAGGCAGTTGAGTAGACCAAAAAATGTAGATTACAACTTGTATATAGCATATTTAGTGGGAATGGACAGCATCTTAAGTAAACAGAACAAGGAAATGCTTAGTTATACGAATATGAAGGGATAGAGATAATACCACATAACTTTAAGAGGGTGAACAGTGTGGCAGCAAGGAAGAAAACCATTGAGATCGCAACCCAAAAATGCTGTAGAAAGTACAAAAGCCATTAAGAAACACCCTTTTACTGAAAAGTTATTGCACGCAGAAGCATGGAGAAGAAAAAGTTGAACCACAGCCATACTTGAATAACTTACAGGAAGAGTCTCCCATATAGCTTCATCACTTAAGCCTTCATATCCAGGTATAAGAGCTCTACACATTCTGCAAGAACATGGCTAATGTCAGCAGACCAAAATTGTTATATATTGAAAATTATCCTTCCAGCAGAAAAGACAAGATTTAAAATAAAATAATAGGAGATAATGACATAGACCATTAAAGAAAACAAATGTTATCCAAGAAAACATTACAACATTAGATAAAGCTCACAACTTCATTTTCAAGATAAATAAAACCATCAAGTAAGAATTTCTCAACAGAAGAAAAAACATATCATCCCCACTATATGTGTACAGATTATAACCAGATGGTCAAAAGCTGTAGCCAAGTAAGATCATAGAAGATAATAAGGTTGGATTTCTTTTCCAGCATTTGAACTCATTTTAATATAATGAATAGGGTCAAGACGCATCTCATATAAGAACAGAAATTGCAATTCATGATGAAGGGTGTGGCAAGAAAGAATAAACTGGGAAATAAATTAGCTAAGTTGTGAGATCTTGCTTGCGGTTATAGGCAATGATTAAAGAAGCTATGAGTTTAAAATTATGCCTCCTTGCAACTCCCTCCACCCCAAAGTCGTTATGAAGATGAATGTTTATTTTTAAGGTACATAGGTAGCTTTACTTAGCCTTTGATTTTAGTAACTTCTAAAAAATTACAAACACATAGGACAGTACTGGTGGAAGATATGAAAATGGAACATAACACACTTACAAGAAAAGAAATAATCCTTATAAGAAGCAATGCAGCAACAATTTTGAACAATATAAAACTGATATGAAATTTGGGATGCAGGATTGCTACATCTCCCCCTCCAATCACACTCTCACTCATCACTGTAATATAACTTCCCTAAGAAGAAGAGTTTTCTCCTTTTTTCCAAATTCCAACACCCAAATGTCTCCTCAAAGTCAGGACACTACTTCCAGACAACACCTTCTACATATTGAAGAGAACAATGCAGAGGAAGTCTCATCTTTTTAATCGGATCTTTATAGAATTATATATATTTGAATCATGCAAAAATTAGTAAAAGTTCCAGAAAATAGCACAAGTACCTCATATTGTCTACTAGAATAACTGTTTCAAATGCCAGCAACGGAAGAAACACAATTCTCAAGTTTACAGCTGGGACACCATGAACTGTAGCAGTAAAAAATATCAACAATATGGCATCATCACTGACATATCCACTCCTTTGATGCCTTTGCAGGTGTAGTAATTAAGAAAAACTGCTTCCTCTTTCCACACAAGATAGTTGGAACCACTGAAATAAAAACCATGCCAATAAAACCCTATTGCCTAATGCTTTTCCCCTCTCACCAACAAAGAACAAATTTATGATTCTTACCATAAATGGTCTCAAGATATATACAAAGTAGTAGTTCAAATGCAATCAACAATGGGATAGCAACAATAGCATGGCACGGCGCCCACTGCAAACATAATGTTGGTTCATTAGAACTGCTTCCAATAAGTAAAAAGTCAACAAATTCCATATTAAGATACATATGTGAAATCATGGCACAGAAAATAAAGAAAAACATATACATGACGATCACGAGGAACTAATGGGGCAGGCAAAGAAAATCGTCCTCGAGCCACGACTGCATGAAAAAGCCACAATGGAGAAAAGGCCATCCTGCATATCGATATCCATATATCAGAATTTTACTCTAATAAGTATGAAGCCAAAAATAACATTAAACAGATTTCAATTGATATGGAAGAATTTCATGTTATTTAGAAAACAACGAAATTTACAGATTTGAAACTAACATCATTGTTTGATTCAATAGGGAATGCTCCAAAGATGGCCATAATCATTTCAGCAGAGAATAATCTCTAAATCTAAAATGGAAAAGTGAAGTTTCATGACAAACAACAATCCTTTAAATGAACACCCACTTCCTTCTATACAGGACCACATTTTCTCTCAAATATTTGAAAACCTTAAGATTTCAGTGTTAGGATCTTGACCCTAGGATCTAGCCACAGCAGTAGTTTCCTTGGAATAAGGTGAAATTCATGGAGCATCAACTTAACAGAATCAAATTAATTGTGCATTAGAGGGAATTAGGGCTAGGGTTAACGCAAACTAGAGAGAAGAGAGAGAGAGAGGTGATGGACGAGAGAGGCAAAAGCTCGAGAATTAGCAATTAACTAATTCTCCTTTATTTCTGAGGCACTAGCCTCTTAATACAGACTTGGGGACAAGCTAAGGTCTCTAGCAGGCCTATGGTCTAACAAACATTATATAAGATAGGACTATGAAACCCTAATGGCTAATAAATAAATCACTGAAATAACTAAGGCCTGCTTAGAATTAAATAAAACCAAAGCTCGCTACTTATTAATGAACTTAAATCTAGCATACTAGCTGGATCACGAGCTTTTTGGGCTCGGCTCGTTAAAGGCTCGGCTTGACTCACTTATTTACCTAAACGAACTTAAAAATTAGGCTCGAGCTTAGCTCGATTATTAAACGAGCTTAGCTTGAGCATAATAAATTTGGGCTCGAGCTTGCTTACAGTACAAAAGCTCGTGAGCTCAGCTCGTTTACCACCAAAGCTCGCGAGTCGGCTCGTTAAAAGCTCGGCTTGACCGGTTAAAAAACTTAGCTTGTTTATAAACAAGACAAATTCAAACTTCATTTTTAGGCTCATTTAGTAAATGAGCCGAGCCCAAGCCTACCCTGGTTTGGCTCGACTCGGCTCATTAACAGCCCTAAGCCTAACCCTATCAGATCTGGTGATGGACCCAGCCCACAATCCAAGTTCCTAACACTTAGCTACTAAACTAAAACATAGATAAATCCCCTACATATCATGCCTTAATCACAAGTCAAGTTAACTGAATTTATCTTTGGATAGACTTTCCATGTATAGATTACAAAATGTTTCCAACGTCAGCAAGATAAACCATCTCTAAGAAAATCCAAGGAGAGGGCTTCATCAAAAACTAGTCACCAATCATTACTGAGAAGGAATGGATGTAGATCTGCTCAACCAACATTACAAATCGTAGCATTTCCCAAATGGGCCATTTCAGAAACTTATTATGACTGTATGAACACCTTTAAGCTAATTCATTCAATATGCCTCACAATCAAAGTTAATCAGCATTTCTTACTACTGCATCCCAGGACAAATGACCTCCTAATCAAACATCTTATTTCAACACACTACAAATATATAGGCTCCCATTGATGGCACAATTTAGCAAAACTAGATTATAACCTAATTTATAGAGCTGAAAAACTAGCATAAAGCTGAAAACCCAATTAGTAAAAGCTTATACTTGATATCTTAAAATTGATAAGCTAGTTGATTTTCTTACAAGTATTTGGCAAATGTCAAAACTAACTGAAATGTGTTAAAGGACATTTATATCAATAAAAAAAATTACAAATTTAAGAGAAGTTAGCTTATGACAAGCCAGGTGCATCATACCTTTATAGTCCACTGGGTGCCAGTGCCACATACAAAAAAAATATATTTCCAGCATAGATATAATATCTCATGAGGCCACAGATAATTTTGAGCCTCAAAGGATAAGGCATTAGTCAAACCTTGAGATGTTGAGTTCGATCTCCATAGGATTAGGCCGAGTGGCACATCTCAGTGGTGTATGATTACAACAGTTACAATTATGATTAACTTTGATAGCTAAAAAGTGATACGCTGATCTATCACAAATCCATTTGCAGAAATGGACATTTAGAACATATTATCCTGTTAGGTGCATCCACGCAAACAAAATGGAGAAGCTGAATGGATGATCAAAGAACAGCATGTGTTCATCATGCCATTTCTTAATTGACATGATGATGCCATGGCCCTTGGATATCCTGCATGATGCACCCGGGTGCATCATATAAACAAACACATTGTAATCCTCCAGCAAGCAAATATGCACTTGTTAACACATGCAGCTGAGAAGTTTTGAAATTGACATCAAATCAATCTGTTGCATACAGGTGTCATTGCCACAATAATGGAATTCCAAACTTTTCGCCAGCTCTAGCCACCAAATATTGCAAAAAAACGTATTGGTAACTCACCTATCGCCTTTATTGCCTATTAGTTTTAGATGAAACTAACTTGTGCTTATATATAGTCTAAGCACTCCTAAGATTATCAAATCTAACCAAAACCTATCAAAGAATTCTAGGATACCAAGAGCCTGAAAGAGAACATATCATAGACTTGTATCTAACAGAGGATACCATCCTTAAATCAGAAAAATCAAATTCACACCTCTTAAGACAGACCCAGTTCTACATGAGCCGGGATATCGCGTGTAGGTACAGAAATGGCATACCAACCACGCAAAGCCCCAGAAAATCCCAAATAATTTGTCATTTATTCTGAATTTTAGTGCAACGGAGTGAACGGAATGGAAACTTCTGAAACATAACAGATAGGGAAACTGAGAACCCAGAAAGAAAGGGGGAAAAATAAGAAAAAAAAAAAAAAGAGAGAAAAGGTCACGAACCACCAAGAGCAATAGATGACATGATCAAGCTTGAAGACTAGAAGTAGGGTGAAAGTAAAAAGCAATCCATGGGCTGCCAGGGCCTGTCCCGACTTCCCTACTATCCTCCAGGTCATTATCTCATCTCTTCTCCTACTCATGGAGAACAGTTGAAATCTGCGACCGATAAATTCACACTGAAAAACTAGAGAAGAAGAAGATATCTTCTGCTTCTGAACGTTATGATCGATTTGGAATCGCTTTAAGTTTTTTGCTAACTGATGAACCATAATATATGAATCACTTCTAAATAACCCCACCTCTCCGTATACCTTTTTTCCTTCTCATTTCTTCGTCCCTCGTATCTCTCTAATAAATTTTTTCTCTTCTCTCTTTTCTCTCTCATCTCAACTCTTCCTAAATTCTTTAATCAATTGATTAAATCATATTGAAATCAACAATTCAATACATACTACATCTAAAGGTATGCAATATTTTATATTAGTTGTAAATATAAAATATAATTATTACATTATTCTAAATTTAGATGTTTTTTTAACTAAAATTTATGTTTGTATATATAGATCAAACTTATATTAGTAAAATTATTGTAATTTTTTTTGTCAAAATCCAAGCTTCGAACCATAATAATGGAAGTCGGGATTGAAATAGTATGGTCGATGGGTGGTTCACCCATCCGCCATACCTAGGAATTGGTAACTCACCTATCACAGAAATACACTAGTGAGTAGTTCATCTGTCCGGAGTCCCAACTGACAGGTAACTCACTAGTCACAAACTTTCTCTAGCAGACAGTTTACCCATCATCCATGACCCCCACCGGGTAACTCACCCGTTGAAACCCTAAACCCTCGAAGCCTTCTCCCGAAATCCTCTAACCCTAAACCTTATAATCTTAAACCCTAACCCTAACCCTAAACCTTAACCCTACACTAGGGCTGTAAATGAGCTGAGCCAGTTCGGTATCCGGTTCGGCTCGTTCGTTTAGTTAAACGAGCCTAAAAGTGAGGCTCGGGCTCGGCTCATTTAATAAATGAGCCGAGCTCAAACACGAAAAAAGCTCGGCTCAGTTCATTTTTTGGCTTTGGCTCGTGAGCTCGGCTCGGCTCGGCTCGTTAAAAGCTCGGTTCGGCTCGTTTGTTTAGTTAAACGAGTCGAGCCCAAACATCATTTTAGGCTCGTTTAGTTAAACGAGCCGAACCCAAGCCTAGGGGTATTCGGCTCGGCTCGGCTCGTTTATAGCCCTACCCTACACCCTAACCCTAAACTTAAAATCCTCTAACCATTAACACTAAACCTAACCCATAGCCTTAAACCCGAAATCCTCTAACCCTTAACCCTTAACCATAAACCCTAAACCCTAACCTTAAACTCTAAACCTCTAACCTTAACCATAGACCATAACCCTAACCCTAAACTCTAAACCCTCTAACACTAATCCTAAACCTTAAACCCTAAACCATCAACCATTTAACCCTAAACCCTCTAACCCTAAGTCTAAACCATCAACCCTTTAACCCTAAACCCTTCAACCCTCCCTAAACCATAAATCATTGATGAGCTAATGCATAATATTTACTAATGATTTTTTTTCTTCCTATAATTAGCAAATGGTTAGTAAAGGAGGCAGAAGAAAAGATTTGAGACATGTTACTTCCACTACCATTAGGGTAGTGAAGAGGACAATTACTGCTAGTGCTAGAGCATTAGTGTCGATGGAGCATGGAAAAACTACATTTACTACAGACACATAACACGTTCTATTTGAGGAGGAGTATGGTTATCCTAATGAGAGAGCTTTCACCGACACTAGCACATCTGCCCACACAGTAAGTTCTATTCCCTCATCAGCATCAAACGATGATTGGAGATTGATTGGACCTACTAGTGGGGCACTCATTCCTGATCTTCTAACAAGTTTTAAGGGTCGTGTGGCATACACCATATGGAATGATGCTGAGGTAATTTATATTATTATATAGATTTGTTTATATATTTTTACTGTATAACTTATTATTATAATATTCATTTTGTTGTAGGAACCACGTCTTGTGCAGAGGGTTCAGTACAGGATAAAAATAATAATAATAAAAAACTTGAGAAGAATACCCGGGTGATGATGCTGGCATGGCTATTGCCTACGACTACATCAAGACTACGAACCTAAAACATCTATGTTCGACATACTTCCACCATCACATTGCTCCACTCATCTCCGCTTTTGTTGAAAGGTGACACCCAGAGACAAACAGCTTCCACCTTCCATTCGGCGAGATGACGATTACTTTACATAACGTGATTTACATTATGGATCTTAATTGTCATGGCAATGAGTGTACTAGCAAGCATTTTTCTACTAATGGTGATATGATAAGGCTTATGGCTAAGATGTGGGGTGAATCCAAAGTGTTGGTTAGGTCTGATTTTGTGAAGGGAAGCATAGTCACACTGGATGATATTTTTTATAAGCTTACAGTTGATCATGTTGAGGATGATGAGTCTTATGCTTGATTTTATATGTGGTACCTACTATCATGTATGCTTTTGTTGACAAGTCCAATAATCGTGCTCCATTATCAGCACTTAGATTAGTAGCTAATTTGAGTATATTAGGCAATCGAGACCTTGGAAATGGGACTTTAGCATATTTGTATAGGCAACTTAGGATAACATCTAGAACTGGGTGCAAGCAAATAGGTGGTTGCATGACAATATTAGAGGTAATTATTTATTGTGTTTTTTTGGTTTGACAAAATTTATTTAATTGCTAGTTTAATTGTGTTATATATGTGTTATAATTGTGCATAGGTCTAGATTTACAAGTATTTCCAGTACTTTCGGCTGAGTTATTCTTGTACGTATTGTCCATCATGCAATGCTACAGTGATGAGGTGGGACACATCTCCTCAGATACATCCCCCCTAAGTCCATGGATGGTGTAATTTAGTACAGGAGGCAAATGGATTCTCTGAGAGCTTAGTAGGCGAGTGACATACCTTTTTGTAAGTAGTTTGCAATTGTAGAATATTTGTCATAATTGATATCCTAATTTGTTTTACATGCGTTTGTAGGTTGACTTATTATCGTTCAATCAAGATCCGAGTATGAAACATCCTAAGTTGATGTACTAAGGCGGCCTGTGCTTTATAGATTTGGTGAAGCCTTATATGCCAAATTGAGTTGCTTGACAATTTGGCTACCCCTAGCTTATCCCCATTCCAACACATGGATTCTATCGGAGTGCAAAAATTAAGAAGTATAAGGTAGATTACTCCAGTCGTGCGTCATTTTGGAATGCCTGGCCACACCACTGACTGGGCTTCAACTCCCATTTTCATCAATCAACATATAAGCATGATGTCTCAGTTGAATACCTTCCTTGGTATCATCCTTGGACCCATCTAGTAGTCCATCTTGTACTAATAGATGAAGGATAGAGTGATGCCATATACATTAGGACAGAAGTGGAGACAAATAATGAATTAACGGATGGATTCTGCTACTGGTTCAAAGAAGAAAAAAAAGGTAAAATTGGTAAGGATGAAGGTTTTGATAGGCTGAAGGAGGTGTACCTTGCCATGGGTGGGCCTAGACAGTCCTCTAGTGAAGAGGAGGAGGTCGACCAACTCCCTGGTGATGATATGTAGTAGATTTTTTTCTTTACACTTTAATTTTTAATTTTGTCTTAAGGCTGTTATGATTGTGTTATCAGAACAACTTTATTTGTATGATAATTTTAATTTCAAGTTACACCATAATTAACTTTACACATGTTACAAAATATTTAAGAGAATGCAATAAAATAATGTACAACAAGTTAAATGCTATACTTCTTACTTTAAGTACAAATCATCAACCTAAGTCTCCCCCTTAGGTAACACCCATACCCAATGAATTCTGATATAACTGAATATGTTCAAGATATGGCTCATCCCATCCATATACGCTTGGAGCAACATGTTTATACCATTAATTAGATATAGGTAGTGATATTGCATTTTCCATCAAGGTTAACTACAAGCATATAAAGTAGCATAACATGCGTGTCAGATATATTAGTGTAATAAAAATATCATACAAAATTAGTGTAAGTAAAAGGCATACCAATAAGTAGTGTGACAAATTATTCACACTTGAGATGGTGATGATATAATCAGGTTGTTCGCCATTAGGTGGAGCTCTATGAGGTAAACATATAATCGACCCATGAATACTTAAGCAAACGAATACAATATTTTACGTTATCGCAAAGAGGAAGCCAAAGTTAGGCTAATGCCACCATTTCTCTATTAGAGCTAATCCCTTCTAATGTACCAAGCGTTGCATGTTTTTCAATAATAGGATCTATAAAGGCAAGATCATATAACTCTTAATGCGCCACAAATTCCCTATACATTGCGGCTCTAACATTTGACCATTCTGATTCTCTACCAATTTGTTGTAGTGCAATTGCTCTAAACCCATATTTTCCATCACCCAAATCATCACACCAAGATTCCACCCATAGGAGTATAAATGGCTCAATATCAAAAGACCATAGGAAATCATGGATGAGTCTACAAGTCATCCTAGTACTATACATCCCACTACTACTTCTTCCTCGATCCAATCGATCAAGGAAAGAGCGAACTATACCAAGGGATGTACATTTTGACCGACTAGGGGATAATTGACCTCTTCCATGTCCTCGACCCGATCAACCTCGCCTCGTAGGTGATTACGAATAAGCATGCTCTGTGTGCTCTAACTCTAATATTTCCCTCGGTGTGTTATTATTGGGGTGTCTTTTGCATCGTTGAACATTCAATTCTACCATACTTGTCTGTGCGGGTTCGAAAATCTTATCAATAATAGCAGAATAGTATCGTTGATGTGATGGAAATTGGCCAAGCATCATTTTCACCTTAGGCATAATGTTAGAAGCAAATGGATGTATAAATAAATCAACAATTAAATCATCAAATGCAAACATTTCTTCTTGTTGTCTGATAAAAGTGAAACTCTTCCATAATGTATACACTGTCGATATGGGAATAGGTTGGTGATCTTGTTTGTAATGAAATATCTTATGTGCATACGGTAGACCATGTGTGAACCTCAAGTAACACCCACATCCCAAGAATTCGGGACCAACCATATTAGACCTCTTACTCTTCTCTTCAAGCAAGTCCAATGGTCTATGACATACAACAAATGTGAGCTCCTTTAATAATATGTCATCTGTAGAGTAATGTGGAATAATTACTCATAATTGCTCCAGATATTTTTTTCATCTCATTAATTTTGAGTCTTATCAGCGTGTCAATCTTTGGGAATAATGTGTTAAAACTCATTTGTGTTGATGATATATATTTCTTCAGCTTGTCGTGTTCATTTTCCACCCTACAATTATAATTTCAAAATATAAATAATGGTCAATTGTTATACACCAAATAAGTTAAAAGACTTTGAATATTGACGACAAATAAATTATAACTATTGGTTGCATGAGTGCCAAAGTGAATAATTTTGTCAACCCAACTTAAAACAAACCTCTCATGATATGGATTCAACTAGGTCTCACACGCATATTGTAAAAGATGTGGAAATATGCCCCATTTGTCACCCATAAGTAGAAACTCATCCTCATATATCTCAATAGTAGTGGCTTTTACAATCTTCGTCCGACCTTCTAGGAAGCTTTATCCCGCTACTATACTTTCTAACTTTTTTTATAGTATGTGAGAGAAAATTCTTACTAATGTGTCATCTACACAAGAAGGGCGTTACATTAGGAAAGACTTTCAACATTGTTTGTGTCAGTCCCAATTCCCTATCAATAATTACCGCATTTGTTTCATGGGGATCCATCAATCTCTTTATCTTATCAAGCACCCATTCATAGTTATCATCCTTTTCCTTCATCATAAATGCCAAGAAAATGGTAAAATTCTTATCACTAGACACACAACCAACGACCTACAAGAAAGGAAGGTTGTACTTATTGGTTTTGTATGTGCAATCTAAAAAAATGACATATGGAAACACATGCAACAAAGTAATATAATCCAGGTGTGCAAATAAAATATCACTAACTGCATCAGAGTTAGAAAACTGACAAAGCCATAAATGGTATTCATTGGTTTCCATGAAGTGCATTAACTGTTACATGACTATACATCCCATCAAGCTCTGTATCTTAAAATTATGTCTAGCATTGTAGATTGTCTTAAGTGTTGTGGTATCATCCCCATCATCCCGTTTCAACTTGTCAATAATACCCCTTGGTTTCACATTTATTTGTGTTAGCTTGTGCACCAACTTACGTTCTTCTAGAGATAATCAATAAGCAAATGAATGTCGCTACAAATGAAATACCCCAAAACCTTAATTTAGATAATTATGAAAAAATAAGGATTTATTAAGAAAATTAATTAAATAAATTATTTTATTAAAATAAGAGGAAGTAATTAAGGCAAAATCAAGAGGAAAATAATAAATCATTTAATTGAAAAAAAGTAGGGTGTTTTGCTAATTAAAATAGAATTAAGGAAAAATATTTCAAAAATCCTAAATTAACCTAAAAAGAGAATTTAATTCTTATTTTATTAAAATATTATTATTTTAAATATCTCAAAATACCCCAGCCCATCTATTTTTTCCTTTTTTCCTTTTTCCCTTTTTCCCTTTTTCCCCTCTTTTCTTCTCTTTTCTTTTCTTCCTCTCCTTTCTCCTTTTCTTTTTTTTTCTCCTTCCTCTCTGATTTGGGCCAGCCCACCCTCATGGCCTAGGCTTTTTCCTTCCTCCCGCGTGGCCCAAGCCCACTGCCCTCTTCTTCTCCCTTGCTATCTGCCCGGTCCAACCTTCTTTTTCTTTCTTTCTTTTCTCCCTGGACCGATTGGTCTGCACCCTTCTTCTTCCTCTGACCTTCCCTCTTCCCCGACTCCTCGACTTCCCCACTTCTCAGTGTAGGCATGGGACCTCTACACTGCCGTACCCCGGCCTGCCACCCCTACCCTCTTCCTCGTCGATCCCTCTCCCCTCTCCACCCAATCGCTCGCTCTCTCTCTCTCTCTCTCCTCACGCGTGTCTCTCTCCCCCTTCCTTTCTCCCTTCCCAAGCTGACAGGTCATGTAATTTTGCAGGCCTACACTGCCTAGCGACCTAAACGTGTGCTGTCCTCTTCCTCTCTTCCCCCTCTATCAGTTTCCCCCATCAATGGCTTATAAATATCCTTCAACCACCCCACATTCAACCTTTTTCTCTGCCCAAAAATTTTTGTCCTTTTGTGCACCGCTGCCTATTTAGCCACCCATTCTGCCACCGACGCCCAAACACCTCCCAAATTACTCCCTACACCACCCTCCACTGAGCTACACCCCTCACTAGCCTCAATCCTCCCTGTACAAATCTCATTGGACATGCAAAGTTGGCCATTCAACTACTTCAACTCACCCACCGCTGCCCTTCGTGCCGTCGTCCGCCGCCACTCTCGCCGCAACCACCACTCTCTCTATCCAAAAAACCACCAGCAGAACCTCCTCTACCTCCCCCTACCTTCCTTTTCCCCTACCTCCCTCTCCTTCTCCCTTCGTCCCTCTCCACCACCTTTGGCCACCACATCGCGCTTGTGCCGCCTACTTTGGCTGCGCCACCACCACCATTCCAGCCCTCTCAACCTAGGGCATTCTCCACCACCTCAAATCCCCATCTCATTCCCCTCTCCTATCCTAAACAACCTACTTTTCACCCCTCTTCTCTCTACACTGCCACCGCCACCGCTGTTGTGTGCCGCCAGTGCCGCCTGATCACCACCAACCCTAGGTGGTACCCCAACCCTTAAAACCCTATTTATACTATTATTATCTCTTATTGTATTAATGTTATTATCCTTATCCTTATTATTATTTTTGTTGTTGTTGTTGTTGTTGTTATTATTATATCATCATTATTATTATCTTTATCATTATTATTACTAATTATAGCCTCGAGATATTTATCCATTATTATTATAAAGAAGCCAAAACCTATTTTATTTATTATTATGATTATCATTAATTTTATTACCATTAATATCATTATTAATTTTATTATTATTATGCTTATTATTATTATTAGAGCTAATGTTAGTATATTATTACTATTACTATTTTCATAAATATTCGAACCCTTACCTTATCATTATTTCAGTTATTATTATTATTAGTGTTATCCTTAAAAATATTATCCTTATTGTTATTATTACTATTATTATATTATTATTTTTATTACTAACACTATTAATAACCTTGGCCTTATTATCACTAAGGTTGCTATTATTATGATTATTAGGACCCTGTTAAGTATTATTCTTAGGATTAGAACTATTATTATTATTATTACTACTACTACTACTACAACTATCATTATTACTATTATTAGTAGTATTAAAGCTATTATCTTAATAATATAAATATGGCTATAAATACCTTAACATGAACCTATTTTGACTAGTAATAATATAGTTGACTAACTTGAGAGTAAAAACCCTATTTTTATTTGTAAAGCTTCTCTTAATGATAGCAACCCTAATATAAGGGTAAAGTAGGAAATAATAGTAAATTTGGTAGGAGGAAAATTAATCCTTAGTTTTTTCCTCTTATAGGTGAACCCAGTCAAAGCCTTAAGGAGACGTAGAAGCGTGCTTCAAGACCAGTGTCGTGTTAGGTAAGGATGTAGCTAAAGCCCCAATGTATGTGTTATGTGACTCGCATGCCATGTGTTATGTTATATTGTGTATCTTATGATTATTATAACTATTTTACGTGTAGCACAACTTGGAGTTGAGGTATGCTTATGTGGCTTTCTTATAGCATGTGTATAATATGTATATGTTGTGCTTATGATATTATGTGATGTGGCCCTTTAGGACATACATGCTATGATATTTAATGTATTGATATAGGGTGAAAGGATGAAAAAGGAAAAAGAAGAAGTGAATTGACTAAGGGGACATGAGATTGACCTAATTATCTCATGATCCATGAAGGGGCAGATAAAAGGGGATTATGAACAAAATAAAAGAGTGGAGTAAACTTTGCATGGGAATTCTAGAGTTTGCATGGAAACTTCTAGGGTTTGCATAGGGTGAATGGAGTCTGCATAGGGATGATCTTGACATGTAAAACATTTTCTTGGTGTGTAAGTAAGGTAAGAGAAGAGTTGTTTGGGTGATTGGAGGCTTTGGGTGAAAAATAGTACGTAGGTTGGTACAAGGGTGCACAAGAGACCTGGCTAGGGTTTGGGAGGAAAACCCTAATTTGAGATGGTTGGGAAAGTAAAAAATAAATGAGGGTGAGAGAAGTATAGGATGAGAGTGGAAGAATATCATATGTATGGTGAGTATAGGTATCATGGGAAAGCAAGGATGACAGGTGAGAAATGGAGGGGTGACATGTGGGAAAGAAGGGTGCTAGGGTTTGGTGTGGCCGACTACAGTTTTGTGGTCACGCGTGTATTTGGGGAAGTAAAGTGAAATGATGGGGGTTGAATCTAAGGGAGGTGATGTGTGGGGTGTTAAAGCAACCTTAGTTGCGTGAGGCAGAGAATGATGGGCCACATAGGCCCAAATTAGGGTTTTAGGAGAAAAACCTAAAGTAAGATAGTGAGTGGACCTGGATGACATAAAATTGTGGGCCTTGACCTACATACTTAAGATTTGGGCTCCTAGTTTGAGTAAGTGGAAGAAGGAAAGGATGTTAGGGTGTGTTAGGAGGTGCAAAAGTCTCAAAATATGGGGTGGGTACTCTTAGGAAGATAATAGTAGATGGAGTGTGACATGTATGTCTAGGGTGAAAACTTGCTGAATAAGACACAATAAGACACTAATCATTTAAAGTAAAAGATTATTGAGCCAGGCCTAGACCGATCCACCGGCATAATAGTGGTCAAGTGTCGGGGTGCCTTGGAGATTGATCCACCGGCATATAATAGTTGTCAGAAGCATTTTTCCTTGTATGTTTTTGATCCACCAGTTATAATATTGGGGGATCCTGAGCTCAATAAACCAAACTCTAAGTATGATAAGACATGAAAAGACACTAAGTACTTATAGTGAAACAGCATAAGAGTCGGGGCCAGACCGATCCAATAGCATAATAATGGCCAGGAACGCCTTGCCCTGGAGACCGATCCACTAGCATATAATAGTGGTCAGGTGCATTCTACCCTGTACGTTTCCGATCCACCAGCTATAATAGTGGAGTTCCCACACTCACATGGATTGATAATAAGCATGGTGTAAAATGAGTATTGATCAAAGATTAAAGAATATGATTATCCGGACTATCGCTTGGCCTTTACTTATCTGTATTGGTTGTACGTTGTTTATGTAATCATGCTTGTGTTATATGTTTTTGTATACTTGGTCTTATATGCATGGTTACCTTACTCAGTACATAGTATACTGACCACCAGTTTCATGGGTGCTTCTCATTTCCATAAGTAGAGGTCCCTACCGAGTTTGTGCAGGTAGGTGATGCTATTTTCAATGCCTTTGATGCTTATGAGGCATTGGGTAAGGCTGAGAGTTGAGCTTGGACTTGTCCTAGGGACCTAGAGCAACATGGCCGGATTTCCCTTTTTTATGTTTCCTTATTTTGTATCGGTTTATTCAGACTTGTTTTATCATACTGTATCTTTTATCCCTTTTGAGGAATTTTAATTATGTACTCTTGGATTGTAAACTCTTTCACGCGTACTCTGATTTCGTATTATGAACGTTTCAATGCATTTATGAATTCTTGATTTAATTTTGATTAATGATGGTTGGTAATATTTCTTTAGCCTTGTGGTTAGTACGAGACTGGCCAGGGGTTGGACTGGTACTAATCACAGCAGTAATATCCCCGAAATTCACAAGTTTTGATTTACTTGCTTCCGTTGAATCCTTTAATAAAATAAAATTTTTTAGTAGTGAATTTTGGGGGTGTTACACCAAATACTTACCCAATATATTATTATGCATTCCATATGCTACCACTAGTCTCCAACCACTGCAATCATCTTTCCTTCCATGAATCCTGAATTCACAACATCACTTTTTCGTCCCAGTAGATCGAATACTTTTCGGATTCACTGAAGGTTGTCTTCTATAAGTACCTCCTCTTTCACAAAAAATCTATACCCTACCTTTTATTGACCTCTCGATACCTAAAACTATATTATGTGGCCTTCCAATTTCTTTAACCCAACCAAGTAATGACTCCTGATCATTAAAAATTTTATCCATAGCAAATAATCCACTCTAATCAATATTAATTGAATATGGATTCTATAATTAATATTCAAAATATTACATTATAAGAAATAAATAAATATCAAAATGAATAATAAAAAATTACATAAAGAGGTAAGTTGACGGGTGAGTTGCCCATCAGAGATGACATAAGATGGGTGAGTTGCCCGTCATAGGTAACTTATGATGGGTGAGTTGCTCGTCATAATAATCTTTTGATAGGTGTTTTACCCGTTAGAGTTTGTTTTGGATGGGTGAATTTCCCATCATATATGAATTCTGACGGGTAAGTTACCCATCAAAATAAAAAATTCTAAAAACAAATTTGCATTATTATTATATCATCGAGTTCACTTTAGCTAAAAAAATTGTTGGAATAATAATTTTCATCCACACTCATTGTATTCAATGTTGCAAGAATTAGATTTTATGTAACTAATTGAGGAGAAGACAAATAAAAAAAAGAGAGAAATCAAAAATGTTGATTGGTGAAGTACACAAATGAAAAAGACTAAATTGGTCAAAATAGAAAAAAAATGGTTTTGAGAGGTGTGAAGTCATAACTTTTGGTGTGCATATAACTTCACCCCTAAATAATCAATCCTATCAATATTATAATATAATAATCATAAAAAGAAATTACAACCTTTTTTATAATTTATTATAATGTTTAAGGTATATGGCTAACATACTTTTCAAATGCCCTACTCCTCAACTTATTTTAATAATATTAAGTTTTTCCAAATATAATTTTTTGGATAATGAGTCTCCTAAATTATTTTAAAAATATTTTAATATTAAATTATCATATTATCCTTGTCAAATTTAAATAATTCATCATTCAACTTGTTAAATCATATAAAATATCTATTGCACAATCAGATGGTTTGTCCACTCTTAACCATTTCAATTTATTTAGGCTCCAAACTTTTTTCGTTATCAAATATTTAAATAAATTTGGGTTTAAGTCTATCCACACATTTCCCTATATTTTATTAATTTTTTTAATTTATTTGATATTTTTTAAGAAATATCTATTTAGTTAATTTTCTACTCAATTAAATTATCAAAAAAAATGTATGATCAACCTATTAACCATATAATCTTTGTTGACGAAGCCCCCCATCATCATTCCAATAAAATTTGGCTTTGTCCATGCTTGATTCAACCAAAAAAATTTCTAAAAATTTAATCATTTACACTTTCTACCAACTATCTTAAACTTTTATTATAACACCCAAAATTTTACTATTGAATTTTTTTTTTGTAGTGGAAGCTTATAACCAAAATACCGGGTGTTACAACCGAAATTGATTTAAGCTTAGTTTACCTGACCATCTTTACATCAATCACAAGGAAAAAACTGTTAAAATGTAAACCAAGATAAATATAAAATGAAGGCAGCTTTATAAATATAAATATGAATTTGAAGATTAAATCTGGATATAATAACAAAATATAGACAAAAGGGATATCATAGATCTAAGAGTCCAGAAGGGGTATCCAAGTAAAACCATTACTTGGATAACATGACTCTTCGCCTAACCCCCCTAATATAAAAAATCATTCCATTCCATAAAACGCATCATAAAAAGCAAAATCATTCATTGCTTTTTTTAATGACCTGCATAAAAGCATCAAGGTTGTCTACTAGTAGGAATGAGTAGTACCCATGAAAATAGTAGTCAGTGCGCTATGTGTTGAGTAAGGTGACGATACTGTCGAGTAAGGGCTATAGATAACTACATAGATTTATAGTGGAAAGTAAACACATATACAAAGTACATAAATCAATACAAGACAGTTAATGATTTAGATCTCATTATTACGTATGACATAATCTATTCTTTTATCTATATTGAGTTTACAACCACTATTCTCAACTAATTGAACTATTATCATTATATAACCCTAGGGCAAAATACTTCTGGCCACTATTCTTTACTGGTGGAATGATTATCAATAAAATCCTAGATAAAAATGCTCTTAGCCACCATTCTATACTGGTGGAACGGTTATCAATACAATCACGAGGTAGAATGCTCATTGCTACTATTCTCGTCCAGTAGAATGGATAGGTACAACTCGTCTTGACTCATGCAATCTTTCACTTTAAATTATTAATTAGTTATTTTATTTTATATGTTCAAAATATAATTACAATAATAAAATCACCAACATATAGGTCTCAAATATTAAGACCCTTATATTCCCCGAAAATTCTAATTTCACATTTTAGGAATAACTTCTTCTCTATTTTTATTTCATCCACCATATTTAATATCTCTTCCTATAATATAATTATTATAAATATAATTGAATTTAAAGTCTTAACTCTAAGGCCTTACACATGCGATAATAATCCTATCTCAAATGTTACTATTCCTAAGGCTTATAAAACCCTAATTTCATAATGACGTCATAACTTTCCCGGTAGGGAACTTATAATTATGAGAATTAATATAACTTCCCAATATAATAATATTAACAATATATCCAAATTTCGTAATCTAAATCTACTGTTTCACACGTGATAATAACATGCATATTTTAGAGTTATTATTCTTAAATTTAGCATTTTCCTCATTTTGTGGAACTCATGCTATCCAAGATTACTCCAAACATTTCATATGATTTCCCTTAGCATATTTAAAAGTATATAACACATTATAATACTAGAAATTTTGTATTAAAACCATAATGACTATAATGCCCTTAAGGATAACCAAATGCCCTATTTCACGAAACTATATATGTTTAGTATCATATATTCCAAGTCCTCCATTTATCATCATACATATTAAATATAATTATTTTCCCCATTTATAATACTTTATTAATCCCATGTTATGACCATACATATCTTATTGCTATTCTTAGGCCTTTCCCACGTAAAACATTATCGTAACGATATTGCATGGTTCCCTACTCATTCATATTCTTAGCATATTATTGCATGTCCTCTTAACATGGCATATAACATAAATTTAAATGAAAAAATAACAATAACTTGATACACATAGTCATACAAAGAATTTAACATAAAACCCTAAAATAATGACTATTATCCTTATAAAAAGGACTCTAGTCTCTAAGCAAGCTTATCTTATTTTGTCCCCTCTGGAACTTCTGGTAAATCACATGAGAAAAAAATTATCAAAACCACATTATCATATAATGATATTGTTAAGTAACATATAATATAAATGGGAATGAAAGAAAAGGGGAAAACTGAACCAAGGCTCGAAGGAAGTCTCGGCCAAAACTCATGTAACAAAGAGGGGTTCAATTGGGATTTGTCGAAGAGGGAGGGCTAGAAACAACACAACATGTTGTTTCTGGGGGTAGTGCAATGGCACAACCTGATGTTGCTAAGGGTGGTGGAATGACTAGGGAGGCCAACACAAGGGGTGAAATCGGTGGGAATAGCAGAAAAAGGAAGGTGAGCTACGATGGTTAGTGCCGAAAGGAGGGGGTGTGTTGTGGGGAATTTTATCAAATGGAGGAGGTAGGGAACAATTAGATTTTATACAGGTAGGGGGCTGGTTTTGGTTGGGAGGGAAGAGAGGAAGTGGAGGGTTATGGTGGAGGTTGCCAAAGGTGATGGATGAGCTTTGGTTGTTGCTACAATCAAGGGGGAGGAAGATGGGAGTTGCAGTTCTCTTTATCAAAAGGAGGGGATGAGTATCAGCTATTTTAGTCGGTGTTTGGGGTAAGTTGGGGGGATCTTGGCCAGTGCTAGAGGTGAGGGAATGGCAAAGGTTATCAAAAGTGGTGGAGGTGCTTCGACTAAGCTTGCTTGTGGTGGGTTTTTGTGGCTATTTTGGCAACAGTAAGGAGGATAGTTAGAAGGAAGAAGGTTATGTCTGTGGTGTGAAATTTTTGACCAAAATAAGGGAGGGGAGGAGTTGGTTTGACATTTAATGTGGTATATATATAGAGACGTGCATGAGGGGAAGAAGGTGAGATTGGAAGAGAGGAAGTAGTCGATAAGGTTGTGACAATCAAACACACGCAAAGCATGGGAGGAGTAGGAGTTAATGCGATATTGGACATGGCTTAGTAGAAGTATGGTATAGGCATGGGAAATTTACACACAAGAATAAAGGAATCAAGGACAAGAAAGGTTTTGATCGGCAAGGGGAAGAAAAAGGGAAAGAAGAAAAGGTATATGGGGTTTTAGATTTAGATTTAGGTTAAGGTAATGGGATAAATTAATTATCAACCAATTGAGTTTAGTTTTAGGTTGAGGAAAATACTAATAACTTGAAATAAATTTTAGGGTTAGGATGAGATTTAGGATCGGAGAGTTAGGGTACACTAGAAATATAAACTTCTCAATGTTAGAATTTTGTTAAGATGTTAATTACTTAGGATTAGATTTTACTAAAATTTGGGGTATTACATTTATGCCTCTCTAATCGAGTTTATTATTCAATTAAGATTCAAGAAACCTCAATTCCACATTCATTCCTTATCCTATTGATTATTAAAACTCTTGCTCTTCTTATGCCATCATAATTCATTTTATCATTGTACAACTCTTTTGCATTGCATTTTTAAAAAAAAAATACTAAGTGTTTCCTCCTATATGCTTTCTTTCATCCCTCTCATTTTTTGCACCACCACCAAGGCCCTCTTCTTCTTTTTATCCTTCTTGTTTTGCTTTCATTTTCTTCCTAAACTCCTTTATTTTAACTCCTTAATACTTTTATTAAGTATTAGGGGGTTAAAGTTTAGCGATTAATGGAAGAAAGTCTTGTTTAGTCCTTGACATTCATCTTAATTAAAGACAAAAGGATATATTTCTCTTCTCCTTTAGCCTTTTCCATTTCCATGTTGATGATCCTTTATTGAGATTGGTTGTCTCTTGTTGTGAAGATAATCATAAACCTTAGTACTGGTGCTCAACTTAAAGTTTTTCCTTGTTTTTGCTTAAGAGCTTGGATTTGTGGTAATATAATCTAACATTTAGAAATATAATTTTTTTTGTTATGTGTTTATGCTTATAGCATCATTGTTAAGGATGATTTATGATGGTTATATATATATATTCTAATAATTTATGTTATATATGAAAAGGGAATGCTTCTTTTAGGTATGTCATAAATCTTGCTAGCATAAAGTCTTAAAATTTCTATCTATTATAGGGAAAACATATATGTGTGGTTGGTTTTGACATGTTTAAGGTGTCATATAATATACCAACATGCATAGTTTACTATAAATGTTTTGGATATTGATTTCATTAAGTATATAAAAAAGTTATGACCAAAACCTTGAGATGTTTTAAATCTATTTAATGTTGTAGGCTCCGTTAGTTAAGAGCTTGTTATGTTATTTTACCTTGTTTTCTTCCTTCTTCATGTTGTATACTCATGTTATTGATGTTGCATGAAATTATAGGATAATGTTAATATGCATATGTGGTGCTAAAATGACATAAAATACATAATTAGGGTTATATACGCAAATAGTTGGAAAATAATATATATATATATATATGTGTGTGTGGTGTGTGTGTGTGTGTGTGTGTTTCTATGATACCTCAAATCTCAAAAAGCCCTAATTCATTCATAATTATTGTGATTTTAGAATAAAATTATTCTTTTTTTACATCTTTTAATCTTTTTAGAAATGTTTTGCTCTTCCTTTCTTGACCTTTCTTGCTATTTTGAATCCCGCAAGACTTATAAATTGCTTTTGGCTATTGAACTTCTTTTGAATCATTATAATATGTCCATATTAAAATTAATTTTCTTTTTTCTTAGCCTCCTATTTGTTTTCAAAATGATAATCATAGATTACAAAAAAAAAGTAATATTCACATTCCATTTTATGTTTTATCACTTTCTAAGCCCTAAATTAATCTTTTGCTTTTCAAAAAATTATGGAACTTCAAGTATCAACATATTTACATATTTTCCATGAATTAAAAAAAATAATTTTCCTTTATTTTTATTATTAAATGTTATTTTTTAGCATAATCGTTTATCAAAACTTACATTTTTCTACTTTGATATTATTTAACCTTTGTGAAACTTAATGTAAGTCATCTATTTCTATCAAGATCTAATAATAGCCATTTGTTTATCCCAATAAATTCCTATTGTGTCACTTATTCTTGTCACATAAATTTCTTATGAATTATTCCCTAAAGATACTTTGATATTATTTCATCCTATTTTATAAATACATGTAAACTAGTACACAAGTTAGAATACACGACAAGCAGTATAATGTAATTTATAGCTGACATGTCATATATATAGTCTTGTCTAGTAAGAAAAAAAACTCAAAAGGAGCAATTACATATTTTAAGTGTGATTATAGACTATGGTTGAAGTAAATAAATATTTTTGTATACCCTTACTTAACCAGTGCTTTATGTGTATGGGCACACATAACGATTATTTACCTAAATTATCATTTGTACTTTCCTTTTATTAATTTGAATAATATAATGCATGGTAGTTTTTGTAAGAGCCATAATGCATACCCTCCCCCATTTTTTTTTACTCATTTGCACCTTACCCTAAATCACTCCTTCACAACTTTTTATGTACCCAACCCGATAGGAAGAGAAACTAGGAGTGTCATTTGAAACAAACACTCCCTTGCCCTCACCACCAATATCCCTTATTTTTCTTTTTATTCTCTTCATGTTTGCCATCATACTCTCGCCATACTCATAGCATGATACATTCTTCCTTTCATATTTATAAATTTAAGTTTGGTTGAGAGTGTATGCATATTTTGAAATACTTGAATTTTGCTTGTATATTTATAGTGTAAATGTTTATGTGGTGTATATATATACACTATACATTGGTAGTTTTTTATTTGATATTTCTTGCAGAGGTGAAATATTATTTACTTGCAATTATATCAAACCATTTCCAAAAAGGAGTATATAAATAAAATAGATAATATTGTAGAAAGTGTGTTCTATCTCGTATATTTATAGTGTAAATATTATTGTGGTGTATATGTATATACTATATGTTGGTGGTTATTTCTTTACTTGAATAATATCATTAGGTTTCCCATTTTTATTTATAATTTAGGGGATTTCACTTCTAATTATGGATCATAAGTGGATACATACAATTAGGTTATGTGAAGATTATATAGACAGTGTTTAGGACTATCTTAAGATAGTCATTGAATATTTGGAAGATTATTTGCAAAAAAAATTTGTTCAAATTTAGATTGTGAAAATATGATAAGGATAAGGGTAAATGATTCGTGAAATTGATAAGGGTTATACTATGCTGATATGACATGGAGAGATACTTCGTAATGAACACAGTGTTGTTGACCATGTTGATGTTGAAGTTGTCAATGACTTTACTTATATGAAATGCATAATAAATAATGTTTAAGAACATTTTAGAGACCATCCAAAAATATTTGAAAAGTTCTTCAATCATTTGGCTATGTCTTTAAATAATGGTTTTGCTAAATTTACAAAGTTATCAATTGTGTTACAATTGTATGACTTGAAGGTGGGTAATTGATGTAGTAATAAAATCTTCACTTTTCTTTTTGAGCTCTTGAAAAAGATGCTTCCAAAGGACAGTGTTTTTCCTCCCCAAACATGTGGGGCTAAGAACATTATTTTCTCTATGAGTTTTGATCATCACAAGGTTTACGTTTTTCCTCATGATTGTATTTTGTATCATAAAGAATACATATCATTAGATAGTTATCTTTAATGTTTAATGCCATGATATAAGAGGGCTAAGGTTCATAATAGGTGTTGTGGTGCCCTCTAACTATATCATAATTCCAACACATATTTCTTGATGAGGAAAATATGGAGAACCTTATGTGGCATGTAAAACAAAGGATTTATGATGATAATCTTAGACAACTCGCAAATTCCACTTAGTGGGAGATGACAAATTTTGTACCATCATTTTGGTGGTGAAGCTAGAAACCTATGACTTGCACTCTATTCACATAGAATGAACCCTTTTTATGGGAGCACCAACTATAGTTTATGACTCGTTATTCTAATGATTTATAATCTCCCTCCCCCCCCCCACGTCATTATGCATGTAGTAGAAATGGATGATGCTATCATTGCTTATATTGGGTCCAAATCAGTCAGGCAATGATACCAATGTTTATTTAGCTCCCCTTATTGAGTATTGGAAATACATGTGGGATAAAAAATTTAAAGTAGTTGATACACATCTCCAAAGGTCTTTTAACTTGAGAAAAATGTTATTTTTTACCATAAATGATTTTCTAAACTTATGGTAATCTTTATGGTTATAGTGTGCATGGACACTATGCATGCTTTATTTGTGGAAATAGTATAAAATTTCTCTAGCTACCAAAGAGTAGGGAAATTATTTATCTCAAACATTGTAGAGTCTTATCTAGTTGAATGGAAAACTGCATTTAAAATTAATTTTGGTTTGTATTAGTGGATTTTTATGCCTTTTAGTTTAACTAATGTGCCATATACTTTCGTGTGATACCCAATCTCATCCCCAAAAAAAGTACACACACAGACACATAATTTGGGGAGGGTTTGGAGATGGAGAATCATCCTAATAAGAATTCCCAAAGTCAAATAGAATCCTAAAAATTCCCTCCCCCATATCTTAACTCCTGGGAATCCCTAACAAGGCCTCTAACATGTAGGGAAAATTACCATGGTTTTAGTAGAGTTTAGAACAACATAAAACATTTAGATATATTATTAAAGGATAAATTAACACAAGTTATTATATTAGGTTTGCCTCAATTTTGAGGTAATATTTGAGCTTGATTGTGATGCCTTAGGAGTTGGCATAGGTTGTGTCCTTTTACAAGAAGGTGGGCTAATAACATAAGTACTCTAAAAAACTCTACCAGTGAAAAATCATTATTTACTTTAGTGAGGGATTTATAGGTTTGACAATAATATTTATGGCTTAAAGAGTTTATCATACACAATGACCAAGAGGTATTGAAATACTTAAAGAATCAATCTAAGCTTCATAGAAGGCAAGTTGAGTGGATTAAATTTATATAATCTTTTTCTAATGTGGTTAAGTATAAAAAAAGAGGAGATAATGTTGTAGCCAATGATTTATCTAAACGATATGCTGAGATTTCACACATTAAGATTTTGTATGAGAATTATGTTAATTTTAAAAACCTAGACACTTACTATATTAATGTTTCTAATGGTAAGTTTTATATCTTTGATGGAATTTGCTTAGGGAAAATAGGTTATGTGTGTCAAATTGTTGTTATAAGGAACTATTAGTCAAATAAGCTCATAGTAGTGCATTAATGGCTCACTTTAGGTATTAAAAGACATTATATATCTTGACTGGTGATTTTTATTGGCCACACATGAAGAAATATGTGCATAAATTTAGTGTGAAATGTGTAGCATATAAGCATGCAAAATCTACTTCTCAACCCTTCGACCTTTATACTCCTTTATCCATTCCTAAACAACCATGGTTTGATATTTCACTTAACTTTGTTTTAGGTTTACCTAGATCTAATAGAGGAAAGGATTCTATTATGGTTATAGTAGGTAGGTTCGGAGAAGTGACCCATTCTATACCTTGTAATAAAACTAATGATATGGTTGTAGTTGTTAAGTTATTCTTTTCTAATGTGGTTAAGTTACATCGTGTGCTTAGAACCATATTCTTTGATATGAATCTAAAATTCCTTAGTTATTTTTAGAAGATTCTATGGGGGAATGTTAGAAACTAAGATGTTATTTTCTATTGCTTATCACCAACAAATTAATGGGTAAATTGAAGTAGTAAATAGGACTTCAAGGAATGTACTAAGAGATGCCCTTGATAAAAATTTAAAACAACGGGAAACAACCTTTCCCCTAGTAGAATTTACATATAATGTAGTTGAGCATTCAACCACTAAAATATCACCTTTTGAAGTTGTGTATGGATTGAATCCCTCTGGATTTAAATCACTTTTTTTTGTTGCTGATTTGACTAATTTTAATATCCAATTACATGCAACTCAAATTAAATCCTTGCATGAATATATTAGTAGATTAATCAGTCATTAAGTATAATGAATAACTGACTAGGCTAATAAAAAGATAAAATAGTTGTTTTCTAGCTAATAAACTCGATTTGGGTGCACTTAAGGGAATATAATTTTCTTGATATCTAAAACTCTAAGTGGAATCCTCGTGAAGATGATCCTTTTATTGTCTTAAGAGATTAAACCATAATTCCTATAAAATTAACCTTCTACAAAATTTGATAATGATAGTAACACATTTAATGTTTCCAATCTTAACCTCTTTATTCAAATATTACATGCTTCTGGGATAAAGTCTCTCTAAAAAAAAGGGAATGATGTGTACCCTTCTATGTTTAATTGTCATTTAAATATATTTTATAATGAATATGATATTTCCAATATTTTTTTAATTATTTGGGTATATCCAATTGAATGGTTGTAGTTGAATTAGTGATAGATGTTGATGTTGCTGTGTATGTTTTTGTTGATGTTTAAATGTTACCGTAAACCATAAATGTAATACCCCAAACTCTTTTTTAGGAATAAAGAATAAAATAATGGATTATTGAATAAATCTATAATATTTGTACTTTCTATAATAAAAATAATAGTAGTAATTATGACAATAAAAATAACACAAAAAAACTATTATTTGGAAGCTATTTTAATGAACTAACCTAAAATAAATTATGGCATTTTTTAAATTAATGAAAATTATTTTAATTATTTTCATAATTATTATTTATTACCCATAAATCCCTAAAAACCCAAAACACCCTACCATCTCTCTTTTCCTTTTCCTTTTTTTCCCTTTCCTCTTTTTCTTTTCCTTTTGCTCTCTATCTTTCTTCCTTTCTTTTTTTTTCCTCTTTCCTTCTTGGCCGACTAGGCTGTGACCCAGCAAACCTAGTAGGCGTGGGCCTGTCTCCTCTCCCCCTCCTTTCCTATAATATCCCAAAATGAGCGGAGTATTATAAGGATTGATCTGACTACTTATATCAACATAGTATACCATATTTTTGGTGATTCCATTCTAAGAACTCCATAGTTAAGAGTGTCGGCCATGGATAAATTTTTAGGATGGGTGACCGTTTTGGAAATTTTCTAAAAATTGTTGAAAATTGCGTGAGGACAAAGCATGCTGAAAGGACTTGTGTTGATCTATGGGGCAAGCCGGTCAATCTGAAAGCATTCCAAGGTAGCCCTTATATAGTCATAATGAATCGGGTTGTTACATTTCCTTATCTTCCTTTCTCCCCCCGACCAACCCAAATTCCTTCTTTTTTCCCCCTGGCAGTAGCCCAAACACGCACTAGCCCCCTTGTTCTTCCCTTTCTATCCCTATCTTTTTTTCCCTCTTTTCCTTTTTTATCCTCACCCCTAACCTCCTATTTGCACTAGCCTTATGCATTGTTGCCATTTTCGCAACTTCCCTTCACCTACTTCCTTCTACCTTTCCTCTTTTGACCATCCAAGGCGTGCAACCAGCACCCCTACACGTCCTTTTCCCCTACCTTGCACCCTACCACCTGCATTCCCCCCTACGCATGTTGTACTGCCCTACCACCGCCTACTGACAGCCACCTACCCCTCTTCTCCTTGTTCTCTTCCTTTCTTTGTCCTCAATCTACCTTCCTGTGCCTATATAAGCCCTCCCACACCCTCATTTCTTCCTTTTTTTTCCTGCCTGACCTTCTCTGCATCTCCTTGTCCCTTTTCATTTTCAGATGCCGCCACGTCCACCATTAGGCCACACCACCTCCAACTCCCTCCCATTCTCTTCCCTACACCTCCCTACGCATATTGAGCCCCTATCCTTCCCTTTCTTTCCCTTTCTTTCCTCTCCCTAGCTATGTAAATTGGGCAACTCAAGCTGCCCTTTTTCACCATTATGCTCCACTAACGTCACCCCACACCACCACCATCGCCGGCCACACCTCCCTCTCTACCTCCCTTCCCGCATAAGAGGATCTCCGTTGTCACAAGACTTCCTCCACCACCCCTTCTTCCCCTCCCTTTCACCCCTTTCTTTCTCCCTTCCTCTATAGCACCGTTGCGAGCACCACCACCGCCACCACTGTGAGACCACTACCTCCACCACTAGCCACCTATGCCAGCACCTCCACCACCCCAAGAAAACCTACCTCCCCCTCCTTCTTCCAACCCCAAAAGCTCCCTCCTTGCATCACCACCGCACCAGCTGCCACCCTCACCCACCCTAGTTTATTTTGATCACACCTTCCCCCTCCTTACTTATTTTGAGCATTTATTTTAATATCTATTATTATTAACATTATTATTGTTATTATTTTGGTTAAGAAAATAAGGAAAAAAGGAAAAGGGGTAGGAAATGAGTAAAATAGCTAAGTTGTTCTCATTTTAGGTACCGAATGAATAATCATATCCCCCGTGAGGAGGCGTAGGATCTCCTTACTTCAAGACCAGAGCTAACTAGGTAAGGATATGGTTATGTTATGCTTATGTGTCTTGGTTGTGGAATGAGTGTATTTGTGTGACATGTGTGTGTGTGTGAACTAAGTATGTGTTGTGCAGCTTTTCTTGCAAGAAACTAAGGAAATGGTGTGTGTGACTCTCATTGTTTTTTTTTCATGTGTTGCTAAGTCCTATCATGGGTTAATGTAAGTCTTGTGTATTGTTGAAAAATAATGTATTTATTCCAAGATGTCTTAGGTGGGACTTGAGTGGCCAAGGAAAATAATGAATGGAAGAGTAAGTAAAGTGTTATGTGATAGTGTCCTAACTATCCCTTGAAATAATATGGAGTAATAAAAAAAAGGGGGTAATGATGATAAGAGGGGTTAGGGAAAAACCTTGCATGAGGAGTATGATCTTTGCATAGGGTCAAGATTAACTTGGTGGGACCTTGGTTGGAGGTTGACCATGGGGAGGAGAGTGTGTTTTGGGTAGTTGGTGGACTTAAGGGAGTTTTGGTATGTGGGAAGATGGGAGAGTGTATGGGGGTACAAATTAGGGTTTTAGGGGTCAAACCTAAGGATAGGGAGTGTGATGAGGGGTATACCACATGGAGGATGTGGGTCAAGTCAAATGGAGGGTAGAGTTGTCTGAGAAAGGGGGCACAAAAATAAATAGGATATTAGGGTTTTCGGGGGTGTCCACTTAGGAGGTCTTTATCACATGTGGGAGTTGAGGGAGTTGGGATGCAAGAATTTGGTGTAAGGGTGAGTATGATGGCATGCACTTGAATTATGGAAGCTTAGGGCTAAGTAGGAAGAGGAGGAGAGGTTAGGGCTATGTAGGCCTGATTAGGTTTTAAGGGAGAAACCCTAGTGGGTGATGGAGATCATAAATGGAGGAAAAATGAGAGCGGGCCATGACCTATGAGTATAAGATTTCTAAGGACATATTTAGGTTGGTGGGTAATTTTAGGACTCAAGGGATCATCAAAGAGTGTGGATATCCCAGGTTATGGGACTAAGGTTTCCATGAGGTTAGGTTGGGTCAGGATGGTAGTAGGTTAGGAGTCATACCTGGGTTGTGCATGGATGGGTGTGTGTTATCTAACAAATAAGACACGAATAAGACTAATAACTTAAAGTAAAATATCTTTGAGTCAATCTCAAATGTAGTTTTACTAGTCCACCAGTTATAATAGTGGTCAGGTACGTTCTACCTTGGAGTGTCGTATATTCCCGGTCCACCAATTATAATAATGGTCAAGTGCGTTCTGCCTTGGAGTTTCTATTCCCAGTCCACCAATTATAATAGTGGGGGTCTCGAGCTCAATAAATGAAACCCTTGGATGATATTAATATATGAAAAAGACACTAATCACTTACAGTGAAATACCACATGGGTCGAGACCGTGTGTAGTATATTCATCAGTCCATCGGTTATAATAATGGTCAGGTGCGTTATGCCTTGGAGTGTAGTATATTCCCGATCCACTAGTTATAATAGTGGTTAGATGCATTTTCCCTTGTATTGTATTAGATTTACCGATCCACTAGTCATAATAGTAGTCAGGGGTGTTCTACCTTGGATGATATAGTTAGCGGTCCACCGGTCATAATAATGGGGTCCCCAAACCCATGTGGATATAATTTGAGAGATGTGTAAATACTATACTAATGGCTTTAAACTCAGATAGGGGTAAATGATCTAACATAATATGTTGTGTGCATTATATTTGTATCTTGTATTACTATGACCTAATTTAACTATATTGTTACTTTACTCAGTACGTAGTGTACTGATCACTCTTATTATGTGTGCTGCTCATTCCCACAAGCAATGGCTCCTCCTGAGTCTATGCAGTTAGGTGATGATATCTTAGAGGACTTTACTGTGTATGATGACTTGGTTGGGGCAAAGTGATGCCTTAGTATTCCGGTTCAGGGCCGGAGAAAGTCTATCTCTGACTATTTCTCTCTAGTATTTGATGTTTTTCCCTAATAGTGGGACCTTATTATGTATTTTCATTTCTCTTCTGTATTGACACTTGACTTTCTTATGTTCTAGTATTTTCCACATTTCAATGTTTAGCTCTTTCACGGTTTAACCTATTTCTATTATGGTATTATATTTGTATTATTCCTTTAGCCTTGTGGTTAGTATGAGGTTAGCCAGGGGCTAGACTTATACTGATCATGGCGATAGCACCCCCTATGGTGTGTGATTTTAGAAACAAATGAAAATTTTCAATTATGATTTTTGGGGGTGTAACAATAAAGGATGCCATATGATGCACCACTAAACTGATAGCAAGATTAGGTAATTAGATTGACGTAGAAAACCATCTAGTCAGATTCAACTAGAATCTTTTGAGTCTATAGAAACCTACCTAAATATTACAATGACCAAATACTTAGCCAATGAGTCAAAGTTGAATAGCAGTAATCCATTAACTTCATGTGTATTAGGTTGGATTTGTATAAATCATCCTAATTCTATAGTCTTATTTAGGTTGATATATTTGTAAATAGCTATTTAATAGTGTTAATACTTGTAACAAATTATAACTTAGGCAACACCCAAGAGATAGACCTAATCAATCAAGGGTTGGGGCTCTCTCTATATAAGCTCTCTTATAAGCATTAATGTATCATAGACTATCATTTTACAACCAAAATAAAACCCTCCCTCCCTCTCTCTCTCATTTTATTTTCATGTGAGTTCTCTCTCCCTCGAATTGAAATCCGCACTCATATCATCATACACTTTGTTTGTGCATTGAGATCTCTAGCCTTCCCTTGAAGTTCCTTTAGCCTTTTTATTATGTTTCAGTGTGTTATTTATGAACTCCACAATCAGGTACTATATATCTAGACACACATACACATTATACTTTGATATTGATTACAATTCATTTAACCTTGTATTTAGTATATAGTAATTATCGAGACATTTATGCTAGATATGATGATAGCAGCTCACATTTTGTTTTAAATTCTATACTAAAACTATTTTAAAATAAAAAAAGGGTAGCAAAAAATGGGAATGTGATATCATACATCCTAGGAGTGTTAATGCTTATGTAACTCCCTCATTTTTCTTAACTTTAAAATTTTGTTTTGAAAGTACAATGTAGAAGCAAAAAAAAAAAACAATGTATGTTACCTCCACATCTACTATAAGACGATGTGTGCATGTTCATCTAGACCATTTCAAACGCAAAGAAAGGTACGAAACAATAACAAATGAGAAATATCACTACTTGGTAAAACTCTTTACATAAAAAATAATCATAACCCGAGATTAAAATCAAAACTGAACAGACTAAAACTAAAATGAGAAAATCCAACTCTAAACTAAAGCACAAAAAAAATCCTGCTATTTGATTGTAATTCAAGCTCCAACAAGTTCCAGATCACCTACAGCACAACACTAAAATCACCTGCACCACAACCACTTAAATTGAACCTGTTCAATACAAAATTAATGAATAAATACACCTAATACTGATAAAATAGCATCCTCACCAAAACATACTCAGATGCACAACTAACAATTCACATGCAATAACATCAAGTTATGTATAAGCCCAAGATAACACACGAACTAACATGCAATGCCAGCAACTATTTGAACATATAAGGGTAGTGTACATGATTCCTTATACCAAATCAACAACATAAAATGGTATTGTATATAATGCCTCATACCAATATAATAGAATACAATCAAAATTAACTCACTTCCAAGATAGATAAGTCAAGGAAAACACACAACCACCAAGTTCAGTGCATCTCAGACAAGAGATATAATTAAACTTGATAGGGATTATAATCTTATCTATTGCATAAAAGCTAATGCTAAATAACTCATACTTCTAAGACACCTATCAAGGAAGCCATTATGACAAACTAACCACTCACCAAAGCTAGGTGTCCAATTTTTTAAGTATGCATACCTAGAGGTGGCAATTGGGTCAGGTTCGGGTAGAGTCATAGTAAGTCAGGTCATTCTCGGGTTGGGTCATTTCCTTGTTTGGGTTGGGTCATTATAGTTTTGAGTTATTTTGGGTTAATTTATCGGGTCGGGTCAAGTTCGGGTCATTTCGGGTTAACTTGATTGGTAAGGTCGGGTTGGCTTCGGGTCATTTTCTAGTTAACTTGATTAAGTGGGCTCGGCCCGTTCGGGTCATTTCGTATAATATGACGGGTTGGTCCCGTTAAGTCTGAGTTGTTTCGGGTTAACTTGATGGGTTGGGTCATTTCATGCAATTTGATGGGTTGGGTTTGAGTAGTTACTAGCTAACTTGATAAGACGGGTCGAGTCGAGTTTTGATGGGTTGAGTCAAATTCGGATCTAGGTAATTATTATTTATTATATTATAAATATTTGAGACAATCATAAGATTACTATTAAAAATAAATGAAATAAGAATATTAGATGTGCTTTATTCTTACAAGCATATAATAAAGATATTTATAAATTTTAACAATAAAAAATATTTCATGATTCAATCTAACAAAGATATTTATCATTTATTTGATTACTTAAAAAAGATAATTTTGTAAAATAAATGTGATCATAATATGACTATACAATGTATAATTATCATTTATTACATTGTAAATATTAGACACAATTATAAGATTACTAGTACACATGAATGAAATAAGAATATTAGATACGCTTTCTTTTCAAAAGTATATAATAAAGATATTTATAAATTTTAAAAATTAAAAAATATTTCATGATTCAATCTAATAAAGATATTTATCATTTATTTGGTTACTTAAAAATAATAATTTTATAAAATAGAGGTGATCATAATATGACTATACAATGTATAATTATCATTTATTACATTGTAAATATTATAGACAATCGTTATATTACTATTACACATAAATGAAATAGGAATATTAGATCCGCTTTATTTTTACAAGTAAATAATAATAATATTTTAAATTTTAACAATAAAAAAACATTGCATGATAAAATCTAACAAAGATATTTATTATTTATTTGATTACTTAAAAAAAAGGATAATTTTACAAAATAGAGATGATCATAATATGACTATACAATGTATAATTAACATTTATTATATTATAAATATTAGAGTCGATCATAAGATTACTAGTACACATAAATAAAATAAGAATATTATATGCACTTTATTTTAATAAGTAAATAATAAAGATATTTATAGATTTTAACAATAAAAAACATTGCATGATTCAATCTAACAAAAATATTTATCATTTATTTTATTACATAAAAAAAAGGATAATTTTATAAAATAGAGGTGATCATAATATGACTATACAATGTATAATTATCATTTATTACATTGTAAATATTAAAGTCAATCATAAGATTACTAGTACACATAAATAAAATAAGAATATTATATGCGCTTTATTTTTACAAGTAAATAATAAAGATATTTATAAATTTTAACAATAAAAAATATTGCATGATTCAATCTAACAAATACATTTATCATTTATTTGATTACTTAAAAAAAGATAATTTTATAAAATAAAGGTGATCATAATATGACTATACAATGTATAATTATCATTTATTACATTTTTAATATTAGAGACAATCATAAGATTACTAGTAAACGTAAGCAAAATAAGAATATTATATGCACTTTATTTTCACAAGTAAATAATAAAGATATTTATAAATTTTAACAATAAAAAATATTGCATGATTCAATCTAACAAAGATATTTATCATTTATTACCATTTATTTGATTACTGAAAAAAGATAATTTTATAAAATAAAGGTGATCATAATATGGATATAAAATGTGTAATAATCATTTATTACATTTTAAATATTAAAGACAATCATAAGATTACTAGTACATATAAATAAAATATAAATATTAGGTGCGCTTTATTTTCACAAGTAAATAATAAAGATATTTATAAATTTTAACAATAAAAGACATTGCATGATTCAATCTAACAAATATTTTTTATCATTTATTTGATTACTTGTTTATTAAATTATTATTATGATGTGTGGAAAGATTTATTAGGATATCATTAATAAATAAGGATGTTTAGGGTAAAAGTATGAAAAATAAGTATAATTTATAAAATGCTATATTTTAAAAGATTTAAATGAATAATAAAATATGCGTAATTTATTATTATTATTATAATAGATTTTGATGACTGGTCAGATCAACGTCGGGTCGGGTCAATGCTAGGTCGGGTCGTCATCGGGTCGAGTCTATGACTCGTCATGGGTTGGGATAGGGTTGGGTCGGGTATGGGCTAGGTTAATTGTTATCGGGTCAGTGCTGGGTCGAGTCGAGTTGAGCGGGTTGGGTCAAATTTTACTAGCTCTACGCATACCCCCATGGAGTTGGTGATTTTACCTATGAAAGTAGAAAGTACCCTTTAACCTGAAGGCCATTAGCACTTGGAATTAACTAAGGTTCCAGATGTCCACCCAAATCCAAATATCTTTCACTTTATTCATTAGTGTTTTATTCCAACCAAGGATCACAATATTACATTTCATCATGAGGCTCTAGTTGGTGTGAAGTGTATGCTATTAATTTTTCACATTACATCAATACACATCCCAATTCATACTCGGGTGCATCATTGTAGACCTCAAAATCTTCCATCCCTGATGGTAAAATAAGAATAGGAGACAAAGTCAACCTCTTCTTCAACTCCTCAAAAGCCATGTTACAACTCTCATCCCACTAGAAGCATGTGGTTGTCTTCAATGATCGTGCAATCTTGAAACAAGTCTACACGAATTGACAATAATAGCCTACCAACCCTATAAAATAGCATATTTCCTTAACATTAGTCAATGACGACCATTATGACACTACTTGGATATTTGAATAATCAATTGAGGCTTCATCCATTGAAATCACATAACCCAATAATGCCAGTTGGTCCAGCCAAAATTTTCACTTTGAAAGATTAACATAGAGCCAATGAACCCTCAACAACTCTAAAGTTAACCTCAATTTCTTATCATATTCCTCACGATTCTTAGAGTATATCAAAATGTCAAAAAATGAACACAACCACAAGTTCATATAATTGTTGCTGGAAAATTTAATCCATGAGACGCATGAATATTTCTCATGCATTAGTTAGTACGAATAGCATAACCATGAACTCGTAATGTCCATATATTGTTTGAAATACCATTTTAGCAATGTCTCTATCTTCTATTCTTAGTTGGTGATATCTAGAAGAGAGGTCAATCTTAGAAAACACCACAAATCCCCTATGTTGATCAAAAAGCTCATCAATGCATGGAAAATGGTAATGATTCTTCACTATAACCTAGTTGAGACCTCAATAATCAATGCAAAATCTTAATATTACATCTTTATTTTTAACAAAAAATACAAGCACTCCCTAGGTGATACACTTGGTCGTATATAACCTTTTTCTAAAATTTCATCGAACTAATTCTTCAATTTTTCCATCTCAAGTGGTGTTATATGATACAATACCTTAGACATAGTTTCTATCTTTGGTTGTAACTCAATCATAAATTCAACTTCAAGGGATGAAGACATGCTAGGAATCTCCTTAGGGAAAACATAGGAAAGCCCGATGGTAAAATAAGAACAGAAGAGAAAGATAACCTATTCTTCAACTCCTTAAAAGCTTCATTAAACCTCGCATCCCACTAGAAGCATGTGGTATTCTTTAATGATCATTTAATCTTGGAAAAAAAATTCTACACTAATTGATGGTAATAACCTACCAACCCTAGAAAACTCTATACTTCCTTGACATTAGTTTGCGGCAACCATTTTGACATTGCTCAAATATTTGCATGATAAAATGATACTTCATCCTTTGAAATCACATGTCCCTAGAATTCCTTTTTGTCCAACCAAAATTTCCACTTTGAAAGCTTAGCATATAGTTGATGGATTGCTAACAACACCAAATTTAACCTCAATTGCTTCTCATGTTCCTCACAATTCTTACAGTATATCAAAAGGTCATCATTGAACACAAGCACAATCTAATCTAAGTGTTGTAGGAAAATTAGATTCATGAGAGCCATGATTATTGCTGGTGTGTTAGTCAGTCCAAACGACATGACCATAAACTCTTAATGCCCTTATATCATTTGAAATACCATCTTAGCAATGCCTTTGTCTCCTATTCTCAGTTGGTGATATCCAGAAGGGAGGTTAATCTTAGAAAAAACTATAAATCCCCTGAGTTGATCAAAAAGGTCATTAATGCATATGAAAGGGTAAATGGTTCTTTACTATAACCTGGTTGAGACCTCAGTATTCAATGTAAAATCTTAATATTCCATTTTTCTTTTTAAAAAAAAGGACAAGCATTGCCCATGGTGATATAATTGGTCGTATGTAGCCATTTTCTAAAAGTTCCTCAAACTACTTCTTTAGTTTTGTCATCTCAGGTGGTGCCATACGGTATGGTACCTTTGACACCATCTCTGTCCATTTTGCAAATCAATCATAAATTTGAATTTAAGGGGAAGACACATGTTAGAAATCTAATTAGGTAAAACATAGGAAAACTCCACACTACTAAAATATCCTCTGAAGTTGACTCACGGGCCTCCAAGTCGTGACATTTCATAAGAATAGTGAATAATCTTTCCTTATCAAGGAATCCAGCACTATTAAGGATATAATATTTATCAAGGGCCTAGGATTGCATTTTCGATAGAAAACCTTAGATCCTTTAGTTTCTTAAGAACCACACATTTTTGTGTGCAATATATAACAAAATTATATCTCACAAGTGTATCCATACCCAAAACCATATCAAAATCCTTCATCTCTAACTCTATGGGTAGCTTAATCTTGCTTATTACTAAGGTCACATCTCTATACAACCTATAACATGCAATCACATATCTCAAAGGTAACAACATAGAGGTAGATATGTTTGTAGAAGAAAATAAAGTAGCTTTAACAACAAAAGTGGTTGATATAAAAGAATGTGATGCACCTAAATCAAAGATCACAAATGTTGGTATTAAAGAGACAATGAACATACTAGTAACCACAACGGCATGACAATCAACCTCAGATTTACTAATAACATTCAATCACTTTCCTACTAGAGCTCCTCCAATACTTCTTGATCCCTAACCGGGATATTAGTTATGGGGTTTTAGAACTCCCTAATGAGAAAAATGTTACATGTGGGCATATGAGTTCTATGCAACTATTATGGCTATGAAATAGAAACTTGCAATTGATTATAACTCTATGAAAACTTTCCGCTCATTGGGACAACACAATCATACTCCTTGTACTCATCTTACCACATCATCAACACTTGATATTGACTCCTTGGTAGTCAACCCATGGATGATCTGACCCACACTATCTATAGTAATAGTACCTCTCTGAGAGGCACTAAACAAATTGTCCTCCATTTTAGGGTGTGGACCTTGTCTCCTTATTACTCCCAGATCAATAACTCTTGGATAACTTAGGAAATGCCCACCATGGAACCTCCTATTTCCCATAATTAGGACATCATAAGTTTTTATAACCTTATTAGCCTCTAAGGTCCTCTCATACATCAACTCAAAATTGGGATCAAGAGCTCCTACAAGTAACTCTTGATACTAGATTCCAAAACTTAAATGGAATTAGTAAAAACCTTCACCTTTTCATCTGCCTAAAGGCCTCCACCTTTGGTGTAAACTGAACCTCACCCACAAACCTCATGTAGCATTCCTTTACTAACATGGAACCCTATTATAAGGACTAAGACTCATCATACTTGAACAATAGTACATGCATAGGGTAGAAACAGGCATGTAGAAATGACAAGAATGGACCCCAAGCCTTAGGGATGCCTTCTTTTATTTGTTATCCCATCCACCAATCATCAACTCGTCCATAAAGGTAGAACACCATGACATCAGCCCTCTTATCATCAGGGAAACCGCATGTAATGAAGGTCTTATTGCAATACCCCATTTTTCAAAACCATAATTATAAATTTATAATCGTATATTATAATTATTATTTTAGAGGGCTTAATTTTAAAAGTGTTATTATTTTTCGTATTATTTCAATGGTTTAAGTATAAATTTAATTAGGTTAAAATTTTGATAGAGACTAGGTTATTTAAATTAATCCTAATTTTTACTCGTAAATCTTATTTTAAATTATGTTATTAATAATCTTTTGATCCGTAACGTAAAAATAATTTCTTAAAAATTATTCTCGATTATTTTACTCTTTTGGACTATTTTTAAACTTACCCAAATTTTAATAATTTTTCCCGAACTATTTTTATATCTGATATTTTAGTCTATCTAAATTAAATCTAAATTGAAATAGATAAATTCCTACCCTATATTATTAATCTACCCCCTCTGCGGTTACCCCAAATATCTTTCTTAAATATTTTTATGTCCCCTTCGTACATTTTATACACAAATATACACTCTACCATCACCTCCCCATTCCGTCTGTCATTTATACACACTAACACACGCCATACTTACACACTCTGCACACTTATACACATGTACACATGACACACACTCTACCCAACCCAAATAGCCCCAATTCCTATTCATTCCAGCCCTCTGCATGCTTCCCTTCCTGCCTTATACAGCAAACCCTAGCCCCGATCAACCCAAACAAGTGCATATACATACGCACGAAAGCCACCAACCAAACGAGCCCTTCTCCCTTTCTTCCTGCCTTCCTCGTCCAGCAACCCCGTCGCCCGGCTTCCTCCATCCCAGCACCACCACACCCTTCCCTCTCCTCCTACGCCTTTCGACACCCAGCCTTCCCGTCTAGCACACCCAAACAGCCCCTCTCTGCATGCCCATCGCATGCAGACCCTGCACCTCCCTCTCGTCCCATACCACCACATCCCGAGTAGCACCAACGCCACGTCCTAGCCATCCCTCCAACCAAACAAGCCCTCATCTCCCCTGCCTCTCCTCCCGTGCCTTTCGACATGCACCATACACTAAACAGTACACTCCCGAGTAGCAGTCGACCAAATGCAGCACATCCACATACACACCCAAACAACGACCATCCCACCATCCCATCTCCCCTCCATTTTCGTCCGCCCCAGCAGCTCCCCGTGCACCTTTCTCCTGCCTTCCCGCAACCAACCAACCATCGTCCACCTCTTGTGTCACCCAACAGCCCATCGCAGCCCCCTCTCTGCATGCACACATTGCTTCTACCCGGCCAGCGCAGCCCGTCGCAGAACCCAGCCTGCAGCACACCACCCAACCTTCACAGCCGCCAACCACACTGCCACCTTGCCTCCCAGCACCACCATTCACAACCCCTACTCCCCTCCATTTTCGCCCACCGCCAGCCATCGGGTAACCCAACGAGCTAGTGCTGGTCACCACCACCTCCACTTCCTCGAGCCACCCCTGCCGACCAACCCCCACTGCCCTTCGTTTTTCACTCGTGCATGGGTCACGCTGCGCATGCAGCGTGAGTTGTGTGTATTTACATATATATATATATATATAATAATAATAATATTGGTACCCATTTTAAGTGTAAGGGTATTTTAGTAATTTCTAAAAAAATAAATATTTTTATATTATAATTATTATTTTATCTGATAGATATTAATTCAATAATTTCGGTATTATTTTTAGTTACGAAAGATTGATTAGCGGGATCTGATAAATTTAGTAGGATACCGCTATTTTTGCGTTTTTGCTGGAATTCAGGTAATCGTTATACCTTACTAAAATTATAAATATTGCGTGATAGCACATTAGGGTTTTTGGTTGATGAAATATGTTAAGCATGATTTATTTCGATATAATTATGTGTTAATTATTATTATTATAAAAACAGATAAAACGAGCATGTTATCTGATATAAATTATGTCGGGTATGAAAGTATGATCGAAATGATTCTAATGATTGAAAAATAATTTGTATGATAATTATGCATAAAATAATAGGTTGAGCATGCTTAGATATAATTATGGAATAATTATTAAGGATGTGGGCCCTAGGGGCAATTTAGTAATTTTTATGTATTGTGATATTTATCTTGAAAATCATGTCTAATATGTATTAGTTGTTGTTGAGTATGTGAGTATGTGTTTTAGATAGATTAAATGTGTGGAAAAGGATTTTATGTGTAAAATTATGTATAAGGGCAAAATGGTCATTTGACATATCTGATAATTTAAATTGTGTAATGAATAATTTAATTATGGTGTTTTAGCCTTTTCATGGCAAATGAATAAATAAAATGGAATTAGTATTTAAATAGATGATAATCTGGGAATTTTTAGTCTTAGGGGTATTTTGGTCTTTTTGACATAAAGTATCCAGATGTGAATAATTAAGCCTAGGATGGCCTTAGTATATTTTAATGTTGGATTCGAACTTGACCTTGATTATTGTTGTCTCGAATGATTGGAAATAAGTAAAACGGTTAAGTAGGAGAATTGAATTTATCTGTATTATATGCGATTTCGTAGTTACCCTAATAAAATACTAATATTTAAAGTGAAAGACCTCGAGATCGGGAATGGTGGCTCCTAGGGGTCGCTACCCTAAGGACGTGGTTTAGCCCACGGTTGATATGGATTTTTGCTGGTGTGCCTTAGTGCCCTAGTCAGGCCCTACATCTTACTCTATTTTGTTCTGCGGACTAATAGGGGGTATGCATACTTACGGATTTGGTGTCCTTGTCGGTAGGGTACTGTGTTACTTTCGTGTACCAGTGCGACCAGGGTACCTTTGCATCCTTGGGTTGATAGTCAGTAGGATACAGTGTTGCCTTGTTGCGCCGGTATGACTGAAGTACCTTTGTGTCTCCAAGTTGATTGATCTCCCCTCTAGAAAGTAAATAAAAATGGAAATGATATGATTTGATGGAAATAATGATTATCGAATTACTGGATTGCTCGGTAGTAGCCTTCGTGCCTACCTGAGATTTCGGTAGTAGCCTTCGTGCCTACCTGAGGTTTCGTTGTAGCCTTCGTGCCTACTTGTGGTTTGGTAGTAGCCTTCGTGCCTACCTAAGGTTTTCTGAGGTTTTGGTAGCAACCTTTGTGCCTACCTGAGGTTTTCTGTGTTTTCAGTAGCAACCTTCGTGCCTACCTGAGGTTTTCTGTGGATTTGGTAGCTGCCTTCGTGCCTACCTGTGTTGGTTTTATGTTTGTGAGCATACCCGTGATATTATGGATCTTATTATGCTTTATCTGTAAATTTACCTATGACGTTATGGATTTATTATGCTGTACCTGTAAGTATGTCTGGGATGATATGAATCTTAGTAAATTATACCTGTGATGTACGTGTGTAATCCTCCGAAATTTTAAAAGCTTATATTTTAATAAATAAATTTTATTTTGGATAAATTAGCCTTTAAATCCTTTAATTTAATTATTTTATGGATTTTTGCGCTTATAAAATTTATCAAAAATATTTAATAAATTAAAATAAATATTTTGTTATTTTATTATACTCTTATTATTTAAATAAAATTTTAAACCCTTATTTTACAAAAACTATCCTTTTTAACCCTTACATTTTAATTATCTTAAATTTATTACCCAAAATTATTCCATTTTATTATTTTATCAATTAAATTATTTTATTCTTTTTCCCTTTCTTGTTTCTTCTTCCCCTTTTTCCTTCTTTTCTCCTTTTTCTCTTTCTTTCTCTTTCTTTTTCTTCTTTGGGTTGTCGGCCTGCTTCGGCTGCCTTATCCCCCCTGCACTGGGCTGCTGGCCCATTCCTCCTCCCCCTGCCTTTCTCGCGTCGCCCGGCCTCCTCATTTCTTTTCTTTCCTCCTCGACCGACCCGTTTTTTTTCTTTCCTTCGGCCGGTCCGCCCGTCTCGCACGCCCAACACCCCGACCCTTTCTTCTTCTTCTTCTTTCTTTCTTCTTCCTCCATCACCGGTGATAATCCCAGCCATCCTCCACCATTTTTACCGCCCAACCTGTATCTCCCTCTCCCTCGTTGACTCCCTTGTCTCTCCCTCGTGTCGTTTTCTTTGCCCATCCCGGTCTCCCTCTCCCTCTCCCTGCCATTGCCATACCCCTTCTCCCCCTCCCCGCAACACCCATTTCCCTACCACCTACAACCACCCCTCGAGCCCCTATCCCTTCCCTTCTCTTCCTCTCCTATTTATTCTCCTTCCATGCTCACTCTGCATTTTTTTTCGAGCCCATGTGCCTTACCCGAGCCCCTCCTTTCTCCCTTTCTTCTCCTCCCCTCTCTCCCCCTGTTTTTCTATTGCCACCCATCTCCGCCGCTACCGCCGCCTCAACCACCACCTCCTGCCACCCTCTACCTCACCCTCGAGCCACCACAACCCCCATCAAGCCGCCCCACAGCCCCATTCCTCCTCCTCCCTTCTTTTTCTCTTCTTTACCCCCTTATCAGAAACCGCCCTGCACCGCCTCGTTACGCCGCCGTCCTGCCGCTTCCGCCGCCACCTGAGCCACCTTATTAATCCCTGCAACCTACTCTACCACCCCCAATACTCCTTTGGCCGAAAACACCACCTGCAGGCCCTTGTTTTTCCCCTCCATTTTCCTTCCTCGCCAACCTTCCATTTCGACGCCTCCTTGGCCGCCACCTTCGCAACCCCACTGCCGCCGTCTCCACCGCCCTTAGCCACCTTCAGCCCATCCCCGACCACCACCTACACCCCCTCTCCACCTCTATACCCTTCCCTTGCCTAAATCCTCCCCCAACCACCTTCTTTTCTAGCTCCAAACCACCAACCCGAAAATACATATTCCTCCTATTTTCACCCCTCCTCCCCATTTATTATTTCTAAAGCTTGATCTATTTGTTTACTAATTTTAAGGTATAATTATATTTTTAATTTAATTATTTGATTAATTAAGCATTATAAAGTTTTATGCCTTGATTTTATTATTTCTAATGTAATACATCTTTATATTATTTTTAGGTATTGGCTTTTATAATCAAAGCTTGGACCTTTAACCGGAATACCGGTAAGGTTCGTTTTTGGGAAAACCGAGGTAATCGTTAAATCCCGCTTAAATGCATGGATTAACGCATGTTAGCACATTAGGCATTTTTAATGTGTATTATGTTTGATATATGTTGTTTAGTATATTATATGTGGTTATTGTGTTGATTGATGAAAAGGAAGCATGATAGATTGTTGCTATGTATGGAAATATTATTCAAGGTAATAAATTGGTTGTTAAGGAAAATGTTAATTATTATCCATGTTGCTTTATGCTATTGTAATATTTAATACATGTTTAATATTTTTTGAGCCTTAGGGGATTTTATTAATGTACATTGTACAAGAAAATGGCCTAATATATATATATATATATATGGGTGCTAATAATATGTATTAACTATAAGAGTTGTGGATGAGGCCTTAAAGTTAATATTTTATGTAGTAATAATAATAATTTAATATAAGTGGTGTACTAAGGGAAAAAAGGTAATACTTAATTAAGAAGGGTATTTTGGTAATTTTGGAGGTAAGGGTAAAATAGTAAATTTATTAATAAAAGGATAAAATGGTAAGTTCGGAAGTAAGGGGTTAAAGTGGTAATTTTCATAATTAAAAGGGCAATTTTGTAATTTTGTAATAAAAGGGGCAATTTGGTCATTTATAATAAAAAAAAGGGGCAATTTGGTAATTTGTAATAAAAGGGCAATTAGTAATTTTATAAGTAAAAGGGCGATATGGTAATTTTTGGGACTTAAGGGGTAAAATGGTAAATTTGAAGGTAAAGGGGTAAAACGGTAATTTTGTAAATCAAAGGGGGTAAAAGTGAAAATTGGAAAGGAGTAAATTGGTAATTATAATAATTGAGAAGGGTAAAAATAATAATTTAAATAACTAAAGGGTAATTTGATAATTTTAATAATGGAGAAGGGTAAAATGGTAAATATGATAAATGTGAGGGGTAATTTGGTAATTTAGCCTACTAGAGGGTATTTTGGTAATTTTAATAATGGAGTAGGGTAGTTTGGTAATCATGACAATTAAGAAGGGCAATTTGGTAATTTAAATGACCAAGGGGTAATTTGGTAAATTTGATGAAGGAGAAGGGTAGTTTGATAATTATGATCATATAAAAGGGTAATTTGGTAATTTAACCAACCAGGGGTAATTTGGTAATTTTGGAGAAGGGTAGTTGGTCATTGATAATAGAGGACAGTAAGTTGGTAATTAACTAAATAAAGGGTTAAATTGGTAATTAACTAAATAAAGGATTAATTTGATAATTAGGATAAGGAGGAGGGGTAGTTTGGTAATTTGACCAATTCAAGGATAATTTATTAATTATAATAAAGGAAAAAGGGCAAAGTGGTAATCTAACCAACTAAATGGAAAGTATATTAGGCGTAATAATTATTAAGGGGGATTAATGACCTAATAAGCATGAGTAATTACTTGGTAACCTAAATTGAATAAGGGGTAACTTAGTAATTTGCAATAAGGAGGGTAATATGGTAATTTGTCAAGTAAGGAAGGAATGACTTAATAATTTTATAAGTAAGGGGTAAATGAGTAGTTTGTATCTAATATGTCCTTGTGATTGTGGAATTTGTGATATGACTCAAATAACGCTGATTAGCGAGATAGGAGTATTTGATTATTAGCAAGTATCACGAGAACGAATACTAATTCGAAATTAGATGAGTTAGGATGGCCTTAATGATTTCCTTTGTGTTCCCTTGGACAACCATTTGAATAAGAAATTTCTGATGATATCTGAACGATTAAAAGTGGATAATTATCTGATTGTTGTGCTTTTGTGATCACCATTAATTAAGACATTAATACTTAAAGTGAAAGACCTCGAGATTGGGAATGGTGGCTCTTTAGGGGTCGCTACCCTAAAGACGTGGTTTAGCCCACGATTATTTGGTATTTGCTGGTGTGCCTTTGTGCCCCAGCCAGGCCCTATATCTACTCTATCTAGCTCTACATACCTAGTTAGGGGGTATGCATACTTAAGGATTAGGTGTCCTTGTCGGTAGGGTACTGAGTTAGCTTTATACACCAGTACGACCAGGGTACCTTTGCGTCCCTGGGTTACTAGTTGAAGGGTACTGAGTTGCTTTTACGCACCAGTGCGACCGGTGTACCTTTGTGTCCCACGTTCTTGATCTCCCTATCGAGGCAAATAAATGGAATTTTTATGCTGAATAAAAAGGGAAAATACTAATTGTTAAAGTGAAAGATTAATGAGCCGGGACCAATTGAATTATTTGATGAGTACCGATCCACCGGACATAATAGTGGCCCAGAATGTTTTGCCCTGGATGACGTTTATGAGTATCAATCCACCAGATATAATGGTGGCCCAGGATGTTTTTACCCTGGATGATATATATAATTGTATTCCGATCCACCGGCCAGAGTAGTGGGGGTCCCCAGCTCAATAAAATTTGTTTCGGATGTGAATAAATTATGGAAAATACTAATCATTGAGATGATTGGTAATGATGGAATAAGGGCTTAAAGCCCAAATGTATCGATCGTTTGCTATGGCCTACTAATAATTATTGATTCGTTAAGTATGTGGTTGTATGACTATGGATATTAAGTATTTACCTTTCATTGTGTACGTATGTAGTATCATGTGTGGCATAGCATGCCTGTTTTTAAGTGCGTTTTTAAAGGGTTTCTCAGTACCATAGTACTGAAGGGTTCCCTTCGTGGAGCCCCTGCCTATTCAATGGGCAGTACCCCTTGCAGGTTGTATTCAGGTGCTATTCAAGTGGGCTCTCGGAAAAGAGCGTAAGGTACTATCCGATAAAATTCTAGGGTTTCAATTTGTCTCTTTTAAAATTCAATGTATTTGTTATTTTGTAATCACCGTTGTTGGATTTTACTCTCGTAAATTGTTTACTGTGCTATTCTGATTTTTAAATGCTTAAGTTTCTCGTAAAATTGTATTTTACTCTTTTAGCCTTAGCACTTGGTACCGAAACGGTATGAGTGAACCGGTCTGGTACTAAGTGTGGCGATAATACTCCCAAAGTTCACGGTTTATTAATCTGCTTCCGCTAAATTTTCTTTTAATTAAACAAAATTTTTTAATAGTAAATTTTGGGGGTGTTACAACATGATTGTTTGGGAATTTATGCTGAGACGTAAATTATGCTGAAGTTGGGTTTTAATTATTACTCAGATAGTATTTCTGGGGTGTTTAATAATTAGCTTGGCTGTATCAGATGAACGAATATGAGTAGTACGTGACCTTGATGGAATTTGATCATCTGAGTAATTATTGTATCTCAATCATCGTATGTATATGTATATGTCTTATACCATGTTAATTGTATGCATTGCATGTGTTCCATGCTGATTTATCATATTAGTTTGGTATAAAGGGTTGCTCAGTACCGCAGTACTGAAGGGTTCATTTTCATGGGTCCTTGCCTATTCAGTGGGCAGTGGACTTTGTAGGTCAGCCTATGAACTCAGTCAAATGCTGATAGTTCAGATTTGGGAGCGTAGGACTATCCGGTGTTCCTTTTATTATCTTATTTCCGGTTGTATTTGGACCCTCGTGTCCTCCTATAATTTCTCTCTCGCGTTTCGTAAACTGTTAATATCGTTTCAATTAGCAGTATTTATCTAACGTTCTCTCTATCCTAATTTTTGTAATCATGATATTAATTTAAGCAGATTAATGATTTTAGCCTTAGCACTTGGTATAAGAATGGTAGAGGAAACCAGACTTGTACCAAGTATGGCGGTAACACCCTTTGTTTTTATTATTTTATCTTCCGCCCTTAACTCTGCAAACGAAATTTTTCAGCTGTAAATTTCGGGGTGTTACACTTATCCATATCACAAATCCAACTCTCTAAGATGTTTGAGTTCATGTGACCCTTGAAGATCAATAGGAAGTGGTGACCAACCCTATAAAGCCAGTCCTCAATCTTTAACATGAGAAACAAAGGTGGTGGCGGTGCATGCTATGTAACCTCATCTTTTTATATATATCGCTTTATCTAATCTCCTATCATCGCCATGAATTGTTTAATGTATCAATTAGCCACCATAAAAAACCTAAGATAAGACAATTATGTTAAAGGAGAACTATATTACAAAATATAAAGAGGCCAAAAATCAAGATCAACGTAAGCATAAATTTAAAGTTCAATATCCCACCAACCCTGAACTCTCTCCTAACATCTATACTATAATCAATGCCTAATTTTTTTTATAAAAAAAATCACTTTTTTAATTCATTTCCCAATTTTAAAATAAAAAAGCTTTGATACCAACTTGTAACATCTCCAATTTTTGTAACAAAAAAGTTTTCATTTTACAGAGAAACATTGAATAAAAAAAATTGAGGGTAAAACTGCCATGTTTGATATTCGCTAGATGATGATAACACCTTTTCAATGTTTAATGCTATAGTTTCAACTCCAAATTTCATTTTTACGTCGACCCTACTCTTTAAAAAAATTATTATGGATGCAATAACCCACTTTCTAAAACTCTAAATTGTTCAGAATCTTACTTATTTGAAAAAATATATATTCTATTTTATATGTTTTAATTACATTCCTTGAAAGATTAAAAATCTTGGAAGTTTTTTGAAAATTTTTCATTCTTACTTTATTGCTCTTTTTTGCGGTTTGGATTCCATGAGACTTTTGAGCCACTTTTGACCATTAAATTATTTTAAGACTCTTCTCTAATGTGGATTTTTGGATTCCTCATATGTTTTAAGTCTCTCAAGCTCTTTAAAAATGCCTAACAAAGAATTTGGTGAAAAAGTACTAGTTATCGTACTGATATGCCTTAAATGCATTTTTAAGTTCCAAAACCACCATTTTAGATATCTACATTTGTAGAGACTTCAGGGTTTGCTATATTTTAGTTCTATTGATGTCAAAATAGTTTAATTTTTAAATTATTATTATTATTTTTTGGATTTATTAAATATTATTATGCACGTACATGTCATCAAACTCAACTTCTCTTCTTTCACCTTATTCTAACCTTTGTGAGATTTAATCTCCACCACCCATTTATATTAAGGATGGAACTTGGCCTCTCATATCATCCTCACCTATACTACGTAACCAACCTTTATTTTCTACTTGATATTTTTCATAAAATATCTAATAATACTTAATGATTAAGTTTCCTACACATTTACTAACCTACCCTTCTAACATTGTACACTTCACATGATTTTTTCTCCTTTCTTTCTCCTTTTCTTCCCTAAAAAAATCTCTCTTTCTTTTCTTCCTCCATCGGCTCCATCATATTCATTGTCCTTCCTCCACCATTATCAACTTCCAAGCTTTCATAACACCACTTTTAGGGTGCATTCTTCATTTCATTTCATTATAATTGTTCTCTAATCCTTTTTCTTTGATATTCTTCTACTTTTTATGCATATTTTTCATTTATTTTAAGTTTTAAGAGTTGATATTGATTCTTCATCTTTCGTATTTAATTTGAATCAAAATTAAGGTAAGAATGCTATTCACTACATATAAGTAGGACTTAGTATGTTTGTTGATTTATTTCTACCATGTTTAGTTGTGCGTATTTTCAGCGATTTGAGGTTTTGTGGATCTTTTTTTTTTATTAAGTTGATGATACCATGTTATAGATGATCTTTGATGTTTATGTTGTTTAAATCTGAGCATGTTTAAAATGATTTTTAGTTAAAAGAGTTTATGGATGTTGTAGGTATGATTTCATCTTTTGATAATTTTTGTGTTGTATTGATGATTTGATCACACGATGTTGGTCCTGGTAATTTTTAGATAAACTTTTTTGTATATCATATTTATCAATAATCAAGTTTAGAAATTTTAATTATGAATTTTGAAATAAGTTTTCAAAGCTTATGATATTTTGAAGATGTTTTTGACTTATTCAAAGTGGTATTGGTTAATGACACAGTAATTACCTTAAGTAGGGTTTAATTCAAGTTTAATCATTTTTTTGCTAATTGAGCATGAAAATGACTAAAAAAACCCTCAAAAGGCTTTAGAGGAATTTTAGAGTCAAAAGTTGATCAAAACCTTTGACTGTTGACCTTTTTAGAATAGTGACTCTTTCTGAATAGTAATTTTTGGCAATAAATAATTTTTCTTGGGCCTTCATTTTTAAGATTTTGAATATAAAACAACATTTCCATTGGCCAATGGACAATATTTTCTTATAAATAGTGAATTTGCTAAATTTATCATATAACCCTATTTTATGATGATTAAGATTAATATATATATGATTTTTTTCATCCATTTACCTTATTCATAGTTTTTGACTAAAAGCAATGATTTTAGATAAAAATAAGATTCACGTGCTCTTTGAGCTTCCCTTTGTAGAATAAATTATGTGTTAATGTTATAAAATACGATCCATTGGACCCTCATTTTGCATTGTCATACAATGCAAGGGGTTGTTAATCATATAGTATCTTGATTCTTTTTCTAATCTACATAATATTTGAACTCTATAGGTAGTATGCATACTTAAGTATTATGATACCTTTGGTGAGGCTATCTTGGTCAGAATTGATTGGTAATAGACAAGATGTCCGAACTATAGTGGCATTTATAGTTTTGGGCTAGGTAGACGTTGGAGTCCTTATACAAACTTCCTGGCATTAATGTTCTCATTTGCAATAGCGAGGGGAACTCATATGGTTTATGTTGCCCTATGGCTTTTTTCCTTTTATGGTATGACGTTGGATTTCAAATATGAAGTTGGCTTTTATGCCCTTATTATTTGTACTTTTGACTTTGTTTATTTTGGTAGGTCATGATTCCATATATGCTTTTGGCTTCTATACCTTGTTACAATGTTTATGCCTCATTAATTGTGTTCATTAGTGGTAAGACTATATGTTCAGGCTTGTGTCTTGGAGTTCGTGTCCATATGCCTTTGTGAATCACATGATTTCCTTGTATCATGTCAATATGTTATTATGCGATCTAAAGAACTGTGTTTAGTGTTAATATTTTAAAACATTCATGAAATCTTGAATCAGATTCTATGCTTTGCTAGAACTACATGTTAGAAATGCCTTAATTTTTTTCTCCTTGGAATAAGGTTTTCATGTGATCATCATATTATGTCCTTGCCATGCTAGGATGTCGGCTTGCCTTCATATTATGGGTTCATATTTGTTATAGCATGAGTCTTACATATTGTGCATAGGGTGTTAGTGTGCTTATGTTTATATGTGATAATTAGTTTTTACTCAATACTTGTGTACTAATACTACCACTTGCGATCCCTGTCCATTCAATGGATATGTGATATGTTCGTGTAGGATAATGAGATCCTAGATGATGATGGCTATAACAACCAACTATTTAGTAATGCCCAATGATTGCTTGAGGGGGAGTGATGGCTCCTTAGTTAGGCTAGATGACAATAGTTTTTACCCATGTTTGGAGCCCTTTTGTTTTGTCAAATGTTTACACATTTTATCTCTATTTAATGTATTTTATGTTTCCATTGGTTTATATAATCTGATCACATCGGTTATGTATATATCTATGCCTTAATCTTGTTATGTGGTTGTATTATTTTGTTTTCATTATTCCAACCTTAGTTTAGCACTAAACATTGGTTAGATGATGATCACACCACCTTTTAAATGTTCGATACAATGAATTTACTATTAACTTTTATTTTTGTTTCGGTGCTACTTTTAACACAATTCTTTTTGTTACGAAAATTGAGGGTATAACATTTTCCAGCTACCGGTAGGAGGGTGAAATTTGAGATTAAGCAAGGTTATTTATTTATTTATTTTTATGTGTGTCCTTTTGCCTACAATTTTAGTTTGTAATTAATGGCTCCCTCGGCATTAGCTACCTACAAAAAGTTTGTAATTCCTTTTAATCTATTTTAGCTTTCTTTAAAAAGAAAAAAAGAATCTTGAGGCGAAAAAATTATGCAATCATGAAATTGAACAAAAAGGAGAGAGATTAAATTAACTATCGAGCTATCTAAGACTCGATAGTTAATTTCTTAATTCTGTCTAAAAAGATATCCAACAATTCTTCGTCGATAATCCACCTCAACATATGACCTCGAGGGATTATTTGGCAATACATAACATAATATACTAGTAGTATATTAGAATTTTGATTGATAATTGCCGAAAATCATCGAAGTGGCCGGAACACGTACGCATCTGTTGGAAACAAAGCAATAACACGCTGCTCTTTGACCGCAGCCAGACGCTAGCCAACAACACACAGGTCGATCACTAGCTAGAAACCCACAACAAAAATTCTAAAAGATCAAAAAAATCCGGCGCTCATCGTAAGAATTTATTCATCTACAGAGGAAGAACTTGGATTCTAGTCCGATTACAACGAGCCAGACTTACCTAAACACCCGATCATCATAATTTACGAAACTCTTCGATCGCCTCCGCACATCTCACACGGGACAACATGACCCATTCCATGTGGAGATTTAACAGGCAACTCAGGGACCCTCTTACCATCACTATCATAATAAATGACACCGGAGAAAGCCAGCGGCTGACACTTATCACCCATCAGAATAGTCCGTTGCCATAATCCGCCGTCGCCGCAGTTTTCCTCAAGGCTTCTGTCTCCCTCCCTTCTTTTTCCAGCTTAATAGGAGTCTTTTAGTTTTAGAGCTCTGCAGTACCCTCGAGTTGTAAACTGCGTGGATGATATGTTGTTTGGCTCGGCTTGTGTGCTTGGTACATAAGTATGCGAAAGCCACCACAGATTCCATGACACCAAGGGCTATTAGCTTTGATGAGCCGATTATTTGCTTGGTAGTTGGGTTAACCATGGCTTCTACTTACAGAAATTAGATAATTGGATCTATAGTATAACGAGGTTTGATTGCGTTAATTATAGAGGGAAGAGTAAGAACGGAATGTAGAGGAGGGATTATGAGTTTATATATGCATAAAATGAAAAAGGAATTATAGCTGTAGGGGCGTTTGCTATGTGAGATAATGAAAGGTCAAAAAAAAAAAAATCTCGTGTGTTACGTCTTGCTATCGAATTTATGGAATAAAATAAATATATTCAAGAGAATATCCATTTTAAATCTTTGTATAAATAAATGGAATTTTTTTATAGAAAAAAATCTTGTATTCGCATCACATCATATAATTAGAGCCGTGTATATATATATATCAATCAGCTGAGCTAATTTAATTTATTAAAAAAAACTAGTTTGATTTGTTTATTTTGTTAAACATAAGAAGTTCCAACATCATTTTTAGATACAATTATTAAATGAGTTGAATCTGTATTTAAATTTGAGTTAGAAAAAAATTAAATCAATTCATTTATAGCTACGTTGTATGAGCTCGGTTTGATATGATTTATCAAAAATTAAGCTCACCTAATTTTTTTAGTTAAATAAGCAAAATTAAAACTTTAATTTAGTCTTATTTATTAAAAGAGTTTTAACCCAAAAATATTTGAATTTCCTAAGTTTGTCGGACATAAATTGTATTTTATTATTTTTCTCTAGCTGCCCTCTTTCAAAGGTCGGCCCTTATTAGGAAGCTGTAGTAGTAGTATATACAATCCGTCGTTGGGTTGACTTGGCTTCCTGCAGTAGTACTGCTGCTATTGCTATTTTAATTCGTTCAAATTCCCTTTTGATTTCCGTATCTTTGCGAATTCAATATTACTATTATTCAGGTTGGAGATTTGAGGGAAGGGGAGGGAAAGGCCGGAAGTGGGGAGGTGGGGGCATGGGTTATGTCGTGCTCCAACTTTTGAATATCGCCAAGAGACTGATGTTCAAAGTGTGATCACTAAGCTCATGAGCGAGGCATCGTTTGACTAGCATAAATAAGGTGTGGGTGTGATGTGTATGCGTTGTTTTTTTCGAGCCACAATAAAATGAAGACTATTTTGCTCCGCCAGCATAGATTGCAACCCATAAATTAATTCATATGGGTTTTACATTTTGCCTCTAAAAGCAAGGTATAAACTAATAATTCAAAGTTTTTTTTTTTTTTGGTCTCACACTACTATATATATGGGTACATACTCAAGTTTCACTTATTTTTATCTTGAAACGGAAATTAGTTTTCTAAGAGGAGTGAAAAGAAAGTCAAAGGTGAAAATAATTACTAATATTCACAAATCTCCCTTCCCCATAACCACTTATTTAAGTTGGTGTTTTATATCCACGAGTATCTAGTTGGTTAAACCAACACCTAAAATTTAGTGTGGCACCACAAACGGATACATATCGTGAAAATAAAATAAAGTTCTATAGTGGATGCTTTGTGGACCAGACTAGCACTTGTACTCTGATTCAAGGTTTTGGATCCAAGTCGAAGATTAGACCTTTCCCACTACTATAGGTAATTTCGTGGAAAGATATAGCTTGAACGACATTTTATTTGTAAATTGCTTGACAGCCTTCGATTTTTACTACTAATGCGTTCCGCATAAAAATATACCAATATTTTTTTTTGGGTATAGTTTATACGGGCATGTCAATCATCCATTATTTAACTAATTTTTTGATATATTTAGAAACTTTTTTGATGATTATATTCGGAATCCAATAAGTATGTCTTTAGGATCGACATTAGCTTATAAAATTATAATTTATATTTTGGTTCTATAAAGTAATTTTGGTGTTATTTTTGTAATTATATAAAATTTTAGACACAAAAGAAGGATAAGTTTAGTGCATATGTTAGATGTGGATGAAAGCATAGAAAAGTTGGCGTTTTATTTTTTCACTCTAGTATATTTATAGTTTTTGTAATAATCTAAAATTTACTACTAAAAATTTTTATTTTACAAAAGTATAATAAATAAATAAATAAATAATAGATGTATATCCAATTCATGACGAGTGCAAGTTTAAATAATAAATAATAACCAGAGAATAGTAAACACTTAGTCTTGAGCCACATGATTATAAAACATATGCAATAAACAACGGAGAGCATGATATATATAATATAAGCTTAAAATAGGAATGTATAAACCATTTAGGAATAGTTGGATTTCATTAATAAAGGGCTAAGATTGAATTTCAATGGTTAATCAAATGGGTCAATGCTGTGCCAATATCATAATAAATAAGAATCGCACGTCTGTCATTATAGACGATAATTAACACGTGATGCTCAATATGTAGTTCAACATTATGACTAATACTACAACCGAACAAAGTTGGTGCAGTGGTTGTTCTACCCTATTCCTCCTTATTGATGTGGGTTTGATACAAAGCATTGTTGCCTTATTTTTCTATATTTATTGAAGGCACATTTCTCCTTTTCTTTTCTTTGTTATTATAATTGTCTTTTTTTTTCTTTGATACAATGTTTACATTCATTTTAGGTTTATTTAATGTAAGATCTAAATATAACTTGTGTTTGATTTTTTTCCTATTTATGTGTTTAAGTTTTAATAGATCCAAATATTAAGGTGTTTTGATGTATTGGAATATAGGGTTTGGGCTTTTAAATTTATGGATTTAAAGATTACTTGAAACTATGGTTTATAGTTTAACTTTTAAGGATTTAATTTATTTTTAAAAAATTAGGGTTTATGGTTTATCTAGCTCTTTTTAATTTATTATAGGTTTATTTAGGTTTTTAGTTTTTTAATAAGGTTTATGTTTATTTTATTATTTTTTGATAGAGCTTAGGATTTATAATTTATTCCATTTATTTTAGGTTTTTAAAATTGTGTAATAGCATTTATGGTTTATTTTATTTATTTATTTATTTAGGTATATTAACAAGGTTTAGGATATATTCCATTTATTTTAAAAAAATAGATATATTAATAGGATTTAGGACTTATTCCATTTATTTTAAATTTTAAGTTTTTAAAATAGGATTGAGAATTTATGGTTTATTCCATGTATTTTAGAGTTCTAAATTTATGTAGGATTTAAGGTTTAGGGTTAGCGTAGAGGGGTTATGGGTTAGACTTTAAAGATAGGGTTAGAGTTAGAGTTTGGTGTTTAGAGTTAAGGTTTAGGGGTTTACGTTTAGGTTTTAGATTTTAGGATGTATGGTGTAGGGTTTATATTTAGGGTATAAGGTTATGGTTTAGGTTTAGGCTTAGGATTTAGAGGTTAAGGTTTCTGCTTTGGGTTTTGGGTTAGGTTTTAGATTTTAGGGTTTAGGTTTACATATAGGGCTTAGGGTTATGATTTAGGGTATAGGGTTAGGGTGTATGATTTAATGCTTAGGTTTATGGTTTAGGGTTAGTGTTTAGTGTAAGATTTAGCTTTCATATTGATTAAATATTGGCTGTGGAATGTATATTGATCCAATGATTATGATTTATTCTTAGGTTTGTATAATAAGAGTGTCTTTTATTTTAAAAGAGGTTCTTTACCTAACCTCTATCCTATATAATTAATAATAATAATTAATAATAATAATAATATTAAGAGAAGAGTCTGGATATCACATCAATACGCTCGAAACCCAAAATATCTCCCTACCACAAGCAACGTGTGCATTGATATCAATAACAACTGTGAAAATAAGGTGGCATCTACTCATAGGAATGAGTACATATCCATAAAATGGACATGTCAGTGCTTGTGTACGGAGTAATATGATTAATTCAAAAGACATAACATGAAATTCAACATGATGATCACATAAGAATATGTCTATTATAATGGTAACAATAACATGCGATGTTAAGTAATATGACTATTCTAGATACATAAAATGACACACATGAATGATGGTACACTTAAAATAAAGCATGTTATGACACACAATGTGATCAATTTCATAATACAAGGTCATATTCAAAGGACATAACATGATGTACTCAATACACACATGGCCTAAGAAGATCATATTAAGGGTGAAAAGATCAAATTATCCTTATTAGCCCTAAATTTTTACTTAAGAAATTTAACCATCAATTAAACTCATTAATTTACAAAAATCAAGAAAATACTTAAACACTTCATATTAACACATGATTAAGCCAAAAATAAAGGTTAAACTCAAAAATAACTACATAAAATAATAATGTTACTTAAAGGTATTCTATAATCATTTTAAGCCATTTATCATAAACCCTAACTTACAATAATCATAATTATTCTAATTAATTTACTCAAATCACATGAATCATTTTCTTTTCTGAATTCTTTAATTAATGTTTAAACGCCCATAATAAATTCATTTTAATTATAATAAAATCAAAATTACACCCATGAATTCTATATTTAAAATACACATAAAATCACACTTATAAAAAAATTAAAACAACTTAAACCCACATAAAATAATAAGTTAGAGGGCCATTCGTCATAGGTTGTGGCATATTCATCATGATTCCACTGTTCATCAATGATAAATAGAATATCCATCATGAACCAAGAGTGTATTCATCGAGGTTTTAGAAAACATAAAATCATGCTTTTACTTAAATGTAGAAAGAAATGCAAGGTCCAAGGCCTAGTGGAATTACAAAAAAGAAAAAAAGGAAGGAAGAAGCCTAAGTAGAGGCATACACTTGGCTAAAAATTAGGTGCAACAGTTTGTGGCTTATCAAGAGCCAAAAGTTAAGACTAAAATGAGAGGGAATGAGCCGTGAAATAGAAGGGGCGAGTTTAACAACCCAAATTTTACAAACCTTAATTTTTGGGTATTTATTATTTAATCCTTGTCTAACCCTTAATATTAGTTTGATTATCTTATATTAAACTCTATCCTTACCAACTAGATTTTATGACCTTAGTTTGATTACCCAAATTAAACCCTAACTAGATCTCAATTAAGTATACTCCCTCACTCAAATTCTCACCTTCATTCAAGTGTGGAACACTCAACCCCTAATGCTTTCATGCCACCTCTCTATAGCCAAACCCTTGATGTGCCTTACATACCTCGCCCCTCATGCCTTCTCTATTCTCATGAAAAATCCCCTACATTATTCCTTCCTCTTCCATTTTTCTGTCTTTCATTCCACCCAAAATGGAGCTCTCTTTTCCACCTCTTTTCTCTAAAATTTTCATCTATCATTCAACCTCACCTTTCTCTTCTTCATCTTCCCCCTTTAGTTTGCCATCTTCTTTGTGTTGCACTAGAGTTCTTCCTAGCCTTATTCTTGTAGCATCCCATGACCATTGTCCACCTATAACATAACTACCCACCTCTTTGTGTTGTAACTTCACATCACCACCCTTGAATGGTGTCAACACCACATGAAACACCTCCTTCCTTTTGTGAGGAATGCACGCTAGCCAGCCTTCCCTAACACCACCATCCTTCAACCTCAAGCTACCGTGCCTCACCACCGTTCACACTTTATGTTACAAGACACCCAGCCAGCACCACCCATCATGCTACACCACCACCTCCATTGGCATCAACCTATGTAGCCTCTAGGCCCTAACTACTTGAATAACTCACACAAAACAACCCCACAAACGCCCAACACTCGACCTCATGCCCCTCCTTTCCTTGATGGTTATTTTACTTTATTGATAATTGATCCCTTCCTCCTTTCCATTACCTTATCCCATGCTAATCTTTATTAACTTTTATAAACCTTTGTCACAACTTGTTAGGAAATCAAGGTTATTGGAATAAGATATTTAGGAGTATTTTTGCTCAAAGACCGATGTAAAATTTAGTAAGGATACATGTCTCCAATTTAGGACTTTTATTGATATGAATCAAAGTAGGGAAGCTTTGACCATGAGTTTTTGGCTGATCTTCAATTGAATTTGAAGTTGTAAAGAAAGGATTAATGCACGGTTTCGACGAATGGTAATGATCTTCAATCAAGAACTTAATGGGATGGTTTAACTTTGAATGATTCGGTTGAATGCGTTCAAAGTCTTCTATTTAGGATACAACTCTAAGCAATGTCCTATCTAGAATTCAATCTCAAACAGAAAGTACTCAAGTGTTAAACTTGTAGGTTTTTATTATTCAAATCAGCTTCTTGCGTGTACAATGACTTAGGGTAGGTATTTATAGGACTCTTAACAACTAGTTAGCCAACTAGCTATGTTGAGTTAGTTAGAAACTAGCCATTAGGAACCTTTAAATAACCAATAGGATACGCAAGCTAACCTTAACCAACTTAAATTAAGCTTCCATAATCTCTAACCCTAGTCGTAATATCATCATTTAAATGATATTAATGACAATCATTACAAAGCATTACAATCGACTATGGTACATACATAAAATAACAACAAAACCCTAATTTACATAAAACATATCCTAGGGTTTACAACAAGTCTAATATAACTAATGAGGTCGTCATATCAAGCTTGTTGCATTGTCGTCCTATGTATGCCATAGCTTTGTATGCTTTGAATGCACTGTACACTTTAGGTATCTTTATGTATCTTGACGTCTTCAAATGTCAAATGTCTTCACCTCGCAAATATGTAACATACGTGCAAGAACATCCTAAATTCTTTTCAATATCAATGGTAGAAATATTATCAAGAATTATTAAGATGATTGGCTATTAGAAATGCCAATTCCTCATTATTTTGAGGATAACTAGATGCTCCTGCATCATTTATGCTATGTGGTATTTTATGTAAATTATCATAATATCATGCTCTATTGTGGCCACATTTTATATTGTTATAGGATCATAATACGCGTTAATGTCATTTAATATATATATATATATATATATATATATATAGGTATAGGTATCTTAAATTATGTGGGAGGCCGTATGTAAATTTGGTTGAGTTTAGGGGAAATTGGAACTTGGAAGATTTGGTATCATTTTTGGTTATAAGGAACATGGGTTAAAGTTGTGAGTTTTTCTTAAGATAAGTGTTCCATTTTATTCATTAAGAGTTTTACATAAAATTATATATATATATATATATATATATGTTAGGGTTTGGTTAAGTATGATGTAAGTTATGTTAATAAGAAGTTATGAGGTGTTTAGAAGGAATTGGGGCAAAATGGTGTTTATGGGTTACTTAAAGTAATTTGAGGTTGTGCAAGTGTTATTTGGAATAAAATTTTATAGGTGTAATATGTGATTATTTTGGGTTAAAATGGTTAAATGCAAATGTTAATATTATGTGAAAACATTTAAAATGGGCTTAAAAACTCTAGGGTGCTATCAGGATTTTATATGCAAAACGTTGGAGTTTAATTCCAATTTTGGATATGTTTTTAATCATGATATACTTGATATTTTTGTTAATTTTGGTGGCTTAGTGAGTTTTATGGATAAATTCTTGATTTGAGGGCAAATTAAAGTTTTAGAGATGACATTATAGTGTTTTCCCTTGTGTAATATCACTTTTGTGCTTGTTATCTTACCTTATTTATTATCTTTCGTCATGTGGTTATAGCATGTTTAACTTGAATAACCTTAGTGTATTTCTAAGTGCTTTTTTAGATAACATTTGTTGGTATAAATTCAAAAATAATTGATATAACATGTAATTAATGAAAAAAAAAAAAAATATTATGATGATAAGTAAATAAAGTGTTGCATTATTATGTGCTAAGCGTTGTTTATCCAACAAAACTTTACTACTTAAAGTGAAAGATCACATAACATTGAACCAAGATGATTCTCAGTGTTGAAATTATTTGATTATATTATCTAATTCTAACAAAACTAGGGGACATTGATCTACTCTATTTAATCAATCCACCAACTTATAAGGTGTATGTGTACTTAAGGATTAAAGGTTTACTATTGACTCAAGCATGTTTTAACCTAGATGTTAGAGTATCCATGAGGTTTACTACCTTTCTCCCATCTAAGGGGGAAAGGGAAGAGTAAATGTTACATATTAGTGAGGTTGACTATTTTTTTCTCATCTCTAGGGAAAAGATAAGAGGATTGGATGAATTACAAATGGTTCCCTAATTTCAATGTGACTAAATACATGGATTTGTGTGATTGCCTAAGTATTAAATTTATACTTTTTTTTCCTTGAGTTGTCTTCTATCATGATCATTTATGCATTCATAATATCCATATTATTATATGAATATGAATGCTATGCTTGCCTTAATCTATTCATGTATATTGATACCTTAATTAGTACATATTGTACTAACCATTTTTTGTATGGGTGTCATTCATTCTCACAAGAATATACCACCTTATTTTGTAGGTAATTATCAATTAATGATTTTTTTATGCTTACCTACTGTGAGTATTTTATGGGTTGGTTAAAGTATATGGTTATCTAAATATCTCTGTCTCTATGGACTTTCATGCATCTATTATTTTTTCTATGTATTTTATAATATTATATTGTCATGGGATAAAATGTTTTCCACACATGATCTATAGGCATGATTTACATTTTAGACTTATACCTATCATAAATTGGGTATGGGGAGTATCTTATCTATGTTAGATGTAGCATAATACCTAATATTTTATTATTAATGTTTTTACAAAATAAAATTTTAGTGGTAAATTTTGGAGTGTTGCAAAGAGTCTTTAAATTTACTATGCAATGCAAGGAAAAAAAAGCCAGACTTAAGCTAGGTGAACAGAAGCTAGAAGTTTTGAAGTTATCAGATAAACAAAAACGATGGAGAAGGGAGATAAAATTATGTGTTTTGTTTGATGTTTTTGGAAATGAATATAAAGTGAACGTCTTGGGGCACAATTGACCATAATATGGAAGAAGAATGAGTAATGTAAGGTGGGTTAGGTGGGTAATGTAAGATGATGGGATTATGGATAGAATTTAAATTATAAATAGGACTTCGTTCATGTAACCAAAAAAAATCTAGTCACCTAAGCCAAGGAAGGCTCACATCTATGGGAGTGTGGATTAGAAATTTCACAAAATTTTAGGCTAATTAAATAGGTAGAAATGCAAGAAAAGTAAGATTTAATGGAAAAAATAATAATAAATGAATCCCCAAAATTATAAAATTTTATAAGGTGTGGAATAATTTTAGGAACAAAAAAATATAAAAAAAATAATTGACTTGAAATCATTTTGTTACTCAATAGATTAAAATTGATAAAATGACTAAAATTATCAAATCACATAATTAGAGATTTTCATAATTTAACGATTTGGAAGAAATGGGTGAACAAAAATTGAATGAAATGAGTCGGTAAGATTATAATTTTTTTTATAAGGACCTAAGAATTTGGTCATGTTGAAAATATGTGAAGACAATGGAACTGGAAGAGTAGCTAAAAATGCGACTTTCCACAAATGAATAAAATGAACCTCAAAAGACTCTAATTTAATACGAATGAATCGAAAATCAATATAAAAAATTGTAGAAATGGATTAGGGTTAGGGAAAATAGGATGTTATAGTTTCACCCTTTATTCAATAATTTTAAAATAGATTACTGTTAATTTGGCTTATAAAAAATGATATTAAAATATTTTTATTTTTTGTCTATAAATAGACACCCATATTGTTATACTTTTAACGTAAAAAAAATATATTGTAGATTACATTTACATATTATATTTGATGAACCTAATCATTATATATGATGAACCTATATATGTTTTATGTTATCAACATAATCATCATATATGATGAATCTATACTTTCCATGTTATGAATACAATCATTATATGCGATGAATCTAATTGATATATGTAATAAATCTAATCATTGTATGTTATAAGTCTATATGCTCTATATTATGAATCTAATCATTAGAAAAGTGTGGAAGGAAAAACTCTTCACTTTAATGCTCTATTTTCCTTATATATATATATATATATGCTTTGTCTCAACTAATCACACCACTGTTTATAGATATTTTTATGTTATATAGTATAACTAATTCGTTATGGATGTTCTTTGTGTTGGGGGTTTTGTCCTTTGGTCTCTTAGTTTTTGGTTCAGTTTTAGAAGTACCGAATGATAGCGTAGGTCATGGAGATGTGAGCTTCAATGGGTAGCTGAAAATAGTGGCCAGAGCTCACGAAGGAAGAGAAGGGAGGGGGATGCAACCCGAAGGGCAATGGTGAAGAATAAAGTATGAGTACATGACACGTAATGAGCTTGGAACCAAACCAATACATCTCACATATGAATTCAATTGTTTTTGTTTGGTTAATCTTGGTCCCTAGCTAGCAAATACTATTTAATTTAAGTTTAGGCTCAATAAATATTTAATTTACATTTTCAAGTTTAAACTTAATTTATAATATTCATAAACCTAGAGAAATGATGTGATCAATCCTATTAAACTTAATTTATAATATTCATAAACCTATATACTATATATTAAATGTTATGAATTTAAATGTTTTCATGGCTGATCCTAATTTTATATAAATTTATAAACATAAATGTATGATGTGATTAACCTTTTTATCTTATGGCATAGACCTATATATTAAATGGCATAAACCTAAACATTTTTAAGGTTGAACCTAATTTATACAAATTTTATAAACCTAAAAGGATTAAGTGATAAAACTAATTGTTTTATGATATGAATCTATATATTATATGGCATGAACCACCATGTTTTTAGAGAACCTAAACAGATTATATAATGAACTTAATTATTTTATGACATAAATAAGAATTATAAAATTATAAAAAATACCCTGTGTCCATCATACTTTTTGAACATATTCACCATAAAAATTAAAAAATTATAAAAATAACCCCATGCTTAGAAATAAAATTTATAAAGATAGCCCCATGTCTATAAATAAGAATTATAAATTAAAAAAAATAACACCGTCTTTGTATGTTAAAAAATGTAAATTATAAAAATAACCCCCACTACATAAATAAAAGCTATAAAATTATATAAAAATGACTATATGTATCTAAATAAAGTTTATAAAATTACAAAAAAAAATATTACGTGAGTGTGTCTCGGGATTCTAGGTGTGACCTATTTGGTGTGATGAATTCAAATTTGTAGATGGAGTCTGTATCATTGAGTATTAGAGTTAAACCTCGACCAAAAAGTGCCAAAATTAATTATAACTAGAAAATTTGATGTTCATTGGTAGGTGATACATGAAGTATAAGTATTCAAATTCTTAGACAAATGTATAGATTGAAGGTATAAGAAGAAAATAATGTTAAAGTGCTAAAAGAGAACTAACATCAATCCATACATTTGTCTAATGGGGGAAGCTATTACAACTTATTAAAATGATGGAGGTATTAAACCTATGATTTAATATAAAACACATTCATAACTTGTACATCCATAATATGTAAATAGAGTATATCTCTAAAATAATACCTCATTAAAAACCTAATATGGAAAATCCAATAGGACAAAACTAGAGCTAAGGAAAAAATACAACTTTATTCTCTCAACTTAGCATGTCTCATTCATATGTCATATTACATATGACTCTGTTTGCATGTACAATCACACTTTAATAGTGCTTAAATTTAAAATTTTAGCTAGTAAAAATCCTATCATAGACAAAAATATAACATTTGTACAAAGACGTGTGTCTCCAAATTAAATTTTAAATCATTTTTTTACGAACACCCACTTATATTCAATTAGTATGACACCATTAAATGTTAGACTTCTTATCTATATAAATAATTCTAAATATATCAAACTATTCCAACTCATTAATCATTTATCCGAATACACTCCATAATAAGAATAGAATAATTCTCACTTTTATCTATTATCAGTTGCAACTATTTAGGTAAAGGCATTACTAATGTATACCTCATACCATATTACACTGGTGTAAGGATAATTCATGGATATTTTGTTCACCAACAGAATCTATTCTTAGATTCTATACATATTGACATATTGACTCATTGTGGAAAGTTTTATATCCTTTTTAAGGATTACAAATCAATTTTTGATAGTTTATCTCTTTGGGCCCATATCATGCGCTTCAAGCATATTTATACCATACTTTCCATTAAATTATTTGAATTCACCACAATTGCTTTTGTGTGAGTTGGAAATTTAGCCAAAAAACATATGACTTTGATAATTTCTTAGCCATAATAAACATAAATTGTAGCTAAGATACATAAAGCAATCATAAGCATCATCAATTACACTTTAATTTTTCTTTGTGTCCATATATCATTGAAGACTTTTTCCAAGTACTTGCTTTATAATCTCAATCTCCTCTTATATCCCACTAATGATGAGGAAATAAACATTCCTATCCTTCTTTGTGGATCAATTTCATATCCATGGGAGAGTGTAGGAACATAAAGACTCACCTAATTTTTAAAAAATAAGCATCAGGTTTATTCTAAGTAACCAAGCTTAATGGATAATACAATATGCGATTATTCTATACAAAAAATATTTGCATGCATATTGACATTTCACTTCTAGACCTCACTAACAAGGGTATACAAACAAAATGTATAATCAACGACTTTCCTAGGTCGTTACACTTCCAACTTGAAGCATTTATTGTATTTTTTTTAACCTAATTGGATGGCTATTTAATTTTGTGCGAATGCAACAATATTAGTTGTAAAAATAATATGTGACCTTATATTGATGCATCATTATATACCATGGTATATTTAAATGGTCCACATGTGTTATCTTGAACTCTAGTAAGAACATAAGAGATTTTGTATTTTCTTACATTATGACAACTATAAATTTGTCAAGAATAATATGTCATTCATATGAGATCACCAATTAAAAAAAACTTCAAGATTTTATGTGGTGCTCGTGTAAGTTTCAATAATCTTAACTATCATTTTGCACTAATGTGATCTCATTTCTAATGTCACAAAAATAGTATTTAATAGTCTAATAACTTTTTGTTAGTGAAACCTTTTGGTTTTTCAAACATACCAAATGCATATATTGTGTGTTTATCATGCATAATTTTGTAATATGATTGTTAAATCAGGAACCCCTTTAATAAGTTTATCATGCCACATACATGTGCATATTCTTGTAAATTATAAGCTCATAAAGTATTTCATCTTTAAAATAAACTGTATAATGAAATTTCAATTGGATAAATTGATATTCTAGATCATATTCAAGTCTATATGATGAAAAGCCTTTAGCCTCTACCGTTAAATTACTTGTATCAAATAAAAAATTTATGTTTCAACCATTACACTAATGATTAAATGGGAAGATTTTAACCTTCAAACTACTTACTGGATAGGAAGCTTTACGCTTCAACCATTAAAATATCTCTACTCACCAAAACTATAATATAATGACAAGACTATTATAAATACTCCAAACGCTAAAGTGGTAGATGAGACTTAACTATAGTAGGTTTTAACCATTACTAATGGAAAAGTAGGCATGTAGTCTCATGAATAAGTGGATAGAAAATTATGTATAAAGCCATCATCACTAATTTGTGACTAAGTGGATAGAAAATTATGCACAAAGCTATCGTCACTACTTTATGATTAGAACAAATACTTTAAATATTTTGAAAATTAAAATTACATAAACTAAATTATAAGAATTAGAACTTACATGAATAGAAAGTACAAAAATAACATTAGTGAAGGAGTCTATAAACCATCAAATAGTTCAATCTTCTAGATCAAAAAACACTTAAGGTTTTTAATACCATCCAATCTTCTTTATTGGTATTACATAAATATTGAAAGACTTTCAACTATTTGATATCTTTGATCAAATTGCACATAAAGTATTCATTACTTTTTAATCATTTGATCTTCAAGATAGAATTGTGCATAAGGTCTTCCAAACCTTTTAATCATTAGGCAAAGATTTTGGCTTCCACCTCAATTGTATGATATCCTTTTGTACCTTAGACACATACTTGTAAATAATATAATTGGTTGGGAGCTTCATACTTCTACCAATACTTGTGTAATGTCCCATCCATACCATGGGTACATGGGAAAAAATTGGCTACTTTTGGTGGCCCTCCATTAACTTAGGGTAATAGAGGTTTGTACTATATTCTCCAATCAACTTCAAGTATTGAGATATGTATGTAGTAATGAGTGATGACACCATTGGTTCATCACTTTCATGCACAAGGTGATGGCCAATGAAACCACCAATCCATCATATTTAAATTTAAGTAATTTTGTTAACGTTTCCACTTTAGATAGCTTTCCATCATCTTCAAGCGATGGAGATTTACATATGGCGATAGGTGATGTGATCACGAATCCATCACTTTTGATTATTCCATTGATCATATTAGATCCAATTTGAATTTAATGAATGGAAGACTATTAGCTTTCTACCATCATTTATCCCTACCCTCCATCTCATAATTGGAAGGGAGATTATCATGCATACTATCAAATTAAATTACATATTTTCAATATATAGAATTAAAATTGATAAAAATATCAATTAGTGTAAAAATAAAGCAAAGGTAGAGATAAAAATAATATTTCCTTATTCCGAGCTTATTCTAAAACCATAATACTATATCCTCCTTAAAATGCTTAATCAGTTCAAATAAAATAGGGGATTAATGTTTTTGATATTTACTTGATTGTAAGATATGTTACATATGTGACCTTTCATATGTCTACAAAAATTGAGATCTCACACAAGAAACAAGAAATGGTAGATTAGTCCTATGTGAAAAATAAATAGAAAGCACAAAACTAAAATTCTTAGTAATTGATGATTCTTATGTGACACATAATAATCATATTCATATAGAATGATAAAAAATGAATATAGAACACCCCCTTTTATCAAGCACTGATTGAACTTGATAACAAATCCATGGTCATCTGCTTATGGGCACCCCCAATATCCTGTACATGACCAACTCCATTGAATATTCAATCATAAATTAGTCTCAAATATTTGATAGAAAGAGATGGTAAGCAACATATAATGGGAAGGGATAAATTAGAGGCTAATTATATAGATAATGTGTTGTAATATTAGATTCACTCAAAGAGAGATATATAAAAACATAGAGAGGGAGATAAAATAAACTTCTTAGTCTCATTAATACATATGGATACCCTCTTTATATAATCCGCCATATCATATATATATAATACTCATACTCATTACATCAATTATGAGAAGGAAGTGGATATTACATAGAGTTGAGATGTTATGGTCATAATGGAAGAAGTTGTTACAAGTGACGGAAACTATAGAAGTATTAAACTTATGATTTAATACAAAACAAACTCATGACATGTTACTACATATTACATATTTTAAAAATACTCCAATTAGCATAACATTCGTTGGACTACTTTGCTTCCATTCTATTCACATGGTAAGATAACACATACAACTTATTAAAGAAACTAAAAAAATATTCATTATTAAAGGAGAGGTAAAAGAAAGTACACTTATGGGTATTGGTAAACTTTTAAATGAGCCATTAGTTTCATACATGCATGCATGCATACATACATACATACATACATACATACATACATATTGACACATAATATTTTCATAAATTACCAAGAGTAGTTTGCTTGCTTGATATGAATACTAGAGACACATGCGAAAGATCTGAGTTTGATCTCCGCTAAGAAAATAGATAAACCTTTTATAAAAACAAAAATAAAACCTTTTTTTTGTAGATTTTTCAAGAGAATTTATAGTAGTTATATTTAGCAGTTTGAATGCAAAGTTTTGTATCATTTATAGTTAATAGACTTATGATTGTAAATTACTATTAAATAATTTTTTTGGTTCATCTATTTTGATCGTAAATTATTACTAATTCATTATTAAATTTGACAAAATAAATTTGGGCAAAAAATTATGAACTACTAAATGTGATAGTAGTAAAAGTGTATTTAAAGGTATAAACATTTTATGCTAATTCCCATAAAGGCATACACATTTTTTATTTTATCATAAATGTAAAAATAATTTTTTTACTGATTGTTAAGTGATGCTTCATTACTTTGAAAATTGTGTTACATCTAATGGAGGAGAGTAATAAGCCTGACAATAGTAATTGCAAAAAATAAAAAGTACAAAATTACTCACTCTTCATGCTGACAATTCTTAAAGATACATAGATTCCTCTTATGCCAAATGCTAGCAACACTTACTTCTTAGATATAGGTTGTCATGATCTAGCCACCAACAACTGCACATCATTTTTTCCATCTACCATCACATCTTTCATTCCCTTTTCCCCCAAAAATATGCTTCTAAACACTAAAAGGAAATGGATAACCCATAAAAAGGTGCTCAAAAGATTCAACCAATTAATCACAAAATACACAACTTGTAGGAACACTTATCCCATGTGCCACCAATATATCCCTAGTAGGAAGGCAATTTTGTAGTGCTAGCCCTAATAGAATATGATGACTTGGGGGGTGATTGGTTGCCACACTAGGTTTGCCCACCACCTCCTAGGTTGATTCAACTATAGCTCCTTATATGTTGATCGTATGTCGTGATTTTCCCTATTAGATTTCTACCATCTATGAATAAGCACTTGCACTTTTTCATGAACAGATAGAACTCTCTAAAAGATCCATAAGCAATAACCAAAAGGCATATAGCGCCACATGTCATGGTACTTTAGATACACCACATGGACCCATTTAACCCAAAGTGAGTCGTTCTTGAGAAAAATGTTCCAAATCAACTTACCAAGTGTACAACAATTATATAGCTCCAACAACATGAACATGAGTCTGCCCTCTTCCTTTAGTAAGCATAACTAGTCCCAAGATACTAAAGTCCACCTTCTCTTTGTCAGCTTGTCAGACCTAAGAAAAGCTCAATAAAGATAAAAGAATTTATGGATAATTCTCTTTGAGTGCAATATCACATATCTAAAGTAGACTTTTATACTGTCAGTGATATATCCACAATATCACCCTGATAGTGCACTTATCCAACGACTCATGCGCATGAACTATATTCTCACTACCCTTGATAAAAACTGTCAGTGATATATCCACAATAGAGTACAAAGGCTGAAGTTTGTGACTTGGCACTTTAGAAATAACCTTGTACAGAAGGTTACAACAGGCTATCAATCTATAGTCAGTAACTCTCTGCAAGTTCCGCCCTTAAGAGTAAGGATAAGGGATATGATATTAAGTTTCCGAGGCATAAACCCCGTGGCAAATAAATCCCTCACCCTCAATAATATTTCCTCCCCTAATAATCCATCTCTTTTTAAAAACCTGGCACTATAACAGCCGACTTCAGGAGCCTTCATATAGCCCATATCAAAAATCGTGGCTTTAACCTCATCAAAATCGATTCGTGCCACAAGATGTTGTTGTTGATCTGACACGAGTTTGCCCCCTTGGTTTATAGTTGCGCCATTAATCATACCTGAACAAGCTACCTCTGTCCCAAGCAATCCTTTATAGTAAGAAATAAACGCATGATGGATTTCCCTTTGGCCCTGAACTGCAACTCCATTTTCATCAATAATAGAGCTCAAAAACTTCCTATGTCGTCTTTCTTTGACTCTAGCATAAAAGAACTTGTGGTTATTATCCCCACAATCTGACCAATAGACACAAGCTGCACTTTTGCTTAAGGAATATCACCTCACACCATAACAGGCGGTTGAATTTCTGCTACGAATCCTTCTCATGCAAATGTAAATCTGTATCACTTTCTGAACAAAACATAGACTGTTGGGCAGCAATCAATGGCGTTATCTGCTCCTTCACCTGTTGTGATATTGACCATATTTCTCTCGGTTAATCTTTTTCAAGTCTGCTTTAAGAGCACTTAACCTGGAGAAAATCTGTAACAAAAAAATTCCCTCTAGGCGGCTGGTTCTAATGTCGCTCAACCAACGAAAGGAAGCCTTCATCTTCAACCCAGAAATGGAAAAACTTGAATGGATTTCAACCTTGCAAAGCCTGGAAATGCAGGTTAATAACAATTGGAAAATTATCCAAGAAAAGAGGGCTTTGGAATTCAATAGTTGAAGCAACAAAACCATACAACCATGGCACATTAACTAAAGCTCGATCTAACTTGCAAGAGTCAAGACATCTTTGAATATTTTCCTTCTACTGGACCAAGTGTAATAACATCCCTGAGACTACATATCACAAACTCCAAGTTGTTGGCAACACTCCGCGGAATCTATAGAATGTCTCCTTGATCAGGTACATCATCTTGGAATCTCGCCTCACTAATAAAGAAAAACATTGATATCACATGATCTAATGCTCTGCTATACTAACACTGTAACCACCAGTCCCATGACATTTTCCTCTCTACCCTTGTGTTCATTACGTACACAAACGCTGCATGTAAGGAAATAATTAGTTGTAAATGATGTGCCTTGAATATTACCGCTTGATCGCAAGAGGCAATATGCGAGATACTCCTTACACTAAGGTCCCAAAGCAACCCACAATCGGCCATCATGGGAGATTAGGCTAACACTTATTCACTGAATTATTGACAATACCTCAATCCCCCACCACCTTTAAGCCTGGATGTATGACTCTTCGTCTTCATTTTATGTTCTCTTCTAAGAACATGTTTCTTTTGGGCCATCGCAGGGATTAAAGACACAACAACGCGCTAATCATACACAACCAACGTCGTGGACGGTTCTAAAGCAGAGGACGTTCATGCCACTTAGCCTTTTCCAGATTCTGAGATCTCTTTCCTGCATTGCCTCCCCTCTGTCAGACAATCGAACTTATTAGATATACCAACATACCTCCTTGGCCACCTAGCGTTGGCGCATCTCCAGTCACCTCATTCCCTTTGTGATTATCCCGCACCACAACCCACTCACCATCTTTATTAGGTGTTGGTTGCTTTGTTATTTTTCATGACACTGCACCATGGCCAAACTTATCACACAAATGACAATAGAGAGGTTTCCAATCTTACACGACATGTTGCTGCTTGACGTTAACTTCAACCAACACCCTCAGAAAATAAATCCTCTCATTCGCCATTGTAATAGCATCTGCGCATGCGAGATTTCCCACCGCACTAGTAATCTTGCTAAGCGAGTCAACCGATACACCTACACAAATGTAGGATAGCCCACCCGGCCCACCCAACTTGACTTGTTCACAACCTTTAGTTGGTATGGCCCATAAGGTCCATGGTATTAATTGGCTTCACTTATTTTAGATCCAAATATGGACCGGCCTTAAAATTCAATAATATTCATAGGTTTTTATCAATCTAATAATTTTTAAATTTGTTATTAATCCATTTATTAATAAAAATAAAATAACTATCATTTGATAATATTATCTTTCTATATTGAATTATATTAAAAATATGTTTTCAACATATTTTTTTAATAAATTAGTCATATTTTAAATAGGATTAATAACAATAATGTTATAATCAATGATAATACAAAAATCCTTTTCCCTTTATTTTTTTATTTAAAGTAAAAAAAATAACACCAAATTTATTTTAATTCAAAATTATTTATTTTCATGTGAAAAATGGTATTAAATGTAGATAGTGACTGGATAAATATTATTAATTTTATAAGAACTAATTTTATTTCAACAAGCTATTTAAAAGTAAAAATTTGACAATGTAAGACATTATATGAATTTGTTAATAAACATTCGCGAAGATAATATTAAAATTAGTATATATGTAGTAACTCTATTTTTTTTACTTATACAAGGCATTAAAAATATTCAACTAACATGTGTGTGCGTGTGTAACACCCCTTAAATTTCACAACTTAACATTTTTATTTTAAAAAAATTGAAATTGATTTGAAAATAATATTGTGGAATGTGATCTCTAAATTGAACATATAAGATGTATGACCGCCACTTAATACATGCTCGGTCTAAGATAAAACAAAATGATACAAACAAAAGATTGCATTGACAATCTAGCGATAATAATACTAATAATGATGACATTAATATGATAGAAGGAATAGAGATACAAAATCCAAATGCAGGGATCAAATCTAAGATTTTAAATAACTAAAAGTTCATAAAAGACCCAACATAGTGAGCAAAATAACAAGTTATCCAGTTGGCCTAACTCTCGACTACACACAAATATAAGCCTAAATCCTCAAGAAATGGCCACCTAGAGGCCCACATCATCATCTGTAGTATTCTCCAGCAAAGAATCCTACCCCTACAAATCATTATTTTGTTATCGAAAAAAACATTGGATCATCATAGTAACCACACAAGGTAATATTAGTACAGTGAAGTACTGGTAAAAATAAGGTACCTAAAATATAGTGAGATCTCATGTTTCATATTGAGGTCGTACAATAACATCGTTTGAAACATGATTAAAAAACATATCACATAGGATTATGCTTATAATGGCATAATATGTTAGGCACACACAAAGCCACTCAGCCATAAATTTATAAAAATAAACCAATAAAATAAATTTTAGTAATGTCATTATCTATAATAGGGACAAATGTAAAACTACAACTCCCGTTATACATTGGTACATGAAAATGAGGATATACGCTCAGCCTTCAACACCCTTTACAATTCCATATTATTAAATCATTGTCTATATCCATGATCAAGATGAAAATATAAATGCAACTCTCACCACCACTGAACACTAATGCCATGAGGATTTCACTAAAATCTTCAACATTCGCTATACTTAGTCTCCTAGGTAAGGGGCATACACTCAATTTTTAGTATGTTCCACCTACCACACATAGCACTAGTGCTAAAAAGATTTCATTGGGATATTCAACACCAACTACACTTTGTCTCCTAAGTTAGAGCGCACATGGCTATGGTAACCTAAACCCTAAGTATTCATATATGAAAAGGTACCTATGAAACCAATCTTATTTAATTTCCATAGATTAATCCAAAATGGGTGTTTTTTAGTGCTAAAATCAAACAAGCATCTAAGCCAGAATACACATAATTACCAATTTATCCCTTCCTTTGGATTAATTATTCAAGGCCAATATCATGATTTAATGCTAAAGGTTACGTCAAAATTCTAAAATGTTACAAAATCACCCTAGGGGACCAATTAACTTGTCCATGACTCAAAATTGAAAGACATATTTGAAATAGGGGATACCCGTGAATTGGTGTAATAGTTGACCCAACCCTTCCCCTAACCAAAGTAGGCTTACCTTTGACCCGACCTAGCCCTACCCAATGACTAGGTATATCCATTGACCAATATTGCAATGGGGTATTTGAGAATTTGATCCACAATAGAACCATGTACATGTAAGGCATGCTAGTTTTCATATTTCTATGTCATACTTCAAAACAATTGGCTTATTAAAATATAACCAATGTTGCTCCAAAATCTTTAATGCAAACTTTGTTGAAGCAAACTTGAATGGGAAAACAAATCTGAATGCATCAACACCTCGAGCATGACCACATCTCCCCACTGTGTACAAGTAAAGCTCACCATTTGATTGTATGAAGGAAAATCCCTAAAAATTTAGCTAATGGGGGTATTCTTCCAAGAAGCTACTTTCATGGACACTATTTTGTTTTCAAGCTTCACCTATTGATTATCCTTATAAATGGTTGGGAATATAGGATAGTTTTGAATCCTGATTAGGATTCTTATAACAATAATGTTGTCTCTCCATGAAGTTTCATGATCCACATACCATCTTGAAAACACTATTCTATCTTAAAAAATGACCCCTTATCGTGATGGAGAGTGGTGAAGAAATAATGGGGTATGGTAAAGAAATGGTGGGGTATGGTGTTTAATTAATGGATTATGGTTTATAAATGTTGGTATATGGTACTCAAATAATGGGGTATAGTATAGAAACAATGGGGTATGGTATAGAAATAATAAGGTATGGTATAGAAATGATGTGTATGGTTTACTAATGATGGGATATAGTATGAAAATGATGAGGTATAGTGTAAAAATTATGGGATATACTATATAAATGATGGAATATGGTATACAAATGATGGAGTATAATATACAAATGATCGAGTTTGGTGCACAAATGATAGAGTATGATATTCAAATGATATGGTATGGTGTAGAAATGATAACAAATTATGTTATATTATATAATATAACAATAAAAAATGTAATATATACTATAGTACAATATAATAGTTACAAATTATATAATACAGTATAAAAGTTACAAATTAAATATACAATAATTACAAATTTAACAATCTCATCTTTTCATGGAATAAGATAGCTCATACTCATTTCATAGATAATATGTTGCCTCATATTTAAGATATATTTCTAAAAAATAATAAGTTCTGTGTTATTTTAAATGATATAAAATGAAAATAAACGTAGTATAGTGTGAAATTAAGAAGCATACTGGTTGAAATTGAATTATTCCTTTACTGATGGCTAGTGATTCCATGAATGCCAACATGTACACTCCAAAATCATTCCTACAATAATGGTGCAAGTATTATAGTTATTGGCATAATCGCATAAATCTAACTTGTTAATACAATGATCAATACATGACATCAACTTACCCTTTTTATTATTGAGTTAAATCAAAACCAATAATAATATTCCAACTATCAACATCAGTAATTTGGCATACACCTCTTATAGCATGATCAAACCACCAACATACCTAGAACCTAACATATTTAATGTCACATAATTTAATTATTTTGAAAAAATGCATCAATATACCATTGATATATACTAAACATATTCCTTACACTCTTATGAAACCTCTTACTCTCCATTAAATTAAACCAATAAAAATATTTATCATCATGGTCGATAATAAGCACCATCCAATGCCCCTTGTAACACACTAATATGAAAAACTAACATCAAAGAAACATACAAATTAACATTTTTTTACTAAATTTATCATTTTGTTTAATTATAAAATTATTAATATTCATTCCTTTAATGAAGAAGGTAATAGTTGAGACCCAATGGTGCTAAAAAAAATCAATGTCTTCTCTTTTAAATTGTCAATATTATATGCTACATGTGCCTAAACATTGAAGGAATAAATTTACAGTTCATAGAAGTTAATTATACCATTATTAACTACATAGTGTAATTATAAAATATTATCCCAAATACTTTATTCACAATGTATGGTGTGTTATCCTAGAGACCTTATAGTTTTTATCTTTAGCATAAGCGTGTATGCTTGAACAATGGGTGTAGTTATCCAATTATCTATCTCCTATAGTATATGGATGACAGATTCTAATAGTAGATCCATATGGTTCATTTTAAGCATAATAAAAAACCTATATAACATAAACACCATTATAGATAATGGGATATCAATATGATGGTGTTACTTCACAATCTCCCTTACCTATTAGTAGAAGTTTGTAGCCAATTATTGAATGATTGAATTGAATGGATATAAAGGTGGTAAAATATATGCTACCATAGCTAGTAATTCAACATATAAGGATAAAAAAAGGTTAGAGACAGTGAATGGAAGATAGATCATATATAGGTTCAACAAATATACCTTTGTGTAATTCTTCTAAAATTCATGGTGTTTGATTTTCATTTCTAACTTTTTTTTTCTTCAATGCTTCCTACAGAATATGAAATTCCCAAATAGGTTTCAAATATTAGGCATGATTCTTAATACTTTTAGCAATTTTATAATTGGAGTAATGCATGTATTCAAATTGAGTATCATCAACATTTACTCAAAATTCTATAAAGCATTCATTTCCACAATGGTCTTAATTAAATGGGGTAGGCATAGACATTCTAGTTTGGTTGGGCTGAGCTTGGTTAATAAAGAGGAACTAAGGCCTCATGTATCTATATATATACATGGATGTTAACTTATACATGAAGAACGAACGAACGAACTGAAATCAAGTTTAAGAATTTTCAAAATTCTTCCTTCTTCTTCAAGTGAGTTTATCTTGAGAGTTTAGGCATTTCTCTATAGAGAAAAATTTGTGATTTCTATTTAGAATCAAGTTGACATTAGTGAAGATCAAACTTATAACCATGGATCTTATTGAAGAATACCTCCATATTCGAGCATTACATCATCTTTGAGCATCACTTCTACTTCAAGAAACAAGATAATAGATCATGTATTATGAAACAATAATTCATTTATCATCTTCCAAATCAATTTTCGTATCAAATCAAGGTCTTGGATCAAAAAATCTTGGATTAGAACCCATATTCAAAGTTGAGACGAGAAAACATACCACCATCGGCTTTAGCTTTAGGTTCTTGATTATTCTTGCTATAATTATTTGAATCTTGATTGCCTTTATTAGAATATTGTATGCATGTTTATAATCTTAAGTGAACGTGTGTGGAAATAATTAATGTGGCATAGTAACCTTGAAATAAATCTTTAACGTTTCTTGTAAAGAACCGAACCAAAAATAAGTGAATGCATGTTAGAATTTTGGATGATTTAGAAAAGAAACCGTACATGTGTGGGCATTGTGTTTTGTTTTTCCTGATGAAATTTATTTTTCATAATGTTTCACATGATTAGGTTAAGTTTTCATGTTGAATAAGTACCTTTTATGATTGATTTAAGTATATGAAAACTGATTATTCATTTAGTCTAATCTCAACTTGTTTTGTTTTAAGAGAATTGTGTTGATTGTGTGCTTTCTATTTCTTAAAACCTAAGTTGTGTGTAGTCCATAATTTAGACATATTGTTTATGAGTTGTATACACATAACACATATAGATTTTTGTTTCAAATTCACTTTAGATACATTGCATGATAGAACATAGAAAACATGCATAATTATTTGAAAGGCATCAAATGACTTAGTAATTATTTGCAGAACTCTATATCAAGAACTTAACAAGAAATGTGTAAGGAATAATAATCAACTTGTGTGTGTGATATCATTGGTTATTATACTTGTATTTGATTCATTAGAGTTGAAAATTTATACAATAACCAACCAAGAGATGGAGAGGGACATTATTTGATTTGGGTTTCTAATCAAAACCCCAGGAATTACTAACTCTTTTATTGAATGTGTTGGCAAGTCAATTACAGCATAAGAGGGCCAAAATTCCAAGCCATTTTTTAGGCAATCTATAAGCTCTATACTAAATTACATGCAATAAATTATTAAATTAAACAACTTTTTTTGCAATGGAAACTCAATTTCAAATAATGGAGTCTCGATTTGCCGAGCAAAGATTCGGTCTAAAAGTTATAAGAGCAGAGGGAGTTCTATGGAAACCAAATGGGGAGTGCAGCAAAACAAACTAACCCAAGAAGATGAAGATGTCCAAACTCACATGTAGATTATGGATAAGAGTCACAAGGAAGTGGAAATAATTAAACATTCTATGATCATCAACTGAAACACCACCATAGAGAAGATAAAGGTATAAAACTTGATGTTTTCAATTTTGATGGTAAAATTTGATGTTGAATTATTTTTTGAATGGTTACATGAGGTGGAGGCTATTTTTTAATACAATGATTATCATGATGCTTAAAAATTTAAACTATCTACTCTTAAGTTTAAGAATTTTGCTAGGATATGGTATGATAACTTGAAAAGGACTAGAAAAAGAGAAGGTAAATATAAAATCAAGTCTTGAGATAAGCTTAAGAAACATTTAAGAAATAAATTTGTACCTAAAGAGTATGATCAAGATAATTACTACTCATAAACAAGGACTTCTAAGTTTTGAGGAATATGTTAGGGAATTTGAAAGGTTGACACTTATATGTGATATTCATGAGAGAAAAGAGCAAACATATGCTATCTTTCTAAGAAACCTTAATATGATGATTTTATATAAAGTTGAAACTTATTTATATGATTAAGCTATATTTTATATTTGAAAAGCAAATCAAGTCCACTAAGCCTCATGCCAAGCAAAGTGCTTCGTCTATATAGTACTTCTCAATTGCACAAGCTAAAAAGTATGGGACAAGTGCCTCACATACTACAAATGTTGATAAGAAGCAAGGAACTACCTGAGAGAAGAAAGGAAAGTCCAAGGTTAATGAAGTCTCTAAAAATTAATGATGCGTGCACGGTTAGAGTTTTAGATTTAGATGGAGTTTATATGGAGTATTTGATGAGTATGGATTATGGAGGTTGATGATGGGGAATCAAAGGGTGGATGATGATGGAACATGAGGTAGAAGGATAAATTAATCTTTAAACCACACAGAAATAAAGATTAAGGTTTTGAGAACAAAACCGCTCACACACATTCGGTTTTATTTCGAGATGATTCAAAACAAATCGTTCACACAGATTCGACTTGTTATGAGATGAATCCACACAGAATTCTGGTTTTAAGCAATGCTTAAGGTTGTTCTTCTTATTCAAGTTGTGTCTTTCTACTCGGGTTCCTATGGTTTATATAGCCAAGGAACCGAGCATCTTTTCAAAAGATTACAAGCATATTCCCTCCCAAAAGCATTAATTCCCTTAAGACTAGCTAGTTAATATTTAGTTACTAATTGACTAAAAGTAAATAACAGTAACTCCCTTCCAAAACCATTAATTCCCTTAAGACTAGTTAGTTAATATTTAGTCACTAATTGACTAAAAGTATAACTCCCTCCCAAAAGCATTAATTCCCTTAAGACTAGCTAGTTAATATTTAGTCACTAGTTGACTAAAAGTAAATAACAATAACTCCCTCCCAAAAGCATTGATTCCATTAAGACTAGCTATTTAATATTTAGTTACTAATTGACTAAAAGTAAATAACAATAACTAGTACTTAGACATAAATGTTACGCTAGCTAAAAAATGTTGCATGAAGCCATGCATACTCCTCCATGTTTATGTATCTACATAGAGTAGCGTAGCCATCTTAGTTGGTGATGTGTCCTGTGACTCTGCTCCCGCATCATTCTCCTCAGGTTTGTTTGAATTTGTCCTCAAATTCACAACTTTGATGAGGAATAACAAACACCAAAGGACATATTCTTCAACGTGATACTGGTCCTTGTATTCTTTGAATATCTCCTTCACACTAAAGTTATCTTTGAAAATCCTCCAATGCCTCTTAAGCCTTGACATTGGATCTTCATAAGCGCACATCAATGAACATAAACCGAATGCATGGGGTGCATTATGGTTCATTTTCTTCTTCACATCACATATGTCTTCATGCACATTATATACCTTCGAACTCACCATGTTTTTTCTTCAATTTGCTTCGAATGATACAAGGGTTCCATGATAACATTTGCTCCATAAAAACACAAGGAAAATATAGGATAATAATGCACATCATTCTCCACATAATCAACGTGATGCATGTAAAAACTTGGTTTCCCTTCTTCCGCTTCAATGGTAGTAATAGCATGGTTGTCTTCATTATTACATACTTGATTTTCTTCCTCATTCACACTTTATTTTTCTTCCCTTTTAATCTTCTCAATTTCTCTTAAGGTCATAGCTCTTTGATTAGGACACTCTTTAGCATAATGACCATAACCTCTACATTTAAAACATTGTCTACTTTTACCTTCAATCTCCTTAACTTTATAGTTCTCCATGCGCGGCTTAATATCTTTTTCTTCTATGATAATGCTCGAATTTGATGCCATAAAAGTTGAAGATGATGTTGCTTCATTTGACAAGGAAGAGGAAGGTTTGGAGAATACCTTAGGCCTTTTGAGTTGCCTTTCAAATTTTATAGCAAGCTTGATCATATCTTCAAGTGTATCATATAGAGAAGCTTCAACTTTATCTCTAATGTTGAAATTCAATCCTCGAAGATATCTTGCTTAAGTTTGTTCTTTCCTCTCTTGTACATCACATATCAAGGATAACTTTTCAAAGTTCCTTGTATATTCTTCCACACTTGAATTTCCTTGCTTCAAAGTTGTCTTGCTTAAATTCTCTTGGGATGAATTTTCTCTTCAGGTGCCTTTTGAATTTCTCCCATGACTTGATCTTTGGCTTACCATCTCTTTCCCTTGATCTTTTGAGATTATAAAACCAAATTCTTGCCAATTTTTGAAGTTTAAGAGTAGCCAACTTACATCTCATATGATCATCATATTCTTTAAATTCAAAGATGGATTCTATAGTGTGCATCCAATCTATGAATGTCTCCGCATCTAACTCTCCATGAAATTCTGGAAAATCAACCTTCAAACCCTTATCTTCACCATGCTCTTGCCTTCTTCTTGTTTGACCATGCGTGCTTGAAGATGGACTTGAGTATTCTTCAATATATTCAATTTTTTTATTTAAATGACCTCCTCTTGATTCAATGGCTCGCCCCACCATGCCTTCAACCCTATAATTTTGTTCTTCCATCCTATTCTCCATTTTTACTTCAAACTTTTCAAATTGAATGTTGATGGAATCAAGGATGGACTTTATAACATCTGAATTTTCCATTGTTGCACATGCTAGGGTTTAACTCAAGGTGATCAAATGAAGTTTTGTAAATTGAGAGAAAACCAATGAATGAAAATGAGTATTATATGCTAGGGTCAAGTATATCACTCAAGGAGAAATGTTTTTATGTGTGTGTAATCTCACAACGCTTAAAAGAACGGAAAGTATCAATGTATATGTGTGGCGTATGGAAGAAGAAAAATAAGAGAAATGACAATCTTCAACTTTAATTGAATCTTGATGATGTTTATCAAGATCTTGATGAAGTTCTTGATTGAAGATGTACTATAAAGCATGAATATCTTCAAACAAAGGATGAAGATGTGCTAAGGACTTATGAATGTAGGATCTTGAATGAAATCTTGATGATTCTTTATGGGCGGAATTCAAAGCCTAGGAAAGTGATTTACCTTAATGAAGGATGAATCATGAAGCTTTGATACCAAATTGATACGTGCACGGTTAGAGTTTTAGATTTAGATGGAGTTTATATCGAGTATTTGATGAGTATGGATTATGGAGGTTGATGATGGGGATTTGAAGGGGTGGATGATGATGGAACACGAGGTAGAAGAATAAATTAATCTTTAAACCACACAGAAATAAAGATTAAGGTTTTGAGAACAAAACCGTTCACACATATTCGATTTTGTTTCGAGACGATTCGAAACAAATCGTTCACATAGATTCGACTTGTTAGGAGATGAATCCACACAGAATTCCGGTTTTAAGCAATGCTTAAGGTTGTTCTTCTTATTCAAGTTGTGTCTTTCTACTCGGGTTCCTATGGTTTATATAGCCAAGGAACCGAGCATCTTTTCAAAAGATTACAAGCATATTCCCTCCCAAAAGCATTAATTCCCTTAAGACTAGCTAGTTAATATTTAGTCACTAATTGACTAAAAGTAAATAAAAGTATAACTCCCTTCAAAAACCATTAATTCCCTTAAGACTAGCTAGTTAATATTTAGTCACTAGTTGACTAAAAGTAAATAACAATAAATCCCTCCCAAAAGCATTGATTCCCTTAAGACTATCTATTTAATATTTAGTTACTAATTGACTAAAAGTAAATAACAATAACTAGTACTTAGACATAAATGTTACACTAGCTAACAAACGTTGCATGAAGCCATGCTTACTCCTCCATGTTTATGTATCTACGTAGAGTAGCGTAGCCATCTTTGTTGGTGATGTGTCCAGCGACTCTGCTCCCGCATCAAGTAATGCTTTAAATGCCGAGGATATGGACACTTTTATAGAGAATGACCCAATCAAAGAGTGTTGTCCATACAAGAAATTTAAGCTATAGAGACTTGTGATGAAGATCTTTAGTGCGAGCCTTGTGAAGTAATTTCAAGTGAGTCCAAGGATGAGGGTAATGCTTGTTATGTTTTGCAAAGATTTATTTAAATTCAAGCTAATAAGTAGTCTAATCAATGAGATAAGATATTCAATACTAAATGAAGAGTGAAAGACATGGTTTGTTGGGTTATTATTGATTGCGGACAATAAAGGGATGGTGAAGGATTTGATATTAGAGACAACACTACATCCAAAACCTTATTATCTTCAATGGCTCAACAGTGAAAAAAGATTCAATGTAACCAAACAAACCCTAATCTCATTTTGAATTGGCGATTATCATAATGATGTGCTATGTGATTTATTGCCTATGGATGCATTTGGAATCTTATTAGATAGACCATGGGAATACGATAGATGGTATATTCATAATGGTATTACTAATAAGTATATTTTTGATAAAGATAAGAAAAATCACAAACTTAAACCCTATAAGTGTAATAGTGATAACATAGCCGAAAATAAAAAGAGCCTATTTTTGCATGAAAAGGCTATGATAGAATGTATTAAAGAAGAAGTTAGTTGTTATACTTGGATTATCAAGGAATCCCTATAAAGGGAGAATAATGAAAGTAATCCTCAATTAAATGAACTTATTGATGAATATAATGATGTATTTCTAATGACTTACCACCTGTATTACCACCTAAAAGAGGAATATAACATGCTATAGACTTATTTCTTGGTATTACTTTAACTAACCGACCTACCTATATATTTAATCCGGAATAGGCTAAAGAATTAGAGGGACAAATACAAGATCTTATAGTAAAAGGATATGTGAGAGAGAGCATGTGTCCATATTGTGTACCTACATTACTTTATCTAAAAAAAATGATATGTGACACATGTTTGATAAGATTTTTGTGGAGTACGAGTATTCTCTAAAATTTATCTAAGGACTAGGTATCATTAAATAATAATAAGATAATAGTATGAATGGAAAAGTTCTATTAAAACGAAATATAGTCTTTATGAATGAACAGTGGTGCCTTTGGTTTATGTAATGCACCTAGTACCTTCATAAGACTAGCGACTGATGGTCTTTATCCTTTTCTTGGAAAAATTTATTATGGTGTATTTAGATGATATACTTTTGTGTAGTAAAAATGAGCACGATCATCTTATCCATTTAAGGAGATTATTTGATAAACTAAGGGAAGCTAAACTCTATGAAAAAATGGAAAATGTAACTTTATGCTTTTGAGTATTATTTTATTATATGAGTTCACTTGTGTGGATTAAAGGATCCTATGAGTGTACTTTTGTGTATGATTATTGCTGCATTTTGAAGTCATAGGGTGTGTCCCTAATAATTTTCCTCTCTTTAAACTTTTGCATGACTTGCATGAAATTAATCTATAAAAGGTTTGAATACCCTATGAAATAAGAATGCTACTTCTACTATCATGTCAACTCACAAACTTGGACGCCTTTACTCAACTTAGATATAAAGCACGTGAAAGTGAAGAATAAGGAGAAGCCAATGCTCAGTAGGGTTGAGCAATAATTACACCCTAACAAGACTGTTGAAGTACTCCCAACATAGTTTGTTAGCTATGTCACACCCAACTGCACATTCAGCCTCCAAAGATAATACCCAAATCTCTAGTTTTGGTTATATTCACCAAGGGACCACTAAAGGGTGTAACCACTAGAGGATGTGTTGGTTTACACCTATCTCAATTTGCATGTGCAATAGCCTATAAAAACCCATTGGTTCCAAGAAAAAAATGGAAGTGAAGGGGGGAGAAAAATTGAGTATTAGAAATCAAGAGAAGAAGAGAAGAAATCCTAAGGTAGAAGAGTGTCATCGATCTCTATTGAGTGAGAAAGAAGAAGAAGGACAGTTTTGGCTAGACAGGGATTGGATTACCGTGATCTACCCATTCTATTCCTTAATTCATTTTTCCTATTTACTTTTTATTTGGCATGAGAATTTAGCGTGAGCTAAGTATCTATATTAGGGGTGTATTGATTGATCCTTTTTGCTATAATCTACGATATTATAGTTACCTTTGGTTTATTTGATATTTCATTTTGTTGAGCATTCATATGTTGTAGTGTTGAATGTTGGCCGCATTAGGCACTCACATGAATTTTGTATTGTCTGAGTAAACAAAGATAATGACAGAGAATGGCGACAAGGTTAGCAATGAAAAGTGATGTGGCCTTGCCATTAATCCCTCAAAGCTCATTATGTGACATTGCAATGGCCCATGCACCATGATGGAGATGACTTGAGAGTATACTTCACCCTCGAGTGAAGTACAGTGCAGTTAGAAGGATTAATATCATCTGCGCTTATGAGGATATGAACCGTCATAGGATACTTGCAATTGGTGATAAATGATTTCCTTTATACAGCTCTACCTCTTGAATTTTCTTCTCATCTATCTTGTATTGGTATTAATTAACTCCTAGCATCCATTTAATTTCGTTGCATTTTTGTTATTATTTCCATACCCCTGCCAACATTTCATAGTATAATTTAATTCTACAGTAAACTTGACTCTAGTAATGTGCAATTCACTGGATCCTTAAGGGAATGATACTCACTCATCACTTTATTACTTGGATTGACCGTGTATACATGTATGATTGTGTTGTGCTGCATTTATTTCATTGCCCTATCAAGCATTGTTGACCTGAACACACACAATTTTTATGAGTAGAGAAGGTATAAAAGTGGATCCCATGAATATTCAAGCTATTTAAGATTAGCCTATACCCAAAGATATTTATGAGGTGAGGAGTTTCCATGGGCTAGAGAGTTTTTAAAGAAGATTTATCAAGGACTTCTCAACTATTTCTGCACTAATTACACATCTCATGAAGAAAGGCCAATTCAAATGGGAAGAGGTTGCAAGTAAAGCCTTCAAGACTTTAAAACACAAGCTATGTAATGCACCGCCATTATCCTTGCCTAATTTTGAGAATTTTTCTTTGAAGTTACATGTGATTCTAGTGGGATAGGGATAGGATATGTACTCTCACAAGAAAAATGGGTCATTTTATTTTTTTAGTGAAAAATTAAATGGGGCTAAATTTAATTACTCCACATATGATATATAATTCTATGCCATCATAAGAAGCTTAGAAACACGGAGCCATCATTTGAGACCTAAACTATTTTTATTTATTTTTTTGCACTTGGATTGTGAAAGTTTAAAACATTTGCATGTACAAAAGCAAATTAGTCCTAGGCATGCAAAATGGGCTATTTTCTTACAATCATTCGTGTTTTCTATCAAATATTTTGATGCTAAAGAAAACTTGGTAGCTGATGCATTATCAAGAATATCTTTGATACTTATCATATTGGATTCTAAGTTATTAGGTTTTGAAATGTTGAAAGAATTATATACAATATATGAATATTATTATGAGATTTATGATGCATGTAAAAAGAATCATAGTGATGGTAATTATGTGCTTTAAGATGAATTTTTTTCAAACTTAATAAGTTGTGTGCACCTCATTCTAGTGTGTGTGATTTACTTGGTAAAGAAGTAAATAAGGGGGTATATCTGATCATTTTGGTGTTCATAAAACTATAGAAATATTACAAGAGAATTTCTATTGGCCACGAATGATCAAATTGATCCCAAGATATTATTAGGAGATGTGTGATTTGCCATAAGAGTAAGATTTTCTTCCATAAAGGTTTGTATACTCCTTTACCAGCTCCTAGTCAACCATAGGAGGTAGTATGGACTTTATTCTAAGGTTACCAAAGACACAAAAGGGAAAGGATTATATTATGATAGCGGTTGATAGTTTTTCTAAAATGTCACATTTTATTCCATTTAATAATACTAATAATGCAACTCATGTGGTAGATTTATATTTCAAATAGATAGTAAGGTTACATAGTATTCCCAAAAGTATAGTGTTTGATAGAGATGTAAAATTTTTAAGTTATTTTTGGAAGACACTTTGGCATATGTGAGGTACTAAGTTTTTGTTTAGTACATCTCATCTTCCACAAATAAATGGTCAAAACAAAGTGGCTAATAGAACTTCGGAAACTTTACTACAAGGATTGGTTAACAAGAGTACAAGAGATTGGGATATAAGGCATGCACATGCTGAATCTGCATATAATTGGAGTCCTTCTGGTGCAACTCATTCAAGTTCATTTGAAGTTCTCTATGGAGTTTATCCTTATTTGCCTATTTGTATTTTTTCATTAAATAGAGGATATTAACAAATATGATGCTAAAAAAATACTTGGATTCTTTAATAAACTTCATGAGCATATTAAGAATAAAATTGAGAAATCTAATGTTAATTACCAAACTCAATTGAACAAAAATTGAATTGTAGAAATGTTTTCACCAAGAGATTTGGTTTTTTTACACTTCAAGAAAGAAAGATTTCCAAACTTGAAAAAAATAAACTAATTCCAAGAGTTTATGGACCATTTAAAATCTTAAGAAAATTTGAAAATAATGCTTATGAATTGGAATTACCTAAATCGTATAGGGGAGTCTCTAGGTATTTCTATGTTGGTGATTTATTTCCTTACTATACTGATGTCAATATGAGGAAAAGTTATTTTTTATAAGAGGATAATGGCATAGGAGCATCTCAATTTCAGTCTTCTATTATTGAAGGTCAAGAGTTAACATACTTGGAGATGGTACCAATTTTTCTTGAAAATCCTAATGATAACCTTAATGCTACTAATATTTTATTAAGTGATTCTTGCAAGTATTATGCATGTTTGAAAGAAGAAAAATTCACCAAAAACATCTAGTGTATAAGACAATGACAAGATAAGTATTGGAAAGTTGCATAAAAGATAAAGCTACAAGACATGAATCTTAATTACTTGATTATTCAATGTATTCCATGAGTAGGGTTTTATTTATCTTTGATATTTAATGTAAACTTTTTAATCTCTTACAACTTGTAATGGTAGTTCATTATGTGTATAATATAGGAATGTGGTGTATTAGTTTGGCTCTTTATTTAGCTAGCTAGACCGATTAGGTTGGGCTTAGTTAATAAATATGAACTAAGGCTTCATATATCTAGATATATACATGTATATTGACTTGTACATGAGGAACAAACTAATGTAGTGAAATCAAGTTTAAGAATTTTCCAAATTCTTCCTTCCTTTTCAAGTGAGTTTATCTTGAGATATTAGGTTTTATAGAGAAAACTTTGTAATTTCTCTTTAAAAATAAGTTGATCTTGGTGAGGATTAAACTAAAACCCGTGGATCTTGTTGAAGACTACCTCCATATTCAAGCATTAAATCATCTTTGAGCATCATTTCTACTTCAAAAAACAAGCTAAAAGATATTGCATTGTGAAAGAATAATTCCTCTATTATCTTCCACATCAACTAACCTGTTGTTCAAAATCATTCCCTTTCTACAATGCCTCTATTGATTTTTGAAAAATATTTCCCTTATTATAATTTTTAATTCAATGCTATAATTCATATAAGATGAAGGATCATACAATGATAAATGCTCAATGCCTATACTTTCACACTGTTAAATCCATATATATAAATAATATATATATATATATAGATTAAAAATTTATTATTTATAAATATTTTTTTGGTTTATTACCTTTAAGACATTTGCACATTTTCACAAGCATAATTATGATTTCCCGTTATTTTTCTAGAAATATGTTTAAGCCTTTTTCCACTAGAAACTCATACACAAACAAACCCCATGCATTATCTATTGATATTCAAAAATGTCTACAATTCTAGTAAACTTACATCGCATCACTCGAAATGGTGTAATAAAAAAATGTCACAAAGATATAGACTATAAACATAATAACTTCTTTATTAGCATAATCCAATTGAAAATTGACTAAAGCTTTGATTATCCGTCTTATTATTTCAAGAGATACGGGTCTAGTGTTTTGCACCCTTACAAATGAATTTTAGAAATCACCAAATCCGTAGTCAGTATCTAAATTTATTGGTATACCACAACCTTTAAGACCTAAAATTAAAGATAGGAAAACTATTTTGAAAGGGATGCGCCTATTTCATATGTTGAATCCTTTCTTTTCTTCATCCCAAGCGGATAATAAACAAAGTCAATAAGTTTCTGCTTATGTCTATAGTAGGCAGTTAATAGAACAAAAAGATTCCTAGAAACATTACCTTTTGTGAATTTGATAGACAATTATAAACATTATCTAGTTTATTAATTTTGCATGAATGTCTACTTCAATTTGTCATCAATCTACAACCGTCAATTTTCACTAGTAGTTACAACAAATATACTTTTCTCATTATAACATTTAACTTTATAATAGCATAAAAAATTTATGGTAGTACTCAACATATATTAATAGGCTACACATATCAAAATTATTTTTTAATTGATGAAAAACTACATTTTATGTAAAAATCTTTGACAAATATTTAAATCTACAACCATAACAATATATATATAAACTAAAACACATAATAACAAGCATAAACTATATTTTAACTAAATTAAGCCATATGTGGCAATATATTCATACAGTTTAAAATTTTGGACAAAAATCTAAACAAAATTATGAAATGTTATCTAAAAAATAATTAGACAAATCATTCTAAATATAAAAGCATTACCTAAAAGTATTGGATGAGAGTGTAGGGGTGAAATTTAGTGTACAGATCTGGTTAAATGGGATATAGAAGAAGGTGAAGTTGGAGTTTGAGAGATAGGTGAAGATGATGGTGTCGAGTTTGGGAGGAAGAAAGTCAAAGAAATAAAATGATGTTGGGTGTCAGTATAAAGGAAACTAGTATGTATTTAAGGCTTAACAAACACACATGATGGATAGGTGTGCATGAGAAATTTTAATTAAACACGCTTGATCATTAGGCATTTTCTTCTATATTTTGCATACTACAAAAGCCTAACATTTTGAAACAAGTTGGCTAGCATTTTGGTTATTATTTAACTAAAGGGCTATTTAAGTATTTGATCAAGAAAAAAATTATTGAATAAATTGGTTCCAATATCTAACATCAAAATTCGTAGTCAAATTAGAGAACATGATGTTTACTAACAACCTCCTCTACTAGAATAGCTAGTGCTAAATGTTGATGGAAGCACACTTTCAAATGCATGTGAAACCATGACTGTAGTATGGGGAAAAGATTTCATAGGTTGATGGCAATTCCATTTTGCAACCAAACTAGGCCATGGAGCATTCTGCAAGTAGCTTTGTGGGCAATCCTTTATGGCTTAATTAGAGAAACTTACAAAAGAGAGCATTAGAATATGGTGGTATACACCAATTCACTTGTTTTGGTTAAGTTGTTGAATGGTTGGATGTCATTACACTACCCATATCTTAGAATTGTTGAAGCTTGAAAAGTTTTGAAGAGATTGCTTGGTGCCAGGATTTACGTCATGTATGAAAAATGAATTAATATGTGGATGAAATAGTGCCTATGGGGTGATAGCTACCCTATGGTTACCTTATCTTCGAAGAACCTTTAGAAGAGAGTAGGGAGATGCTCCTTTTTCAGTTTTTTTTTTTGTGGATGCACTTATACACTATGTTGTATATGACTTGATAACAAAAAAATTGTTATTTTATTCGATAAAAAAGAGTGATACTATGTAATGGTATATGACTTATCTCCAATAAGATAATACTACATCTATATCAAAAAAATAGTTTATTCTATTGCCAAAATTTTGTATAATAAAGAAAGTTAATTTAGAAAAGTGAAAACCTACTTTTCACTTTTTCCTTTGCCTTTTTTTCTTTCTTTTATTATCAATGCATTAAATGATTTGTTATATTTTAATAAAAGGTATAAGTAAAATTTTAATACTACATTTATTATTTCCTAAAAAGAAATAAATTGTTAAAATGAATTTATATTTTACACGGAGAGAGTACTAGATTTTAAAAGCACACTATGGGTGCTTTTTCCATCTCCAAAAATATTGGAAGCAAGATCTTGAATGTAAAGCATTACAAAAGATTTTAAATAAAATTCTTATAAATTGATGCAATTTTATACAAAATAAGAATATGGGGATATAATATTTTTAAAACATTATTATTCATCACCAAAATATGTACATATACAAAATGAGAATATAAGATTTTAAATATAATCCTTATGAACTTATGCAATATATTTATAATTATCAATGTTCACAAACAATGAGAGCCATAGTTAAAATTCCAAATAACATGTTTAAAAATTTGCCAAGATTAATTATTGAAACCTTTTTCTTTTATAATGGAAGAAAATACCTTTTCAAATTTGAATTTCTTAAAATAATGATCACTTTTAGATCATATATAAATGTAGATATGTGTAATTTTAGATTATATTTATTTTTATTCTCTTAATATTAAATAATGAAACTTAAAGGTGGAAAATAAATTATATAAAAAACTACTAATAAGATGTTTAAAAAGTTAGTAATTGTTTTATTTCCACAAAATTACATGAAGGTTAGAAAAACACAAAAAAAAAGATCCAAATATATAAAGCAATAATATGGGGTGGGTGAGCCATTATCATGATATAATTCGCTATAATGCCTCAGTTCCTCCATGATTAATTTTTTTTTATAATTTAAAGAGTGTCATTCACTATAAAGCATATAGGAGGAACAACCCTTCACACAAAATGCATTGGCCATGCAATCAGATAGCCAAGCACCCCAAAACATACCCCTACTTCCTATAAGAGCTTTAACCTATTAAGGAACCATATCCTTACCTTTCAAACATACCAACATATAATAGAATACTGATAGAAACTTCAACCAAACAAAAAAAAAGATAGAAATTTGATGCAATCCTTGTTCGCTTAAGGTGTCAGCTATGAAGTCATAACAACACGTTATCTCAAATCCTAACTTAAACCAGACACGCTCATCTCATCATCCTCTCTCTCTCTCTCTCTCTCTCTCTCTCTCTCTCTATATATATATATATATATATATATAATATATATATATATATATATATATATATATATATATATATGTATGTATGTATGTATGTATGTATGTATGTATGTATGTATGTATGTAATTTCCATTTGTTCATGTTAATATTAAGCAATTCATCAATCATTTCTCTCATCTGCAAAAAATATATTTTATTGGGATTCTTCTAATTCATGTGTTTTCACTCTTTTCAGCAAGTTCAAATTTTTTGAATCAACACTAAAATATTTTTGAGTTCATATGTCCATTCTATTCATTCATGTTTCACCCATTCCTTTTGAATAATTAAATCACAAAAAATTTCGTTCACTTAATTAGACGAATTTAACCATTTTTTTATCATTTTTAATCTATTAGCCGTGAAATGAGTTTTGATACAAAATATTTATATATATTTAGTTTTATAAAAATATTATGTATCAATATATGTCAAGTTGAACCACATGTTATTCGTTTTATGTATTGTGAAAAAAATGTTTTTAAAGTTTATATATTTCTTATGTTTTCGCTCATTTTTCATCCATCAAGCTTTAAACCAACTATGAAACCCAATTTACACACACATACACACACACAAACACACACACACACACACACACATATTAGCTTCTAAAATTATTTCACACATTTCCACAATTTTTTTTTATGATTTTTGGAATTTAATTGATTTTTTTCAATAAGTGTCCATTATTGGAGCTTCTTGTAATTTAATTAATCAATATAGATTGTAACCAATCATATAATAATTATTTTAATCCAAGATAGTATCCTAACAAAAAAAATCATTTTTGTAACTTATTTATCTTTCACTCAACCAAAAAGTGCATCAAGTATTATAGTCATGATTTTATGATACTTCTCATGCACACTTAGTCATAGCCTAACATTTCTCTTACACCCCTAATCCTAGCACTCAAGTGATGCTAAATGCAAACAAAAAATTCACTCAACACTCCTTCCTATCATATATCACTCTAGTATTGCCAAATTGTGCATCTCACTTCAACATCTCATAAAATCATAGAATTTTAATAATAAAATAAAGTTGGTTTCTTTCCAAATTTTAACATTACTCTCTTTCTCTCTCTCTCTGTCTCTCTATCTCTCTATCTATCTATATATATATATATATATAGTTTTCCTCTTCCGTTGTTTTATATTTATTTTATTGCATTGCATACTACAACTAAATACCATTTTAGTCCCATAAATAGAGCCCCTTAAAGCTTCGTTTTATCCAATCTTTTACTTCTCAACAACCTACGTAACTACAACAAAGTTGATTTTTCTTCATGACTTCCATAAGCTACCATGCCTTGAACTCGCTTCCTTTACCTTATATTCTTGTTTTTTATTGATCATTTTCATGTTATAATTCATCTATAAACCCATTTATCTAGTAAATCGTGCCCCTCCCCTCTTCTTTTTCTTTTCCTATCTGTGTTGCCAAAGAACCTTAGAATTTTTGCTATAGTTGTTTTATGTGTTGCAATACAAATTTTTTTCCTTTACTCCCTTTTTTTATCCTTGTTTCCCTTCCCATTAACCCTTAAAAACCTTTTAATCTCTCATTCCTTGGTGGTTGTTGGTGGTTTTCAAGCCTCCATATTCAAGAGTAATTTTTCCATTTCATATCCTTTCTTACTCTTTTACCTATTTATTGATCTTGGTTTATCTAACTCTTTTATCTCATATTATTGAAGGTGACCAAGTGTTTTAGAGAAGGAGTTTCTATATTCCTTATTTTATCTTTGTTTAGGAGCTTAGGAACTTTGGTATCTAACTAACCTTTAGAAATAGGAATTTGTACTAGGTGTGTTATATGTTATTTTATGTATGATTAACTTTATTTTAGTTATAAGTGTGAAAAGATATCTTGGAAAATATTGTATGACATGTGTATGTATCTATATTATGCATATAAGCATGAAAATGTGATGAGATAATGATTTGTGTAATTTGTTCATGTTCTTATGTCTACAAGAAATGTGGTGAATATTAACTAAGGTTGTAATGAATGTGAAGCAAAGTTATTTTGAATTTTTTGCATAATTGTGATGAATATTTATAAATTTGAATAGTTTCCCTCTTGTCCTGCTTATTTTAAGTGAGCTTGTTTTTTTTTTAAAAAATTCATCTAAGTATGTTAATAGGGTATAAAAACTACATTATGAATTTTGGACTATTTAGAGTTGAAATAAACTTTTTTAGGCTCTAAACATATTCGACCATAGGTATATTGGGCATTATAGATTGGTTTTGAAATTTTTAAGTGTAACATTTTCTTCCTTAGGTATTTTAAATAGAAGTTGGCATATGATATGTTATCTTTTGATGATTTGAGTGTAATTTATGAATTTTAGAAGTTTAAGGTAATTTTAGGTGAATAAGGGAATTTTGGTCATTACGCTTAAATTCTAAAAATTTTGAGGCCTAAATGAGTATTATGTTAATAGAATAAGTTTAAATGGATAATTTTTATAATTGAGTGACATTTGATGAATAGACCTAGGGACCTTAATTAAAATGATTAATTAAGCAAGAAAAAGAAAAAGAGACAATTTGGGTACATTGAGTAATCTTAGTGTATTATACTTAGTTTCTATATTTATATCTCATCCTAAGAAAACAATTAGTTATGTATAACCCTTTTAGTAAGAAATAAATCTCTCTTAATCTTATGTTAAATTAGGTGACCTTAAAAATATTTTAGTCATTGTATGTTCTTTAAGATTAGTTTTGATTTATCCTTATATGTGAAACCTTTGTTGACTCAGATGTTCGCTAAACCTTTTCTTGAACAAATGGAGTTAATTTATATTAAAATCAAATTTTATTCTACAATTCATGGCATAGAACTTAGGCTTTAATGCTTGAATAATCTTCATTTGTCTTTAATGTATCATATATTTCATTAGGCATTAATGGCGTGTTAATGGGTCTTTGTACTCTACATGGTTTAGGCCTTGATTCCTCTATGGATCAAGTGCATGGATAATAGCATAATGTAATCAAATTTTTGTATTATGGTCATTGAAGTGATTATATGATATTCTATAAGCCTTGGTTCTTAATTGATCTAAATATTTTACCAAACATTAATCACTTAAATTAAAAAATTTAAAGTTTGGACTTATATCACTCGGGCTAGCTATTCGAGTCAGGTTTGGTATTTACTTGGTACCATTTTAAGTTTTTCTATGCTATGATCCTGAGTACCTTATGAGGTCTGGAATGGCCCTCTTCTACTCTATAGGTGTCTCGATATATTTTGCCTCTATAAGGGGTATTCATACTTAAGTGATTAAGTATCCTATTCTTTGGTGGTCTAGTTACATTTTTGGGTAGGCTAGTTAGGCTAGTACAATTCATGTATTAGATTAGTTGTTATATTTTCTTTGAATCTTCATCCTCAAGTTAATATAATATATTAGTTGTGATCATGATAACTAAATATAATAATCAATGAATATTGTCTATTCATACATGCATATTACATTATTTCATGCTTGATGGTTGAGTTTTCTTCTTCTCAATTGACACCTATATGTAATCATGTCATTATCTTGTTATTTCATGTTTTATAGCTTTATTCACATAGGATTCATGTATAAGGTTATCTCTTTAGGATCATTATGTCATTTAATACGAGATGTGTGATAATACTACATTTTTGTAGATTTTGTGTAGTAGGCATTTGATGATGATCCTACTAACTTTGAGGAGGTTCCACAAGTACAGTGATGTAGGGTTATACCCTGGGGTTAGGACATAGAGTTATTATATCTATCCATGGTTGCATGTTTTACATGACCTAGATTCTGAATATCAATTTTGGACTCTTCATCCTTTTTTATCCAATTTTTTTCTATGTATTGTATATCTAGATTGTACACTCCATACTCTATTCTTATGATTAATTTATTAAAGTATTCTACTATTTCTATTAATTTCCATAAGTTTTTATTTATTTTTTGTAAATGATTTAGCATTTCACTTAGTATGAGAAGAGTATGGACCGGACTTGTGATAAGTGTAACACCCGCTATGTTACGTTCATGATTTCGCTTAAAAATAAAAATAAAAATTAGTAATAAATTTTTAGGTGTTACAGAAGTTCTCATCCCTCTTTCTATGGACAATTTTGAAATCACTCCACTATTTTCTCACCTTGCGGATACAGTTAAGGTGAATTTACACGACCACGACCCTCCACTATCCTTATCACACCACTTGTTATTGTGTATAGAATCATATTCGATCACTATCGGCATATTTTCAGCCAATCCTTGCTCTTTGACACTCTAATTGAGAAGCGGATGGCCCAAAATTATAGGAGAAGACATACCAAAACATCCCATGCCAATCTCAAAGAACACCACCTATGATACGTTTTCTTCTTCTTCTCATTGACCAAAGCAGACGTGTTCCATTTTAGTAAGCCTTTAGCTGGTTCTTTCTACTTGATCAAATTTTCTTGATCCCAATTCTTCTCGTAGCAAGTCTACCTCTAATTCAAATACCTAGATTGTCTAGTAATGTATTCCACCTTGTATGGAAACTTTGTTCCCCAACTCTTAACCCACCACCCTAGCTTGAGAGGAATCAATTTCTTGATATTGTTCAAGTATAAGATCTTACCACAAAAAATCCTCTCATTTCCTTATTTCCAAATTGAACATAAAATGATAATGAATATGGTACTCTAAAATTTTCAAAAAAAAAAACCCAAACCTAGTTACCTTCCACTGGCAAAAAGCATATAGTAGTGTTTGCAAAAATACCCACCATAGGCTTGTAACTAGCACCACCGCCTCCAGAACTCCCACATTATCTTATAATTGAGTAAGAAATGGCTACAATATTCCTCATCCACACTACACATGATGCATACATATTAAAGGAATACTGGGAAATTCTAGGATTTTATTCAATCCATCATGGATAGTTTTTTCAATAAATTCAACCTAGAAAAAAAATACCCAACGAGGGACCGATATTTACCAAACTTTTTTAGCAACCGTGTAAAAGGGAGTTGAGAAATCCACAAATATTATATTGCATCCCAACTTGACACTAAACTAACCCCTTGAATTGTGCATCCAAATAACCTCATCCTTCTCGTCATGAACCAAGCAAACTACCTCCAATAACTACATTAATTGCACTAAAGTGTGTTCCTCCCAAGTGAAAAGGTTTATCCTCCATTCTAAAACCCATATCCATTGGGAGCCATTCCGAAACCTCATCTCAGGAATTTTAACATTTTTCACAGCAAAAAAACTATAAATTCTTGGGTAACAAACCCATAAGGGCTCCTTCCTAAGTCATGCATCGCTCTAGAAGCCTATATTATTCCCATTAATAGCCACCCATTTAATTCCTTGTAAGAAATATGCACTATTATTTTCATTAACTAAAAAAATCTTTACACATATGACTCCAAAAATCTCCATCTTTAGGTATTTTCCAGTGGGATGGGTTCCCATGCATAGAATCCCCATACTTCCCTCTAATACAAGAGTGTTATAATGCCAAGTCCTATTAAAGAAATATTCAAAACCACTTGAAAAGAAAGATTGTATTTCTATTCATCAATGAGCCAATACCCAAACCCTCAAGAGAGTTTGATGCTTATATATAGCTCCATTGGACCATTGATCTATGATTTCTGCCTTTTTGTCATCAAACTCAAAAAAAAACTTCCCTTAAATTATAACAATTCATTATTATAGTGTTTGGGGAAAGGGAAAATGGTAGGAAATATGTGAGAAGGTTCATAAATATTGATTGCAATAGCGCTAGATGACCCCGCATTGATAGATTTTTATTCTTCCAAGACATGAGTTTATGCTCAATCTTCTATAACACGAGATCGGATAACATAGTACCACAACCATTAGTCTATATAGGTAACCCCAAATAAGTTATAAGAAACTTGTCTACTTTACATCTCAATTGCTCGGTTTTTTAATGGATCCTAAACTCACAAACACTCACACTAAAGAGTGAGTTTTTAAAGTAGGTTAACGTTCAACCCAGAAGCAAGGTGGAAAATTATGAGCATTACCTTAATATTCTTTGGATAATCCTCTTTATATTCTTAAATAAAAAAATTAATCATTTTTTTATTAAAGGTGTGATACCTTGGGACATCAACTACTAACCTCCAACCCCTCCCAAAGCTTTAGGGTTCATGACCTTCTTAAAACACTAATTAAGAACTTTCACTAGTAATGAAAGTAGGAATTGGAATAATGTATCCCCTTGATTTAGCTCATGCTTCAAGTGAAAAGGTTCTTGAAAGAACCCTAAAGGGGGTGGATAGAGTTTTTATGAATGAAAATGAGAATTTAAAATTTTGACACACAATATATAATGGTTCAAGAATAAAATTTATCTACATCCTAAAGGGTTTGCCTTTTGGATTTTGAATCTTCTATATGTTTTATTGATGAGCACTCCTATTTTGGTGTATTAACCTACTATCTTAATAATATTCTAGGAGTTGAATTACAAGTTGATCTAGTTATCCTCTCTAGGTTTATGAATATACTAATCTAATGACCATTATAATACCTAGTTTCTAACTAGCCCTAATTATGTCTAAAATATATAAGTATCTTATTTTATGTGTAATTAATTAAATAAATTATTGTAGGATATTTTATGCCTTCAAGATTTTTTGAGTGATTATGTTGAAATTGCAATTTTGCAGCTATATACACTTTACTTATAAAATACTATTTATATATGTTAAATTTTAAGTTACACCTTTAAAAATATTCTTATAAAATTTTATTTGGATCATAAATGATTTTAATTGTAAATATATAAATTTTGGTTAAACATTATTTATGTTTGTTTTTACTTTTAAATTTTATATGCAAAATATGTAATTAAGGTATGATAGCTAAAAATCATATAAAATGTGTACTAAAATTTTTTTTAAATTATATTAAGGTTGAAAATGGGTAAATATTACGATATGAAAAGTTTTATGATTTTATGAATAGTTTTGTTATTTATTCTTGTAATTATTTTGTAAGCTTGCTAGTTCATAATTAGGTCAACATTTTATACATCAAAACATTTTATATATTAATTAAAATTTACATTTAAATTTATAATAATATTCTAAGTATTACCATTATGTTTCATAATTTTTTGATGTTATTTGTTATTTTTCTTCATTTTATCCCCTTTATTAATTTTTCCACCACTAAAAATAATCCATAAATCTTAAAATTATTTTTCACCAAAACAATTCCTTAATTATACTTCCTTGATCAAATTTTGCATCAAGTTGATCTTTTTTCAATTCATTCAACCAAAAATTAAGCTAAAATCACTTTCTTATACTTTCTATTTATGCTAGTTGTGTCATTTTGGTTTTTCTTGTACCCAACATTCTTCACTTGCCTTCCACATGTTTGAACCTGACCTTGGACCTACGCACCATCACGTCCCTCATCCCTTGGTTTATTTCTTGGTTTTTATAACTTCATTCAACCTAAATACATTCCACCACCTTACATACTCAACCGCCATGTGATTTGTCATTCAAGTGTGTAACAAGCTACCTCCCCATATTTTGGCTGCAAATTTTGGTTACTCCATCCCCTATTTATACCCCATTTATCTTAATTTATTTTCATTCAGCATTTATCTCATTTTCTCTTCTTGGTTTCTCTCACCTCTCTTCATTTTGGTTATTTTTGCTAAGTGTTATTAAGCTTTGTTGATCCAATAACTGAGACCCATCCTCCTCTTTTTTCTCCTTATTATCTTGTTTTTACTTCTAAATTTTATTCTATCTAGCCTTTATTTATTTTTAAATAAGTAAAGGAAGTTATCTTTTTGGTTAAATTTTGAAGTTTCCATCTTTTATCTTATAGTACACCCATTTTTAAAACTTAAAAATTTCACTTAAAGAGTTATTTGCAGAAGCTAAAATAGTAAAAACGTAGGGTATTACCACCACACTTGGTACAAGTTCAGTTTTCTCTACCATTCTTATACCAAGTGCTAAGTTTAAAATGAACAATGTAGATTAATATCATTAATCCACTTGAATTAATAACACAATTATAAGAATTAGATTAAAATGAACAAGGTAGGTTAATATCATTGTAAATAGATCAAACATCAATAGTTAAAAAATCGATGAAAGGAAAATACAAAAGGACATAAGAGTGTAAGATCTTTTAGATAAAAATATATCGGGCAGAATAATGGATAGTTCGAACTCTCAACCAAAAATACTAGCCTTCAACTAATCTTACAAGATAACCTACAAAGACCACTACCCATTGAATAAGTAGGGGCCCATGAAATAGAACCCATTAGCACAATAATACTGAGTAATCCATTATACAAGACTAATATGAAAAGCCCCTATGGAGCACATAGAAGGCATCACAAAAGGACATGGTATAAAATATTGAAGTGTACATGCAATGATCAAAGTAGGATAGTTATATCGCATAAAAAAAATATCACCAAAGTCATATATTGCTCATACCCATTCATCTAGAACATACTGAAACTTACCAACCAAGAAACCAAGGGATGCTCTCTGATGTAATGATTAAAATCAATCTCATTACAATAACCATAACCTTTGTAATACATCTCATATCTCTATATAAAATCAATAATTTCTATAACACCACAAGTAGGGCCCAAAGATAATTATCGAGCACAGGTAGGCACAAAAGCTACTACCGAACCACATATAGGTACAAAAGCTACTATCGAACCACATGTAGGCATGAAATATGTAGGCATGAAGGGTACTACTTGACCATTGGTAGGCATGAAAGCTACTACCAAACCACAAGTAGGTAAGAAGACTACTACCAAACCAATCTAATAATCATTTCAAACCAACATTAATCATTTCCATTTTTATTTACTCAAGGGGATATCATATCAATGTAGAGATATTAAGGTACTTTAGTTATATTTGTGTAATAAGGCAACACAATATCTTATCAACAATCAACTCAAGGACATTAATATATCTTGGTCATACTGGGTTAAAAATGTAGTATAGTAAGTTGCTGACATTGACACCTAATACATAAGTATGCATACCCTTTATAAGTCTGTGGAGCTAAATAAAGTAAGATATAGGGCGTAGATATGGCACTAAGGCACACTAGAAAAAATACATAACCAATAGTGGGGTAAAGCATGCATTTAGGGTAGATACCCCCGAAGAGTCACCAATCCCGATCTTGAAGCCTTTCACTTTAAATATTATTATTTTATTAAGGTAGACGCGAGACCACATAATATACAAATAGGTATAACTTCCATACTTAACCATTTTTGCTCATTTTTAATTATTCAAGACAATCATAATCAAAGTTAATACTAAGATCAACATGATAATCTACCAATTCCATACTAGGATCAATTATTCATATGTAGGCTCACTAAGCCAAGAAAGACCAAAATGGCTCTAGGACCATAGTTACAATATTATCATCAATTTTAATACTAATCCATTTTATTTGTTAATTTATCATAAAAAGGACAAATTAAAATAATTAAATTATTTATCATGCAATTAAATTACAACACATCAAATGACAATTTTACCTTTTTACATGAAAAAGCACGAAAAACGTTAACATGTATATCTAATTTATCCAAAATCACATATTCCCATTTTCAACAATAGACAATACATAATAGGCATTCTTATCAAAATAAGTATCATGAAATGCTTAAAAATGTCAATTTTTCCCTAGGGCACACATTAATTATAAGTATGCTAAAAAATGTGTTTCTAAAACATCAAATTACATACCTCTATACTTAACAATAATTAAGACATATTGGGCATTCTTATTGGAATAAATATCATGATATGATTAAATAAAAAAATCTAGGGAACACAATAATAATAATTATGTCAAAAACATACCTAAGCATGCTCAACCTATCATATTGGATATACATTACCTACATAATTTATTCCCAACATTAAATCCATTTTAACATGCTTGTGTACGCTTAATATTTTACATAAGTCAACATGCTTCATTTACCAAAATTTGTACTAGCATTATTAGATAAATAATAACAATGTAACAACATGCTTAATACAATGTATACATCAAAACTCTAATATGCTATCATGCGATGTCTAACACTTTAGTAGAATATAAGGATTACTTGATTTCCAACAAAAGTACAAATAATAGGCAACTTTCTAAAATTTATTAAGCTCCACTAATAAACCTCTTGTACCAAAAAAATAATATAACATTAACCATATTAATATTTAACCCATAAATAACATTTTATTACTAAAATATTTATCAAAAAAATTACCAAAATATCCTTAGGTTGTAGAAGGGAGGAAATGGTAACCACGCATTGTAGGGGCTTGTAGAGTGAGTTCACGCATGCGGTAAGGGTAGAAGAACAGTTACGGTAAGGGGATTATCTAGCGGTTATCAAAGGGGCAATGCAAGGAGAAGGAGGGAATCAACTAGAATGGGTGGTGCTGGGTTGCTGGAGGTGAGGGACGTAAGGGCTATGATGAAGGGAGGTAGTGGAGGGAAACAAAAAGGTAACATTGGGGGAGGCTAGGTTAATGGTGATGGTTGATGAAAACTAGATCGAGGCAAGGAGAAGGATGAAGATGAAGAAAGGAGGTGGTTGGATGGAGTGTTGGCTTGAGGATATAATGTAGAGGAATAGGGGTCGAGGGTAGTGGTGTCAATGGTGGTTTGGCTGCAGTGAATATAGGTATGTCTTATGCGAGGATGGTGTGGTTGAGGGGGCACGGGTCATGCAATGGGCTGCACAATTGTGCGAGTGTGGTGCATGGCCATGCGATGCCTACCAAAATAAAGCACGGTTATTAAGAAGGAAATGGAGAAAATAAAGGAGTCAGGTGGTGTTAGGGTGGTGATTAGTGATGGTTGAGTAAAACCAGAATAAGGATAGTGAGGAAGAAGAAGAAAAGGGAGTGAATCAGGTATTGGTTGGAGAAAAAACATGGTAGGGAAGGAGTATATATATGATATATCTTGTGGATGGGTTTGAACAAGAATATTTTGGTGTGTTGCTAGGGTGTGCTTTGATGTAGACTAGAGGTAAGGGTGATGACTCAACATGCTGGTGGTATAGGTTTGTTGTGGTGCTTAAGACTGATAGTTTAGAATGTAGGATAGTGCAAGGCATAGGGTGTAGGGACGAGCAGGTCTAGCAAAGAAAGGAAGGAAGGCATGGGCATAGGTTGTTAGTGAAATGCCCCATATTCTAATTTTAAGAATTATAACTAATGAAGAATTTATTATGAAAATTAAATTAAATAAATTATTTTTATTAAAATAAAAAGGAATTAATTAGGGAAATTCAAGAAGAAAATAATAAATATTTTTATTAGAAAAATTTGGGTATTTTACTAATTAAAATGGAATTTATGAAAAATCTTTCAAAAATCCGAAATTAGCCTAAAAAGGGATTTAAATATTATTTTATTTAAATATTATTATTTTTAAATATCCCAAATATTCAAATTAATTTAATTGACCATCAACCCACCTATTTTATATTTTTCCTTTTTCCTTTTATTCCTTTTCTTTTCTTTTCTTTTCCTTCTTTTTTCTTCTTCTTCTTTTCTTTTTCTTCCTCTTTACCCCAATTGGGCCTATCCACGGCCCGCTTCCCTTCTTTCTTTTTTCTCCTTCCCGCAACCCTCCTCCTCTTCTTTCTCTTCTCCTTCGGTGTGGCCCAAGCCAAAACGCCGCATTTTGTTTTAAGTTTTTCCCCCCAGTCTGGTCTTCTTTTATTTCTTTTCTTGTCTTCAGATGGCTAGTCCAACTCCTTCTTCTTCCTTCCTTCCTTCGTTGTTGACCTGCAACTCCTCCCCCCACCTACGCTTGGTTTTTTATCGTCGATCGTGCCCCATTGATCGGTTGTTCCTCTTCTCCCTCTTCCTCGCTGACTCGCCGACCATTTTGACCCAGCCACACCTCCCCTCTTCTCACACATGATCCCCTTTTTCTTATCCAATCACCCCCGTTTTGAATTTCGCCGGTCTCCATTGCCGTCGGTGAATCCTAACCAACCTTCCCTATTCCCACATCGTTCCCCTGAACCTATCCTCTCCTTTAAGCCCTATAAATACCCCCTACCCAGCCTGGAATTGACCCTTTCCCCGAAACCCAGAAAACTTTCCCTTATGTGCCGCCTCCATTTCAGACACTCTTGCCACTACATTCGGCCAACACCACCACCCACTCTGCCCACCCGAATACTCCCTGTACCACCCTCTAACCTATCCTCTCCTCGAGCAGCCCTTTCTCCGCCCCTGCCACCCTTCGCACGATCGTCCACCACCACTTTCGCCGCTTCCACTACCCCTTTCCCCTTCCAAAAGCCTCTACAGACTTCCCTCTATCTCCCCCTACCTTTCTTCCCTCTTTCTCCCCCTCCTCCTCTCTTTCTCTCCTTCTTCCATTTTCGGCCACCACCACCACCGCGGTACGCCGCCACCCTTATTCTACTCCTCTCCCTTTAGACAACCTTAAACACTCCTACTCCCACCCTCATTCTTCCTTTCTTTTTCCCAGCACTCAACTTTTCCTCTTTTCTTTTCTTTTTCTAGCCACCGCCATCACCGCTGTGCACCACTACCGATGCCGCCTGTCACCACCAACCCAAGGTAGAACCCTAAACCCTCTCAACCCCTTTTTACTATTTATATAAACTTTATTTTATTTTATTTTATTTTATTTATTCAAATATATTATATTATTATTATTGTTGTTGTTGTTGTTATTATTACTAATGTTTTTATTATTATTGCTATTGAGGGCCGAAGCCCTATTATATTTTTATTTCAATTATAGTATTATTATTATTATTATTATTTATTATTATTATTATTATTATTATTATTTATTATTATTATTATTATTATTATTATTATTATTATTATTACTATTATTTGTATCATCATCATCATCATCATCATCATCATTATTATTATTATTTTGGTAAAGGGGTCGAAGCCCTTATTTCACTCTATTTTTGAATCATGTCCTTTTCATTGTTATTATTATTATTATTATTATTATTATTATTATTATTATTATTATTATTATTATTATTATTATTATTATTATTAGCATTATTTCTAATATCATAATTATTATTATTAGAATTAAATCTTCAAACCTTATATTATCAACGTTTACAATATTACTATTATTTCTTATATCTTTAGCAAAAATTAGTAATTAGTTAATGTTATTATTATTATTATTATATTAGTATTTTATCAAAACCCTAGTTTTAGAATAAATTATGAAATAATAGTATTTTTGGTAGGAGGGAATCTAATCTTTAACTTTTTCTCATATAGGTGAGACCAGTCAAAGCCCTAAGGAGGAGTAGGAGCGTGCTCCAAGACCGGTATCGTTTTAGGTAAGGGTGTAGCTAAAGCCTTATTTGTGTTATGTGTATTATATGCTTTGTATGCATTATATAATATTGTGTTGTGTCTCATGTGTTATTAGTTGACTATTTTATGTTGACTATTCTATGTATGAAGCAGCTTGGAGTTAAGGTATGATTGTGTGCCTTTTTATTGTATATGTTGATATGTTTATATGGTGAAAAGTTGTGGAATGTGATTTAATGTGTTGTGACCCTTTAGACATGCATGTGAGGATGTTAAATGTGGTATTGCGTGGGGGAAAGGATAAAAAAAAATGGGGAAGTAAGTTGACCAAAGGGTGTGAGTTGACCTGAATGCTTTAATGGTCCATGAGTGGATGAATAAAAAGGGGATTTTTAAATAAAATAAAAGAGTGGAAGAATCTATGGTTGTGCAAGGGAGAGTCTATGGCTTTGTATGGGAGAATCTAATTTATCATTTGTATGAGAGAATCTAATCTATGGTATTGCATGGGAGAATCTAATCTAGGATTTCGTATGGCAGAATCTAGGGTTTTGCATGGGGGAAGCTAGGGTTTTGTATGGATGGAGCTAGGGTTTGTATGGAGGGATATAGGGTTTTGCATGGAGGGATCTAGGGGTTTTGTAGGGATGGATCTAGGATTTTGCATGGATGGATCTAGGGTTTTGCATAGAGGAATTTAGGGTTTTGCATAGAGGAATCTAAGGTTTTGCATAGATGGATCCAGGGTTTGCATGGGTGAATCTAGGGTTTCACGTGGGAGTTTTAGGGTTTTGCATAAAAAGTTTGAAAGGTTGCATGGGATGTGTAAAGTCTGCATGGGAGTGAAATTTACGTAGAGAAAGTTGATTTGGGTCTGGTTAATCAAACTAGGTGATTGGTTTGTGAACCAATCAATTGGCTTAATAAACCAATTGACGTGTTCAAATAGAGACAAATTAGGGTTATCTAGGAGTAAAACCCATAGTCTAATTAGTAAAATTAGTTTATTGATTTTTAAACTAGTTGATTGGTTTTACATTCAGCTAATCGCTTTCTAAATAAGTCGATCAAATTTGGTTTTTAGACATTTAAAGTTCTAGTTTTGAACCAAGCTCTTCACTCATTCGCCTTCCAAAAAACATTCCAGGAATCCACCTATCATTAGACTACTCCAATCCAATCACGCTTAGTTGTGAAGTTGTCGAGTGATGGATTCTTGAAAAGGAAGGTGTACCTTGTTGATATAGGTAATTTTATCAATCATTATAAGCCTCTATCATCTACCACTAATTTCAGGTATTACTCATTTACTATCATTATCCTCATTCGAGGGTAATGGTGGTGAAAGTGAAAGAATAAATAAAATTTATACTATGTTATACAAATTACCCTTTTTATTTTCCCCAATGCTAACACCTCCTTCATTCACCTCAAGGATACAAATGTCATTTGTTTTAGTTTTTAACCTTTATTCGCCTGAGTCCAAATGGAATTAAAACGGTATTCACCTAAATTAAATTATTATTATTCAAATAATATTTTAAAATATTTACCTCTATTTACCTCTGTTCTCTTTATCTAAGTAAAATTTTAATATTTACTCTCACCCTAATTTACTCCAATCCAAACGAACGTTGTGTGTGAGAAACTTCATCATGTGGGTTGGGTGAAAGAGAAGCATGTTAATTATTATAACTTTTAATCTTTTTAGGTTTTTGGTAACAAATTCTATTATTTTTTCAAATTTTAAATAGTGGTTGTTTTTTTGGCTAAGAAAATACTCTTTACCAAATGCATGAATTGTCCATATTTATAGTGTCTAATTTAAAGTTAAAAAAAGGGTATTTTCAAAGTCTAGGTTGCACATATCTTATCATACAACCTCCTACTTTAAAAGTAGTAATAAATAGATAATAGATATAAAGTAGTGAGCCTACTAATTGCACTTGTAGCTTATTTGATATGTCATAATCTTTGTATCAATACATAGAGAAACTCGTTTATACTTAATGAAGTATGTTACTATTTTATTCTATATGTTTATATTTATTGCATTGATTAGAAATTATTTATTAATAGTATTAATATTTTAAATTTGAATTTTTAAGTATAAGGAAAGAAATAATAATAATAATAATAATAATTCCCTCCATATTTAAAAATGTCATTTTAGGCATAATTTATTGTATTAAGAAAGACTGTTTTGTCATTTTTTTTAGATATAATAAATTTTATTTTAATTTCTTGAGAAAATGAAAAAGTAAAAGACATTGGAAGATCAAATCTTATTAAATGCTCTCCTTAAAGAGTCAAATTTTAAATAAAAAAGAAAGATGGCAAACATTTACTTATTAAGGGACTAATTAAGATAATGGATATTAGCATCAGATACAAATAGTCATCAATTATGATTGTTTTAAATTAAGGGAGTAAGCAATTAAGATGATGGAAGATAGGAATAAAGTATTTTCTTAGTTTCATAATAGATGGCCTATAATTTTTTTAATACTTATATTAAGAAGTATTAAAATATAGAGTAAATGATATACGCATTGACTAAAATATATGCATTGAAAATTGAACAATTTTATTATTATGAAATATATTAATAAAGTGGGAGATGGTAAATTAGAAAGTATAAAAATAATTTTTTATTGAAATTTGAAATGGGACATATTGTGAAAAAAAAAATTATAAGCTTTCTATAGCAAAACAAATGGAGTATATGGTTTAACTAGTTAAGAAAAGTTTAAATTATGATACTAAAGATAAATATATTTATGTGAAGAAAATAAATTTTAGAATATTAAAATTCTCTTATTGTTATTATATACGTAAGATAAAGATGGAATCAAAGAGCATGCATCTCGTCATAAAATAGTAATATCTCATGTTTTATATAAATGTCCTTATAGCTTTTCTAAAATAATAATAAGACATCCAAATAACTAAATTATCCTTATTTATCATTGGAAATAATACTTATTATTGGGAAAAAAAAAGATACAGCTCAATGTATAAAATATATGAACTAATTAACACTGAAAGATAAAGCAGAAAAAATATTTACAATATACCTCATAGACACTTATTTAGATATTTCTAACCGAAATTACATTATTAAAATCACACTTATTTAAAACCAAATGGAGTATTGAGCTTGAGACTTTAGTGAGTACGGTAGCAACGGTAATATTGTAAGTATAATATTTTCCAAAAGTGGTATCTATAACCCCAAATTTAAGTTTGTCATATTAAGAACGCAAAGCAAAATTCTGAGGAAATGAAACCCATTATAGAACTTAATGTCACGAAATTAGTGTTGTTTTGATCACGCATTCGGTGAACAAAATAGAAGGCTAAATTCTGAGGAGACGAAACGGATTTCAAAAAAGGGCAAGGAACTAAACACGTAAGTAATCTAAGAGACCACCTATGAGTCATGCAATTCTCAATGAGATCAAGAAGAATAGTTATCTACAGCATATGTACACGATGAATATGATTTTTCCACTGAAAATAAAATAGCAGAATTTAATTATCAACACTTGTCGCTTACTGTTTTTCTATTTTAGTTCCTTGAACAAACCAAATACGAACATTTTTTTTTCTTTTTTTTTTCTTTCCATTCACAAGAACGCAAAGGAACTTTAGAGATCAGTTTGACGGATAAATCTTTAGTATGTTTTAACTACTGACAAAAACTATACTTGGTAGCTCATTAATTTTAACAGGTATAACGGACGCTGCTCAAGTCCATACAGCTTATACAAGGACCTTTCACCAAGTGTCGTGCAGTTCATATAAGTAAATTTCGGCCTAAATGCTTGATGCAACTCTAATCCAAATGCGAAAATAATACAGATTTCATTAGGGAACAACACGGAAATTGCTTAATATTGCAGGAGGAGACCAAACCATTAAAGAAAACAAAAACATGGAATTCCCCCCCCCCCCCCAAACCCCAGCAAAAACATTTCTCTAAGATTTATCAAGCATCCGTTTTTTAATTTTGATTCTGATTTTGCGACCGTGACCACTTTCTTCAGGCTTGCTCTCAGATTTTGCTGCTGCTGCTATTTTCGGTTCAGCTGCCACAACACCAGGATTCACGACCAATTCCCTAGATTCCTCATTCTTCTCACTCACATCAAGTAGCCTATTCCTCTCGGCTGTTCCCGCAGGCTCCTCATTCTTCTCCCTCAGATCAACTGCACCTATCCTCTCGGAATCCACCATCATTGATGTTTCATCCTCCTTACCTGGTACCTCAACTGAAACATCCTTTCCATTGCCCAACAACGTTGGCTCCTTTGGCAATGCTGTAGAAACAGTGTCCCCATCATTCAATAGCTTCGTCATCTCCTTTTTCTTTTGCTTCCTCTCCTTCTTCAAACGCTTTCGTTCCAAGTATCCAGGCTCTTCACGGTGCGACTTATGGTCATCCCGCTTCCGTTTCTTTTCTTTCTCCTTTTTCTTTCCCTTCTGTTTTGGATTCACTATGCCCAGAGCACTATCCTTTCTACCAACAGACAATGTTTGAAGACTAGCAGATTTCTGAACCCCAGCTTCCACTACATCATCAGTAATCGTGTTGGGTGATGACTGATCATCAAGCTGAGGTAACACTTGAACACAACTTGACTCGGCAGTACACTGTAGATCCTTTCTAATTTCCTCCCCACCTCGAGCAACAATACTGGCAGACATCTGTGACCCCCGATCCTGACATGAGTTCACCCGCTCAATGTTTTGATTGCTCATGCTGACAGAATCTCTATGATTCCTCGCTGGTCCATCACCAGATACAGAACTACTGGCTGCCCTATCATTTTCATTATGTAGCCGTTGAGATTTCTCAGTGGCCAAATTGTCGGCTGTTTCAGCTCTGGTAGATGCCACTGAATGTTTTACCCTGAACTTTACAACTGGCAATTTTCGATCTTGAGAAATAGTGTCATCTTCCCTCAAAGCTTCTGCGACAGGCATATCATGGGAAATGCTATTTGGTTCGTGAGGGGCTTCCACAAGAATTTCTTTACGGAGAGGGAAAGCATTTTGGGTAGGGCTGTGTGTCTCAAGAGGAAATTCCAAAGGTTTAATTTGGTGAAGAGGGAAACCATCAGCAGATAGGCTGTGTCTCCCAGGGGGGATATCCAGAGTATTAATTTGGCCAGCAGCAGGCAAACCATCAAGGGAAAGGCTGTGTGTCTCAAGAACTTCTGAAGCCTTAATTCTGCCAGGGGCAAGCGAACCTTCATGGGAAACCCTGTGTGACTCAAGAGGAACTTCTGGAGACTTATTTCGGTCGGCTGAAGGCAAACCATCATGGGAAAGACTCCGAGTCTCAAATGGAATTTCTGAGGGATTGATTTGGTCAGGGATAGGTAAACCAACATGGGAAAGGTTGGGTGTCTCAATGGGAAATTCCGGAGGCGTAGTTTGGCTAGAGACTAGTAAACAATCATGGGAAAGGCTCTGTGTCTGATGAGGGAATTCTGAAGGCTTAACTTGGTTGATCAGAGCTGCAAAATTGTTTCTCTGTTCATTGCAAATTTCCGCATAGCCCACTTGACGAGTTTGATCTCTAGGTATTCCATATAGTGTTGGGCACCTAAAATACAGAAGGCAGTCCTTTAATTCCAATCATCATCCAAAGCATATGAACTTACTACAAGCATGAATCACCCCTACTCTGCAACAAATACCATAAGTACACTAGACAGCCCTTGAAAAGAAGAGTTGAGGGATGGGCAAGGGTGGACTTCGCATTGCTATAGGTCGGTTGAAATAGTTTTAGTTTACACTAATTTGTTGCTGGAAGCAGTCATGAATTCTGCCAGAACAATTATGAGAGGCTATTTCAAATTGTTCTATTTTGGCATCTGTTGCACATTGCCGTACAGATACCTTGCATGCCACTAAAATCAAAGAGGGACGAATCTCCACATTTTTAGCCTCTGCTCCCTCTCCAGGTATATAGAAGAGCAGCAAGAGAGAGAAACCAGACATGGTTTTCAATTGACGTGCCTAGGATATTGACTAAGGACCGACATAGAGTAGCATTACGAATCGAGGGAAAGAGACTTTACAATCCAAAAAGCAAAGCTCACATACACACCAAAAAAAATAGTTCCGAGTCAGCAGAATAGGGAAACATTTGGTCTCACTCACGAGGTAAATTGACTGAAGCAAGAAACTAATATTCACTTTCAAGCAGCCAAAAGAATGAAATCAGCAAGAACTTATGGAGTTACGACTCCTATGAAACCTATCTTGTCCAAACAGTAATAGCAAATGAACAATTGAACAGCATGCTGGAATATTATCTATCAACTAAAGCATGAAAATTCTCCTTACCTTCCTGCCAGGACTTGTAAAATACAGTACAGGTGATGTCGAAGACAAACATTGTTGAATGCCACACGACTTTCAAGCAGCCGAAGCAAAGCAACAAGATTTTGACTTTTCACTACATAGCCAGAAACAGATCCTGCTATTATCTGGCAGAGGCGGCTCATATGTACACCCAACTTCACTTGCCCTAGCATTCAGTGCTATAAATTAGAACAAGAAAACTATAGGCACCATGGAATATGAAATATAAAAGGAACAGAAGAACAAATAGCACAGAGGTCCAATGAAGAAACAGCAATCAGCCTCCTTCACGTGTTCTGCCATTCAGTGTCAATATGCACGATACCACTATACATGCATTCAAAATAAAATAATAGAGATCCCATGAAAATTTGAATAGTAAATCATGTTTGAGCAAGCAATTGAATAAACTTTTAGTGCATTATATTCAAGTGAACTAACAGCAGAATGTCCTTTGCTTTTGAGGGGAGGGGGAGAAGCAAAGGCCAACGGAAACTTTACATGAATTGGCCAGCCAACAACATTATCTTACCAGCAAACTCCTTTGAGAACGACCAAAATTGTTTAAGTGATTAACAAGGATAGTGGATTCATGAGCCCGTCCACCCCCTTATTAGAGAGAGAACAAAATAAAACACCACAGAAATATGTAACAAGGCACCTCCCGCTAAATGCACAAAGACACCTCACCTCTTAAAGATGGTTCTTCTTCCAAATATTCAATGAACAGCAACAATGCCGCATCAATGTCATTACTGTGGAATTCAAGATCAAGAAGAGCCCTACTTGCTTCAATTCTCACTTGCCATATTACCTTGAAACTCCGAAATGGCTTGATAAGCTCATACACATGCTCCTGAATCATGCATGTCCATCAGACAATAGTGAAATAACACTATAAAATAAATTATGAGCAAAGCACATACACAAGGAACGACATCTGAAAACTTCAATGCAATCTGTGTCAAAGTTCTAATACAGCTGACTGTCAGGATGCCGTTGTGGCTTGGCATCAATCTGGAACATCTCATATCAAAGATGAATATATTAACATGTATTACAGAAGCAATAATCGAGATTCAAGCACAGAAATAAGTACCAACTGGTTCACCTTTCAAATTGCAAAAGCCGATCAATTTGCTTGAGAAGTGATGATAAGAAGAGTACAGTCTGCCACAAGAAGACAATTGTGTTAGGACTTTCAAAGAGAACATAATACATATCGATGTGAAAAATCACTTGTGCTATCTGGTTACATCCTATGAAATGGAAAATGGATGGAAGAGGAATAGCGTATCAAGAATTGCACAAATTAGTCAAAAAATTGGATATCAAGGGGGAAAAGGGAGAGAGAGAGAGAGAGAGAGAGATCAAAGTGATAGATCTATATTTATCATGCAAAGGTTTGTTCTTCAGTAAGAATTAACAAAAATCACACAACATTTATCCAACTAAACATGAATGTGGTAACAGAGCAAATGTCTGAGGAAAAAATGCTGCAGTAAAATCACTGAATTCAAAGAATTTAGAGGAAACGGAATCCATTAAATCTCTGACCAATGACAGGCCAACTGAAAGATGCACAGATATGCAAGAGAATTTGCAAATCAAAAGAGGGGGCGGAAGACAAAAAGATGCAGAAAGATCAATGAACTAAATGACTAAAGTGAAGAGAATAAAAACGGGAAAAATAAAAGAGAGATGGAAAGGACACAAGAATAGTATTAAAACAACAAGGAAGCAGTACTTAAGACTGCTGTAGCCCATTATATGATGCAGGGAGAAAGGATAATGAAATAAAACCTCTTGCCCAAATTCAAGCTCCCCAACTGCTTCAACTATTGCAGCCAGCCAGAACACATCTGAGTAAGGATTTCCACTGTTGTCATTATACTGCAGTAGAATCAATATAAATATTTACATGAGAGAATGCCCGTGTAGAGTATTAATTTTATATACACAGCCATACTCGAGACACAGGCCCTCCAAAGTCAATATTAATACTCTAAAACAAAGCTAAAAGTGATCTTGGTCGGCAAATGAAGATTTTAGGATGATGTACATCGAAGTAATCAAAATGATCCAGAATAAATATAAATTTCCCCTAAAAACCTCAAGTTAGTTAAATAAAGAGCATTGAATCTGACATAATAAGAACCAAAGAAGATAGTGGTAAGTTTGATGATAAGAAAATGTTCCTGTTTAATTAGCATCAGATGTAGAAACTTGCCAATTAATTGGTTAAAATTGTGTATGTCTCAATTCAACCTGAAACTGACTCATCAGTCATCCTTTCCTTTTTAACATTAACAAAGTAATGACTATTTCCAAGTGAAATGAAACTATATACTTTTCTCTTGTTCATCGTACTCTAAAACTTCATACTTTTTTTCTTTTTGCTTCTACTCAGCCTGAGGAATATCCATGGCTACCAAGTCCACTTCTCTGATTCTAATTGGCAACAATTTTCTTATTCAGTTGTGCACTGCATTTGCATTGATTTTGTGTTAATTCATTTGGCTTGGTTCGTTACAGCACTTTCTATGATAATTTTGAAGAAACTAATAATGTATTTGCAGCGATGTCCACTTAGAATTTGTAAACTATAATTTTAGTTGCTTTATTTTTTTATTTTTATTTTTGTTCCTATAATTTTGTTGTGAACTTTGTATTTGTGTTAAAAAGCTAGGCAATGTCATAACAAATAGATGAGTAAAAAAAAATTGGTACATAATGTAAATATTTTATTACCACCAAAATGAATCATCATAAGTACATACTCCAAGAATTCAAAAGGAACCACAAAATAAATACTCTATCCTAGGGCTTTAATATGGGCAACCAAGGCATCATAGGATTTACAATGGGGATACTATCAATTTTTGTGGCCATCTCCTTCCCAATAGGGGACATAACTTGTCATGGAGTGCTTTCCTAAGCATGAAATATTCACTAATTCCTCTCAAAGATAACTAGTAGCAGCAGTTACCAAGAATTGCAGTACCATTCTTCTTCTCTGCGGTCCACATCCTCCTCACTACATCCATCCCATCACATTTGGGAATGAATCTGCTTGATGTGTACATCCAAGCCCTTTTATTAGAGGTTGCCAGACTTGACTCAAATAAGCATCAAAAGAAAAGAAGATCGACCAATTCCTCCGACATAAAACACTCCTCACTTACCTCCATCCCCAACTTCTGCATCTTGTCCTTTGTATATAATCTGCACTGGACCGTGAGCCATAAATGCAGCTGATGTCATGGTATGGATGGTGGGTTCCACTCCACTTTCCACCGGTTGACAATTTCCTCCTTCGGCCTCAATAGCTCATAAATTTCCTATATGGTGTATTGATCATTAGCACATAATGGTTGTCCCCTATTAGTATCAAGTACAAGCATGACGATAGGTCGTAACTGTAATAGTCGCTTAAGATGCCAAGATGCACTCAAGGAAAGGGCACCTTGTTACGGGCCGCATCGAGAGGCTTGCATTAAGGGCCCCAAAATAATCTAGAATATTATTGTATAGTCTAGATAAGTATAAAGAGATGTATAAGGTTCTACACTCTCCTAGATGAATCTAGATGGTTCTTGAAGGGGATATCTCTAGATCATTCTACATTTATATGGATGAATATGGAGAATTCTAAAAACCCTAATGGACTATTTTAGAAACCCTAATGGATTGGGCCACTCTAGAGAAATCATTTAGGCCCGTCTCTAAAATCTTACTAGGGGAGGGGAAGGGGTGGATCTTCCATTATAAATATAAGGGGGTAGAGGCATTTGGAAATCATTTAACAAGAGTTATATTCAGAGCTTCTCTCTCTATAATACAATTTCCTTTCTCTCTCTAAAAGCTCTCTCTTGAGTTTTCTTGTGAAGGGTTCGGTGTGGTGGTCTCGGAGGCATCCTTTGTCTAAGTGTGGAGTACACTTGAGGAAGAAGGCTGACTTAGTCTCTCAAGTCTCAACGAGTGAGAAAAGACTAAGGCCGCACGTAGCTAGACTCGGTGAAGAAGTTGGTGCATGACAACCTGCTACAAATCCTTACCTTTGAGAAAGTATGAACCCATTTTCTCCATAATACTTCTTTCTTTATCTTGAGGTTCCAAAGTAATCTACCAAGAGCTATAGTATTCCACCATAAAAGGTCAAATAACCCCAAAACCTCCCTCCTGCTTCAGCTTGCATACATACAAGCATGCAACCGAACTTTTCTTGGTCATAAGGTGGGATCTAAACCAAAGAAAGGAACAGCATGCCACATTGATCACATGCATAATCTTCTAAGGAATCTGGTAAGATCCAATATGTCTCTGAATGCCAAAACAACTAACGTAACTAACTAGAATTGGTTGAGGAACCAATTCTGCTAGGAGGTAAGCCAAGGCATAAACTTATCTAGCAGGTCTTGGTATTCATTAATTCTCAATGTTCTTCCCATTAAAGGCAAGCCAAGATACTTGACAGGAACGCTTCCCTTAGGAATCTGTAGAAATTGTAGAACCGGGAAGAGAGTGTTTGGTTCCCTCATTCACACAGCCACCATAGTAAATGGCACTCTTAGAGGCATTTAGTTGTAATCTTGATAAATCGAAAAACACAAAGAAGTTGTCAAAGAGCGCTTGAACTGAGCTACAATCCCCCCAACAAATAGTAGCAAATCATCTGCAAATAATGTCAGGATCAACTTCACTTTCTTACACTTAGAGTGAGGACGAAAAGAAGAGTTCCCTCATAGAGTACACAACAACCTATTGAGATACTCCATAATGACGGCTAAGTCATTAGGTCTGTGGATAGACAACCCAACATGAAATTAAGTAGGTTGGGGTTTGCAAGAAGATTTAACGAAGCTCATGGGATGTATTAGTGTTAGAGCCATCACTAAAGGTATTTGCTAGACACAATCCCAAATCAAATTAACATAGACACATCACCCCAAAGTACAGTGTCTTTGTTCCTACACTTTATATGCCACCTCTCCCTTTTTGAAATTCTAATTACCTCCTTCAATATAATACACAAATGTGCACTCTCTTCCATATCATAAAAGCTCTATCAAGTTCTTAAAAACAAAAGAAAAGTTAAAACAGGAAAAGAAAGGCATAAAACATGAATAGTAGATCATAAAATTCTATTTACTGCAAATAATATGTAAGACCTAATAACACAGAAACAGAGTGACATAACTAAGGTGTTGTTTGGTATTACTTATTTTTAATAACTACTTTTAGATAAAAACTACTTTTATAAATCTACTTTTAGAAAAATACTTTTATAAGTAATATGTATGTTTGTTTTTACTTTTATTATATAAGTTATTAATGCCAAAAAACTACTTATTGTATCTTATTAGTGTTTAGTTTTCATTTTTCTACAAAACTACTTTTTCTTTCCCATCTTTAGTTTTTATCTTCCTATATATATTTTTTAGTAATAATTACTATATAAATTATGTTCATTTGAATATGTTCTCCCCCCACCCCCGGCCTCATCGTCGAACATTCCTATGGTAGTGATTTGTAACACTTTTATAGTGTTGAAAGCTTTGGTTAGAATCTGCATTTTGAATACGTCATTTTGTTGTAGATCCCTCACCTAAGACCCGTTGAGTACAGAAGGACTAGGCTGCCCAGAAACCGGAGAACTATAAACCGTTAATTTTTGGTGGTACTCATACAACCGGAGAATATGCATGGGCTCCATCTCAAGAGACTTTTAGTATTTTAGAATAGTCTACCTTTAATAGACTTTAGACGATCAATCATATGCATATGATATTTTCTTGAATTAGCTTTGAAATATTCATATTCTTTGATGGAAAACATAAGTGCTGTTTGTTGTATATAATTTTATGCATATATATTAGATATACGTATAATATAAGTGATGCATTGATTTTGAATAGATAAAAGGTTAAATCTAATCTCTCTATTTTTTCATTTAATACGACTCCAGTCCAGTCCAATACTGCTGCATACTCCCGTCTAGTAAACATAAAATTATGGAGTATTACTACTAACTAAGCCCTTTATCAGCAAATTAAAAAGTAAAATCGATGTAGTGGACGGGGCCAGCGGAATGGCATAAAAAAACAAAACAAAAGTCCTATTGCGGCCGGTTTCTCTCACTGCGCACCAATATCTCGGCGTGGAAACCGTAGGACCAAAATCATTCAAAACGGTAGTTCTTCTGCAATTAATTGGCAAAGATCGTGTCTTAAGGAAGAGAAATTTGATAATTGACGCAAATAATTGAAAACGGTAGTTCTTCTGGCCCGTTGTGGCGACGACGACGGTCCGTCGAGCTAAGTCGAAGAGAAAAGCTTACGGCAATAGCAAGAGTCTTTGAGGCTGTGGAGTTTGGGAGCCACTCTGCTGTATGGTGTCAGCTCCGTTTTTTCTTGTTTTGATACCCTTCCTCGTTCTTTTAATATGAGCCGCTGTCTATTTAAGAGCAAGCTTCCTATTAACGAAGAACTAAGCCTGCGACAAGGAATGTCGATTTAAAATTCAACAGTGACAAATGTATAGAAATCGAATGGGAAGAAACAATAAAAATTAACTTCAAAGATGCAGCTACAGAGCTTGAGAGCTGAAGGGCATTCATCTGGTACGCTACATACGTCTCCCACTTTCTTCCTCCATCAAAACATTAGGTAAGCAATTGATGATCTAACAGAGAAAAACCATTCTCTATCTCTCTCCTTTCTCTGTTGCCGATGAGAATGGGGAGGAGGGAAGAAGTTGGGAACGAGGGAAATCGAATTGCCTTGAGGATACGCGACGTGGGAGGCGAGCAGAAAAAATGGAGAACTGCACGGGAGCTACAGTGAAGAAGAAAATGGAAAGCAGCAGGCGGGTGAGAGAGAGAAATTGTTATGAACGACTTTTTTTTTTAAACAGGTACCGTACCGTGTAGTAGATATAAGTTATTTTGAAAAGCAAGTAAAACTTACTTTTGATTTACTACTTATGAGAAGTAGTTTTTATTAATTACTTTTTTATAATTAGTTTTTAAAAGTAAAACCAAACAAAAATTTTAATCTATAATTACTTTTTATAATTACTTTTATAAAAAACTACTTTTTAGAAGTTAAACCAAACAGACTCCAAATTGCCCGTAATTTCTACTATAGACCTCAAACCAGACCAACATGGTCCCATGAGTCAAAGAGGACAAAAACTGACACTGTGGACCTGTCCATTGTAAATACGGACTACTTATCATTTTTATATTGAGGCAATTCATTACATGATGCATAACTCATAGCTCATGCGATCAGTGAGACTTGTATCAAAAGAAAAATGATAAATAACTTAACAATTCATGCAATGTCTGAACCAAAACATGGAAATGGAAAGACCAAGTCATACATCAGTTCAACATGGAGTACAAAATGAAAAATGGCATGGAAAAACATATAAAGAGAGGCATAATATGGCAAAAAACTGCATCCTACAGTGGAATTATTGAATCTGAGAAACTACCTTGAGAACCTGCAGAACAAATTCAACTGCTTCTCTGGGACTTTTCTTGTCTGCTGCTCTGACCGTAGCTACAGCATGAGGAATGGCCTAAAGAAAACCAAAAGACCCAAACGACATATCCATTAGCAGAGAGACAGACTTGAGTGAAATACAAGTTGCCAATGGTCACAGAACTATAAGGGGAGGTATGTATCAAATGAAGGGATTAGTTCATGATATTACAGTTCAAGAATTCATTTTATATGGGTATTTAGTTTTCTTTGCCCTTTCTCTCGAGTACTTTGTTCACGATAGGTCAGCTATCTGAAAAAGTTCAAACACGCATCTCAAAGCTCCTTCATCCATGTATATTTAGTTAAAGAGTTCACTTCCATTGTTCCTTCTCTTGACCACAAAGCCCCACAGCACAAACTCACAAACCATCTTCAGCAAACTCACAATTTTTGTAACTATAGCTTCTATACATTCTACCAAGATAGATATCACCCTCACATCCAACACATTTTGTACATGTACAAGTAATTTTCCTTTGCGGAAGTGTACAAGAGTTGTAGTAGCTACAACATGAACCATCAGTCCACCTTTATTGTTAAACAGCAACCAAAATTCATTTCCTATTCAATTCCAAAGAACAAAAAGACCATATAGTGTGTTTACTCACAACAATATTCCATTTTTCATCTCCAATTTTCTATGAAGATAAAAAAAAAATACAGTTATCCGTAGAAAATTATTCATGTTATGAAGCTGATTTTATAATCAGAAAATTTGCAAACATGTCCATCTTTGTTGGATAAAGGGCAACAACAATAACAGCAACAAGAATGATGATGATGATGATAGCAATGATAATACTTAAAAACACTAGTAATATTATAACTATAATAGTAAGAGTAATAGCAGTGGTGGTGACAACAACAGCAATAATAATAATAATACCAATAACCAGATAACAGTAATAGTGGAGAAGATTGTGGGTAGGATCAGGGATTGGGCTACTAAGCTTCTCTCTTATGCAGGCAGGCTTCAAATTCTCAAATCTATAGCTTTTAGCATACAAATGTATTGAGTCAGTTGTTTTTTCTACCAAAGAATACTATAACCAGACGTGCCTTTTTGTGGACCAGTAAAGTTGTAACAAATTCAAAAGCCATGGTGGCTTGGTATACTGTCTGTTTGCCTAAGAAGGAGGAAAGCCTTAGGGTTCTTGATTTTGGTGCTAGTAATGTTTCTGTCATTGGTAAGCATTTGTGGAATATAAACCACAAAAAGGACACTCTATGGATATGTCAGGTTCGTAGTATCTATATTAGGTGAGGTACAGTTTGGAATCTGTCAACAAGGTCGACTAAAGTATAATCTGGATTGAAGGGTCAGTTATGGACTGTTTTCCAGGCATTGTCCGCCATGGTTGGCACTAGGCAGGTTTATGATGTGTTGAGACCCCAAGGCCCCATTGTAGAATGGTGGAAGACTATTACGTGTAGTCCTGCTGCTCCAAAGCACCAGTTTATCTTTTGGTTGGCAGCTGTTACCAGATTGTATACTGAGGTCAGGTTTTCTCTTCTCAAACCACCTATTGATTTGCAACTTATTTTGTTCTAACAAAGAATCAAATAGGGGCATCTTCCTAGAATGTCCTTGTGTAGGACAAGTGTGGAGGCCCAATAGGTCCAACATGAATCATAGAGATTCTATAGTTGGATGGGACCAAAAGCTAAAGATGCTCGCATGGGTCCTCAAGCATGGAAAAGCGAGTATCTTCTTCCAATGGGGCCCATTAGTTGTTACAATCTATGAGATTTGGCATGAAAGAAATTGCAGGTTGTCTGAAGGAGTTGTTAATTTGTCAAAGTTGTACTACTTTCATTTTAGCAAGTATCATTTTAGGATTTCAATGTAAAATATTGATTGCTTTTCCTAAGTTACCCTCTACCATCATTAAAATTTTTCCCTAGGTTTTTATATTCTCTAAAACTTTTCATTGAATACTTAACAATTAATAAATATTAGTAATTTAGCTTTAGTTCTTAATTTGTGTGCATTAAGTTAAAATAACCCTTATTATCAATCAAAGGTAAGTATCATTGTATAGCTAAGAGTACAACAAGTAGGTGTTTATATGGCGTGAGGAGTGAGTTGTATAGGGATGTTATTGGATACATAGATTGTTGGTTCTAAACAGATGCGTGTATCAATAAAATCTAGTAACTTTTCTTAATTAATATTCTCTTCGGTTTTAAATAAGTGTTGTTTTAGTATTTTAATTTTGGTTACAAGTGACAATTAACATTTATGAGGTAAATTTTGAATTGTTTTAACTATCTTGACCTTTAGTATTAATTACTCCATTATCTTCTAAGTATCTTTCTCTTTCCAACAATAATTATCATTGCTTACCCTAAAAAAAATTGTCATTTCCAATGGTATTTTGATAGTGATGACTAAGTCATCAAGATCATTTTATTAATTATTGTACCAAAAGCTAACACGACACTTACAGAAAACTAGAGGTACTAAGAAGAAGAAGAAGAAATCTTATACCAATAACAGTGTTCTATCATGAGAGATTCCAGGAAGCCCTTGGCCAAACCATAGCAAGGGCAAAGCCAAACGCCTCTTAACCTCCATATAAACATCAAAACCTAATATGCATACCAAGCCAAAAACAATATTAACCCTAATAAGCATACTAATCACACGTAAACCCCAACAAGCACATTAACCACGAGTAAACCCTAGCAAACACAATCAGGAGTAAACCCTATAAGCATACTAATCACAAGTAAACCCTAATAACATATTACACAAAAGTCACAAGTAAATCCTAATAGGCATATTAATCACAAACACTTACCATACATGTTAAAAGTTATAAAATCAACTCATACATATCGAACTTTTTCAACTAACATCATACACCATCATGTATCATTATCATCAATTGACATGTCAAAAGCAACAAGGAACTCTCAGCCAAAGCTTGAAGACCAAAACAAAAAAGTTTTGAAGTTTTTACAAAAATGAATGTAACTTTGTCTATACAACTTCAAACTGAATTCTATATCTAAGATTTTATTTGACTCCAGATACGTTTCGAAGTTCCAATCACACAATATTGATTAAAAACAAGGCTTCAAAACTAGGGTTTCATGCACTAGTTTTCATTCCTTTGCACATATTACACATCATACTCCTAAAACTAATGCATTTGGGAAACAAATTGGATCATTTTAAGGAAGATGGTGGATTATGACAATCACCACCGAAAATGGACAAGAGAAATGGAGTTTGAAAAAGAGGAAAATATGAACATAAGTACCCCTTAAATTTATATAATCTCATCTACCACTCAAGATTTCAACTCTTAATCTAAAAGAAGATTTGAAGAAGATAATCAATTAAAGTCTTAACTTTGAAGGTGAGTGAGAGTTTCAAAGTCTCTCATTTCAACTAAAGCGTAAGCTATATTCCCTTCTAAAATTTCTAACTTTTTATAGGAAATGTTAGAAAACTTTTGGTTATAACCAGTGCTTAAAAAGGCCTGAGGCACACCTAGGCAATAGAGGTCTAAGAGCTTAGGCATTAGACGCACAGGGAAGGCGCACTTAGGTGATAGAATTACTCAAAAAAGTTATAAATGATTAAATGACTAAATTTTTCATAAAAATATATACCATAACGAGAAAATACAAAAAAAATTAACAAATTATAAGTTTAATACTACTTATACTAGCAAGCTACTCAAAAATCATCTTCTCCTATAAGTGCATCTTCATCCTCCAATGCATCTAGTTCTGAGACATAGCCTTCATCATCATCCTCCACTTCTTCTACCTTTATTTCTTGTCAAGATATATATCTTTATGAGCTACTCTTGCTGCCACCACTTGCACCTGGCCTATGGCCTCTAGATCTTAGGTTAGACCTCTCTTCATCAACTCCAGCAGCAGCAGCAACAACAATCCCTTAGTTCAAATCATCCTCCTCAAAAACAACATAATTTTCGACACCCACTTATTATGTTTTCCCAGTTAACCATACATTACTTTTATCAATGTCCTTTATAGAATTGGGATCAATCTTGTCCCTATATCTCTCAATCAAGTCATAAAGGTGCACATCTCAGCTGCCTTACCTACATCTCACTATCCTCAACTCGCCTCACACTATAAAGCCTCCACCCTCATTGCCTTGCGTCATAGGCGCGCCTTTTCAAACACCAATTACAACTCAACCTAAATATCCCAACCAAGGCTAAATTTGGTTAGTATGCAAACTAACTAATTGTCAAATAAGACTAACTTTGCTAGTTTAGATCTAAACAACAGAAATATTCATTCATTGATGTTGATCTTCTCAATACATGCACTATTCATCCCCCATGTCTTGTAAGCTAATTTTGATGTTGCTCAGAAATTAAGGGCTAACACTAGCTAGGACACCATTAATCTACATTGGGTTGATCTAGTTGCAATCAAAAAACTAGTTATTTAATGTAAGTAAACGAATTTTAAATAAATCCTCACCTTAACAACCATCTCATAAGTGATTTTTAGTGTCAGAATTCCGTGCATGCAGCCCCTACATCCTGACTTGGGCTATTTTAGTAGTTAAACATCATTAAACTAACAAAAGGTATTGCTAGGCTTACTACCCTTTTACAAGAGCTGAACATAATTACAATTATGAACTCAAATATCATAAAATTTGCCAATCCTTTCCCCGTGTTGCTGCTGCTGTCCTTTGTGGGTTTTTCCATGCCTGTGTAGCTCAAAAAGGTGCATGACTTTGCTGCTGCTGATTGTCTTGAATTCAGAACCAATATGGTCCAAAAAAAATATGGACAATATCGCAGCCAGGGACCCCAGGGCCTATTTGGCCACCTTCCCCATTCCTCACTCTTGATTTAGTTATCCCAAATCACTGCCACAGTCTTCCTTTGTTACTGGCTGCTCTTTTCTGTGTTTTTGTGCCAAGAAAAGGCCAAAAGCTGGGGCAAAAGTGATAAGCCTGTCAATAAATGCACCTATGTCAAGAGGGGTAAACGGGTTGAGAAAGGAGCATCTGAGCTGGATGATTAGTATGCAGTGTGTCATTTCTCATTTCATGTCCTTTTCAGTCTTTTCCTCTATTTAGTGGTCTGTTTGGGTCTATAGAATTTAGTCATAGTAGAGAGCCCGTTATGTTGTTGCTGAGTCATATTTTTTTCTATTAAGTTGCATCAGGGTCATAGGGAATCTGTTACCATCTATATAGAGGAGTGAGTGGTCCAAAGGCGGGGGCAGAAAAAGGAAAGAGAAGGGTATTGCATGGGAGGGGTCAAGACCTCTAAATTTCAGCTCCTCTATCAAAACCACTAGCTATGAGTTTGAATACCCATGGCCACGCCGAAAAGTCACAAACGAACAAGCAAAGCTCAAGATATAAACACTTATACGATGTTGAGTACTTACCCAGGCAAGAAAAGGGGTTGTACTTCTGAACATTAAATAGCGGTCGCGGTCGTGGTATCGGAGCGTCGCGAAGGATAAATTATGCGTCGCGGTCGTCGCGGTCGTCGCGGCGTGAATTTTTATTTTTATTTCACCATATACACTAATTATCATTTATTGATCATTTGAATATAAATATTCAATAAACTAGTATTTTATACCATATAAGAAGTATTAGAGTGAGTCATTATATGCTAAATTTTTCTAATAACCCTAAATTTACCTTAGAATGAAAAAAGATATGTTATTTAATAGTAAATGTGAAGATAATAAATAGTAATACTTTATTATAATTTAATAGTAACTTGATCTAAGATATATATAGTAAATAAATAAATAAAAATTATCATGCATACTTTTTTCAATAGAATTAAGAATTCTCAGTAAATCGTCGATAAATCGGCGATTTACCCCGATTTATCGGCCGATTTAGCGGCGATTTATCGGCCGATTTAGCGGCGCCGATTTAGCTGAAATTTTAAAAACAAAGCGTATCGGTAATTTCGCGTCGCGGCTGACCCAAAAACCGCTAAATAGCGGCCGCTACGCTATAGCGGGACCGCTATTTAATTGGATGCTTCTGATGCAATGAAAATTTTAAGTCGGGTCATATAAACAAAAACTGATTGCTCCATATGTTGGCTCCTGGATGATGTGGTAGGTAATGATGAGGTGCAAGAAGGCTTGGTTGAGGAATTAACCGGCAAAAAAGAGGAGACCAAAGGTCCAAATGGACTTTGTGGCAGGGTTCATAGGCTTGCCAAGGAGGTGTACCGGGCAAGAATAAGGAAGGATGTGGAGGAGTTTGTGGCAGGTTGTGTGGTGTGTCAATAGAATAAATACCAAGCCTTACACCCTGCTGGACTGCTTCAGCCATTGCCCATACCACAATAGGTTTAGGAAGATATATCATTAATATTTATCAAGGCATTACTGAGCTCGGATGGATATGATTGTCTCACTCTCATGATTGTGATAGATTGCCTAACAAAGTACGCACATTTTATTCCCTTGAAACACCCCTTTTCTGCACAAACAGTGGCAACAACATTCATTAAGGAGATCATTCAATTACATGGGGTGCCTAGATCTATTTGTCTTTTATTAGAACAACATAATTACAAGTAATTTTTGGAAGGAACTGCTTGGGATGTAAGATACCACACTAAAGTTCAGCTCGGCTTATCACCCTCAAACAAACAAGCTAACTGAGGTGATCAATTAGAGTGTGGAGACGTACTTGCGTTGTTTTGCAGGGGATAAAAACAGTGGGCAAAATGGATTCCATAGGCAAAGTTTTGGTGCAATACCTCCTACAATTCAGCTATACAGACTACACCCTTCAATACCTAGTATGGTAGAGACCCTCCTCCTGTATTGCATTATGAGGTGTGCAGTACACCCTTTGCTGCTGTAGAACAAAACCTGGTGGACAGAGACGTGATTTTGGAAGAGTCAAAGTATCACCTCTAGTGTGTGCAAACCAGAATGAAACAACAAGCTGGTAAGAAGAGACGGGAACAAACTTATGCAATAGGCATCTGGGTGTACATGAAACTCAAACCATAACAACACAGATATCTAGCCAAGCGGCTGAATGAGAGCTTGCACGAAGGTACTTTAACCCATATCAAGTAGTAGCAAAGGTGGGGGAAGATGCTCATCGCCTCAAGCTACCGGAATCTACATCAATTCACCCAGTTTTCCATGTGTCTGTGCTCAAGCCAGCAATGGGGAACGGTTGCCAAGCACAGGCATTCACACTAGCTTTGGCAGCTGACATGGGGAGGAAGGTGAAACCTGAGGCAGTACTTAATTTTTGTTACAACCAGCAAGGCTTATTGGAGGTCTTGGGTAAGTGGAAAAGGTTACTGGAATTTGAGGCTTCTAGGGAAGAGTTTGACCTCCTCAACTAGAAGTTTCCAGCCTTCCACCTTGAAGACAAGGTGAAACTTCAAGGGGGAAATATTGATAAGCTCGTCATCATATTCACCAATGTCCAGAAGGGTAAACAGGCTGAGCAAGGGGCATCTGAGGATGATTAGTATGCAGTGTATCGTTTTTCATTTCCTGTCCTTTTCAGTCTTTTCCTCTATTTAGTGGTCTATTTGGGTCTTTAGAATTCAGCCTAGTAGGGAATCTGTTATGCTGTCGTTGAGTCATCTTTTTTCTGTTTTTCTGCATCAGGGTCATAGGGAATCTGTTACCATCTGTATAGAGGAGTGAGTGGTCCAGAGGCGGGGGTAGAAAAAGGAAGAGAAGAGTATTGTATGGGAGGGGTCAGGACATCTAATACCTGAAATTTGCTCTCTGGCTAATCAAATCTCTCAAAGATTTTCACAACTGATTTCATGCTCACTTTGCTGATCCATTTCTGTGTTGCTTGAGTTTTTTCACCTGTTTACTATAGCTTCCTCATATCAAAAAGTTGGTGGTCTGTTTGCTTGTGTTGTGGCTTGAAATTCAATCCTCTCTATCTGAATTAGAAGCCTTTATGAGCCACTTTAATAAGCAAAACAAGGGTAAAAAGGTGATGGCTTTAAAAGGGTTGTTTGCACGGCTGGAATGTTATTTCCATGTCCAATTAGCTCTTCAAAACTTCAAATGAAGTGAATCAACTCATCAAAAATAGTCGCTGCTACTGGTGTGCGATTCAAACCACAAGGGGTTGTTTGTAAGCTGTTTATTCCCTAGACAAACCACTCAAAAGTTGGCACAAGAGTGGCTTGATTTGGCTTGGCTTAGTTTGATAGGAGGTCAAACCAAGACCATAACTTGAGCCTATAAGAACGAAAATGACCATGTAATGGTCTTCTTGACCCATGCCAAGATTAAGGACAAAGTCACCATAATTTTCATCAGTAAAATTTAAAATGATGGTTAATGCTCCCGCATCAAAAACTAACTACTAACACAATCGCCTTTTAATATGTCCGTCACTAAAATAAAGTAATAATGCTTAAATGCCATAAAAAGCACTGTTGCAATCTTTCAAAAAGCTGGTATGCTGACCCGCCAGCATCTGTTCTGGCCTGAGTTTAGCTAACTTGAGAAGCCAGTTTTAAGCCATTTAATAAGCCACCTAAGCTGTCAAAAAGGTGGTGGCTTGGTACCTATTTGTGCATGGCTTTCATGGCTGCATAAAATAGTTCACTAAACTAGTCCAAAGTAGAAGGGGTTTGGAGGCCTTCTAATTCAGAAAAATTAATAATCAAATTAGTATTATCTGTTTCTGTTTGGGATGCTCCTCCATCATAGCAACAATGGAAGAGTGTGGCAGTGATTTAGGACAATTAAATCAGATGCCTTTCATGCTGAAAGTTTTCTAACACACTCTGGGAGTCCTGCAACAAATTTATCCCAGCTTTGGGCATGATTTTTGGCTCAGAAATTCAAGATAGCAAGAAGACAACATGTACAAGTAGCAGCTGATTATATAAGAAAAGCAAGCTCTAATCAGGTCATGATTATGCTTTAAGCCTGCAACAGAAAAGGCTATTGTACTTTTTAGGCCTACAGAAGTCCGCAGAGAAAAGGGTACTTTTGCTTTGTGCTTTTAACAATGTTTTAGCCTTTGAAGAGCCAAATTACTTGTAAGCCACCCCCAAGTCAGATATAAGAGCGTTGGGAAGGTCCCCTACAACCTCTACAACCCATATTTTCATGCAAGTCAGCCATAGGATCATTATGGGGCTGATTTGTTTTGGGTTAGAAATCAAACTAGCTAGTTTTCTTCTCTTAGATAACTAACTAATTTGATTGTAACTAGGTGAGTTAAGTTGTAGACTAAAAAATGGTCGTTGGCATGTTCTATAAAATCCAAGCTCATGCAATGAAAGGACAGACCCTGCTCCTCTTAGATTGACAGCCACAACTATCCCAACTCTCCTACTAAAGTGAAGAGTTTGAATTTTATCCTTTGAAATCGTACCCTCTTTATCCCAAGTGTTGAACCCAAGCATCATATTATCTTCTCGTTTCCTCGCCTCCATTCATGTTTTTCATTTCAGTGGAATTGGCCTAAACCACCATTAAGCTAACATTATCCCATTTTGCTTCCCATATGCATTGATGATTCAGTAAAGAGGGCAAACAAAATTCTTCACATATTTTACACACTAAATAAGTCAGATCAAGAGAGGACAATTTTGTGGGTGATACATTCATTAAAGATTACCACTACAATATTTTCGCTAGATGAGGTGGATATCAAATACCAGGTCAACTAAAAGGCACATCACACCCAACACTTACTACAAACTCTACATAAAAGCAGAATGTAGGGTCCTCAACATTTTTCCGTCAATGGAGTAGCCCCATAATGGAATTAGCATACACGTAAGGAAAGAATGCATGTGAATCTCTTTGTGGCTTCTCACAAAAATTGTCTAAAGAAAAGAAAAGAATGGTAACCAAGGTTCATCCAGTTATCTTAATCCTAGGTATTCCTTGAAACATATAGTGATTAGCAGCAGACCAGGTAAATGAATGGGCATATACCAGGTCAGGGCTTACTTAAGGAACATATAAATGTACACATGCGTGCGTGTTTGGATTAGCTCTGGACCGGATCACATCAGGTCGACTGCCTTCTAACATGAATATAAACTAAATGTCAAAAATAATGCCAAGAACAAATTCCATTTCAAGATACATATATTCCTCCTTTGTGAAAAATTGAAATTATACAAGCGGACATGATAGTCTTCTAGGCCTTACAATAATATATAAAAAACAAACGAAGGAAGGCAGGCTATTGGAAACAATAGGAAAATTACATTTCAAATGGCACATATTGTAACACCCCACTAATTAATAGGATTTCATACAATTTTATAATATTTGGTGAATTTAGTTATTTTATAATATGGCTTTGGGTGCATTATTTTGGTTGCTTGTATTTTACCTAGGTTAAATAACGGATGAAATGGAATTTATTTAAATTTATACCTTTATAATCATATAGCTATAGCCTCATATAGTTATATACATATATATGTAAAGGAGGAGATATTTAAGTGTGTGTGGATTCATATATATACGTACAAGAGAGTGTGTGTCTATAGATATAGATATATAGATATGTATGTATGTATGTATGTAAGTCTGCACATATATATATTCACATATTATTATAAGTATATTGAGTGTCTGGGTGTATTGTTTATATATATATATAAGGTGTGTGTGCATTGTTCTTATATAATGTAGGTGTGGCATGTATACAAATATATATATGGAATATGTATGGAATATGCATATAGATAAAAGAAAAATAAAAACAAATAAAGGGGCTAAGTAGCTCACCCGCACTTAAGTAATATGCAAGCTAGTAATTAAAAATACTTGTTACTTTTGTGGTCATGAGAAAGGAATGTGGGGCAAGTTTGCCAAAGAAATTCAATTGTGACCATAGGTGTAGTAAATAGTAGTACTCCACTAACCAACTAAAGCCTAGATATTACCTACTAATGGGATGACTTAGACTAGTTTAGAATTTTTCTAAATTTGGGAAAGGAATTATTATAGTTGACTAATTAGTGACGACAGAAGTGGACCATGTAAACAGAAAGTTGGCAAATCTACGGATGTGAAACTTAAATTAACTAGCTACGCACCTTTATGTATAGTAGTTTGAAACCTTTAATTAATAACTATCAGCCTAGTTGTTTTATATACATCAAGTACTCTCACATATAGATCCATCAACTCTGTTGAGTCAAAGGAAATTTACAACATTAAGCAACTTAAAGGCGTAGTCTAGGCTCTTATTGTAGGCATCCATGCCTAAACTTTTTAAATTTTGGCCTTCAATCATATAACAGCTATCGGTTGAGTAAATAAAAATTTACTAGTTATAGGTTTAAGTATTCAACTATATGATATTATTGAAGGATTGACCATTGACTACCAATGGTTGCAAGTGTAGTTCAATTTAAGATATTATAGGGAGATACTGATTGACTTGGTGTTGGTGTCTGTGGAATTAGTCAATTATATTAACTAGAATATTAAATCCAGATTATTAGGAATTTGTTAGTATCATTTTCTTTTCCTAAAAGATAGGCAGAGTCAACGTCTACAAGTCTATATATGTGTACAGATTATCGAATAAATAATAAGATAAGAGAGTGTCGATTAGTAAAACTCTCTATTTTTTCATGGTGTTAAAGCCTGGTTACTTTAGCCTTCAACTCAAAACATGATGGATGCTACTTCTCAATCCTCGAAGAGTGAACCTCACCTTGTAACTCGAAACATACTAGAAAATCAGCCCATTCATATCACAAAAATTAGGCTAAATGGTGATATAATTTTCTCAGATGGTCTCAATCTGTTCGTATGTATCTTAGAGGGAGAGCAAAGATAGGCTACATCATAGGAGATAATAAACAACCCGACATGAAGGATCCATCCTATGCAAGTTGGGAGGTTGAAAATTCCATGGTAATGACGTGGATGGTTAACTCTATGGCTGAAGAGATAGGTTCTAATTATCTCCGCTATTCTATAGCAAAAGAGTTATGGGACCATGTCTCATTGACGTGCTCTAACTTAGGGAATCAATCTCAAGTTTACAAATTAATTCTTCAACTAGAAGATATTCACTAAGGTGAACATTCTATAACTACATACTTTAACCATCTTAAAAAAATTTGGAAAGACCTAGATGTTTTCAATGATTACGAATGGAAGTCACCCAAGGACACCAAGCATTACAAGAAGATGGTGGATGAAAACCTAGCCTTTAAGTTCCTTGCAAGCTTAAACATTGAATTTGATAAGGTCTGAGGCCGAATCATTGGAAGAAATCCTTTGCCTCCAATAAGTGAAGTATTTGCAGTGGTTCGTAGAGAAGAAAGTAGCAGACAAGTGATGCTTGGAAAGAAAGATGCTAGAACAATCGGTTCTGTAGAAAATTCCCACAAAATCAACAAATTAACAAAAGTAATCAGCGTTGTGATTATTGTAGAAAACCTCACCACACCAGGTCACTTGTTACAAGTTACACGGTAAACCATCCAGAGTAAATAAGTCTGATCAGCCACACACGCTTGAGGCTAATGAGACTGAATTATCTTCTCTTAGTAAAGAGCAATTACAGCAACTTCTTAAACTGCTAAAATCCTATTCTTCAACTAATACTCCTGTCAGATCTGTGGCACAAACAGGTAGTAATTGTCTAGCATTTTCTATTTTAGGAAAATCTAATCCCTGGATCATAGATGCAGGGACATCTGATCATATGACAAGTTGCCCTTACTCCTTTAATTCCTACTATCCATGTTTGGTAATTGAGAAAGTTAGAATAGCCGATGGTAGTTTTCCATCTATTGCTGGAAAAGGAAACATCAAAGTTTCATAAACCATTACCCTACATTCTATTCTACATATTCCAAAAATTGCCTGAAATCTCCTAACTGTAAGTAAATTATCTAAAGACACTAACTGCACCATAATTTTTCTTCCTTCCATCTGAGTTTTTTAGGACTAGAACTCAAGGAAGACAATTGGAACTGCTAGAGAGATAAATGGACTCTACTACTTTGATGAAACTTCCTATAGTTATAAAAGGACTCAAGGGTAAAGTATTACAAGTTCAAGCTCTATCTATGATCAAATTATGTTATGGCATAGAAGGTTAGGACATCCTAGTTTTCACTATCTCAAACACTTGTTCCCTAAGTTATTTAAAGGAATTAATTGTTCAAATATCAATTGTGAGGCCTATCACTTAGCTAAAAATCATCGCATTTCTTTTCCTATAAAATCCTATTCTAGTTCCAAACCATATTATCTTATTCATAGTGATGTTTGGGGTCCATCTAAGGTTAATACTCTTTCTAGAAAAAAAATGGTTTGTCACCTTCATTGATGATTATACCGGAACTTGTTGGGGAAAAAAAAATCTGAAGTTGAACAAAGATTTAAGAATTTTTTTCCCTTATGATTACAAATTAATTTCAAACTATGATTGGTACTCTATGATCAGATAATGGGACTGAGTACTTTAATAAACATTTAGGAACTTTCTTAACCCAAGAAGGAATTATTCATCAATTAACTTGTCGAGATACACCTCAATAAAATGGAATTGCGAAAAGAAAAAAACAGGCACCTACATAAAGTAGCTAGAGCTATTATATTCTCTATGAATGTTCCTAAAAATCTTTGGGGAAATGCTCTTCTCACTGCCTGTTATCTAATAAATAGAATGCCATCTCGAATCTTAAATTATGAAACACCACTGCAGATTATAAAAAACCGCTTTCTAACATCTCGTCTAACTACGAATCTCCCTTTTAAGAGTTTTTGGTTGTGTTTGTTATGTTTATATACCGAATGTTTTTAGATCAAAGTTAGATCCAAAAGCTGAAAAATGTATTTTCCTTGGATATGTGTCTAATAATAAAGGATACAAGTGCTTTAACCCGGCTACAAAGAAATTTTTTGAGAGCCTAGATGTCCATTTTGTTGAGAACCAATCTTTTTTCCATACAAATTCTCTTCGGGGGGGAGAATACTAGTAAGGAAGATAATTTTTGGGAAGCTATACCTATTTTACATTCTTTTCAAGAGCCTTTGATTGAAATAATATCATAAACAGTGGAACCTAGTGATATTGTACCAGAAATAGGGGAAGAAGTTATGGATCATAGCCCTAAGCTCCAGATTTATACAAGGAAGAAGTTTCGCAAATGTACTGATGATCCGGTTATTACTCAAGCAGAAGCTCAATTCAATTCCCCCGAGTAAAGATCCTACAACTCAAAGTAATCCTTCTTTTATTCATAATTCTCCTCTATCTGCTAATGAAACTAATTTGTCCACTTCTGATCTTAACCTTCCAATTACTTTAAGAAAAGGTACCCAAGCATCCACAAAACATCCTATTACAAACTATCTGTCTTATGAAAAATGATCCCATACTCAGAGCTTTTGTGTCTAGGATCACTAATTTATTTGTTCCCAGAAATGTACAGGAAGCATTAGGTGATCCGAATTAGAAGATGGATGTGATAGAAGAGATGAATGCTCTTAAGAAAAATCACACATGGAGCATTATTAATTTACCCCAAAGTAAGAAGACAGTCGGATGCAAATGGGTATTCACACTGAAGTGCAAGGTTGATTAAAGTATAGAAACAAAGAGAGACTTGTAGCAAAAGAATTTACTCAAACTCGTGGCAAAGACTATCAAGAGACTTTTGCCCCAGTTGCTAAGATGAACTCTATAAGAATTCTTCTTTCCCTCGCAGTTAATTACAACTAGCCACTTCATCAATCAGATATAAAAAAATGTCTTCCTAAATGGAGACGTACATGAAGAAGTCTACACGGATATGCCGCTTGGATTTAAAGAAAGTCTCGACAAAAGTACAGCCTGCAGGTTGATAAAATCTCTATATGGACTAAAGCAATCACCTAGAGCCTGGTTTAAGAGGTTTGAAAATGCAGTAAGGAGACATGGCTTCTCACAAAGTCAAGCTGATCACACATTATTTTTTAAGCATTCCATTGAAGGGAAAACAGCTATTTCGATAGTATATGTAGATGATATTATCATGACTAGGGATGACATGTCTGAGATTCACATGCTAAAAAACAAGCTGGAGGCTGAATTCAAAATCAAGGACCGTGGGAAGCTTAAATACTTCCTTGGGATGGAATTTACAAGATCAAAGGAGGGGATTTTTATCAACCAACGCAAATACATTTTGGATTTACTCAAAGAGACAAGGATGTTAGGTTCTAAAGTTGCAGAAACTCCAATAGATCCAAATGTTATACTAAAAACCGTAAAAGAAAATGAGGTGGTGGATCAAAAATGCTACCAGAGATTAGTTGGAAAACTGATTTATCTGTCGCATGTAAGACCTGATACAACATTTATAGTGAGTGCAGTCAGTCAGTTTATACATTCACCTAGAACTACTCATTTTGAAACAGTGTTTAGAATTTTAAGATATCTTAAAGGAACTCTAGGGAAAGGACTCTTGTTCAAAAATAGGGGTCATGTCCAAATTGAAGCCTTCACAGATACAAATTAGGCCGGAGATATAAATGATAGCAAGTCTACCTCAGGTTACTGCATTTTTGTAAGAGGAAATTTGGTTACCTAGAGAAGCAAAAAGAAAAGTGTTAAGGTAAGGAGTAGTGCAAAGGTAGAATTTCGTGCTGTTGCTCATGGATTTTGCGAGGTGTTATGGGTTAAAAGACTTCTAAATGAACTAAAGATTCATACACCTATACCTACTAAAGTCTATTGTGATAACAAGTCGGCTATTTCAATAGCTCATAATCCAGTATAACATGATTAAACGAAGCATGTTGAAGTGGACAAACACTTCATCAAGGAGAAGATAGACAATAAAGTAATTTGCATGTTGTATGAGCCCACTATTAGGCAAATAGCAGACATTCTCACCAAAGGGCTTTCGAAGACACAATATCATAGATTAGTTAGCAAGCTTGCCATGAGTGATATTTTCATGCCAACTTGAGGGGGAGTGTTGAAGGATGGACCATTGACTACCAGTGGCTACCGGTGTAGTTCAATTGGTTAAGATATTATAGAAAGATACCGATTGACTTGGTGTTGGTGTGATGGTGTCTATGGAATTAGTCAATTATACTAGTTGGAATATTAAATCCAGATTATTAGGAATTAGTTAGTATCTTCTTCTTTTCCTAAAAGATAAGCAGAGTCAGCGTCTACAAGTCTATATATATGTGTACTGATTATCGAATAAATAATAAGATAAAAGAGGGTCGATCAATAAAACTCTATTTTTTCATATATGCTTTAAATACCTGTGTGTTGAAATTTGCATCCTTTTTTATTAATTTTGTAATTTCCTATGTAAAATCCATGTCTAGCTATTTTCATAGGGTAGAAATCTTACATGATTATAAATTCATTAATAAATATTTAAATTTAAGTCCTACGGTGCATTTTGAAGTTCATGTGTTTAAATATTTATGCGGATTTTATTAGTTTCTATGGATATTTATCTATTGACAAATATTTATACGGTGTATTATTTGAGATGTGTTATATTCTATTGGCCCTTGATTTAAGATTGACATGATTTCATTAATATTTATATTTTTAAATTTGTATAATTGGATATTAGTGAAACCTAGTAGGGTGGTTATATTAATAAATTATGTTGATGAGAATTATATACATGAATATTGAGAGTAGAATTTTACCCTGGACTAGTGGTGTAGGATGGAGTATTTCCTAGGTAAAAAACTAGTGTTGTAGTATGTGCCTACGACGCGGCATTATGACTTCCGAGATATTTAGTGAGATTGAATTTGATAAGTTATGTTAGTCCGGCGGAGGTAGATACTAAGTTTAATAAATACGCGGAAGAAAGATATGACTAATGGGTATAACATTCCCTTAAGCACTTTATAAGCTAACTCTTTCATCATGCCTTTTGATTTTCATAGGATTCCCAGGGTGTTCAAATATTATTGTGTTTTTTGTTAAAGTAGAATTGAAAGATAATAGTTTTTATGCTACTAAAGTGGTTACCTATTAAATTACGGCTCATTTTTCTGTGTTTTTACTTTCCACCGGTAGTGATGATAAATGCATGGGGAAAGGTCAACATACGCACATTTAGTTGATTTTAAATCATTGTCGAGATTTTATTGAATTGATTTTCTTAATTTCAAATATTTCTTGAATATTTTCTGCTCTATCAGATATTTTTCTCTTTATCTTTGGTTCATTGATTTATGAGATGATTTTTCCTTGTGTTCCTTCGGGGACACAATAGAACCCCCAAGTGCTTCAGCTATTTATTTTTATTAATTTATAATATTTATCTATATTAAATTTTACGATGTGTTACACATTCCTCCTTTGCAGTGAAAATTATAAATTATATAAGAGCACATGATATTCTACTAGATTTTATAATTAAAAAACAAAAAAATAATAAAGGAAGGATATTGAAAACATCTATCTAGCTGGCTCATTACATGGTTTCTCTTTTCCCCATCTCGAAGTTAGTTTATGTCCTTCCTATTCCATTTACTCTTTGGGCCTCCCTCCTTGATCAATCACCCATCTAAACACCTGAAATACTTGTTGTCCCTTCAGTGCTTCAACCACAACCATGGGAGATTGTGAAATCCTTGTTCGCTTTAATATCTTCAAAAATGGTCATCATTTGTATCTCCTTCTCCTAGCTTCTACTAATTGTTGCATTCTCGGTTGGCTAACTAAGGAAATGGGAACTCAAAAAGCAATTATTGCTCAGTCTTCAGCTTCAAATGTAACATTCAAAGCAAGTAAGTACCTCTTTAGCTCAGAATGCACTAGAACTTCAAAGACCGAGTCATAGGATTCAAATTTTCCGCATACAAGTGTTAAGAAGAATATGAGTTCTCAGCATGTCGTAGACATCTATATAGATCAATATAGTAAAATTGTAATCTAGCTATATCACTTCGAGTGCATTGCTATATTTACTTCATGAATTAAGAAAGATTATTTAAGATAGTTCAAAGACTTCAAATATTTCATCAAGGTCCAAGGCATAAGCAAAGACAACACTTAAAATCTAAACAACGTTTCCTTAGATGAGCAAGAGATCTTGATGCGTATTGGAAGCACACAACACACAAGAATCAAACCAAGAAAGGAAGAAGAATTTGGTTGAATTTGTGGATTAGAGTTAGGGTTTGTGGGTTTGGGTTTGCGTTTGCGTTTGTGGTTAGGGTTAGGGTTAGGGTTTTGAGGTTTGATTGTGGGGGTATTAATGGCATGCGTAATGGTGATTAACAAGGCTAATCTAATTAATGGCATGTGAAACATGATTAATGACTAAAGATGGTGATGATCATTGATTCAAGAAAGAGGATTAGGGTTAGGGTTAGGGCTTTTAAGTTGAAATGATGAATTGGGGTCAAGTGTGTATGGATTGATTATGTGGACGATTATGGGGGATATGATTGTGTTGAATTAACACAAACTCTCTCTGATTAAATCACACTGAATGTAAAAAGAAAATCCTGATTATGAATCAAAGAGAAATCACAAACAAGAAAGAACTCAGGTAGAAATTCAATTGAATATTCAAACTCAAGTTCATAGTATCGCCCGATTGTGTGTCGATTTTACGCTGTGTATACGTAGCTTGATTAGCATCTCCTCAAATCTAAATCTTCCACACAAGATAGACTAACAATCTAGAAGACAGACACACCAAAAATCAGCACTCACTAAGAATCAAACGAGAAAGAACTTCTAACAAGATAAAACTTCATCTAATGATTTAACTAATATCTAACCAACAAAACTAAATATGACCGGTGCTCCTCATGCATGGGCGTCTCCCACATGTGCCTTGCATGTGGTTTCATTAAACCTTCCATAGTGACCATTAAGTCCTTTAATCCATGTTTAAATAAGTATGTATCTTATTAGGCCTAATTGTGCTAGTTTGGCCTAATTCCTCAACCAAGGCTAAATGGGCTCTAACATCATTTGTAAGACATGCTCCTGCACAGATGCAGAAGCTGGAAGGCAAAAAATAAAGCAGCACAGGGATAAAATATAACATATCTTGCGATCATGAAAGAATATGAAGATAACAGTGTGCAATTTTTAGAAAAAGTAACATTTGAGATCTTTTATAATGCCTTTTGAGAAGTTAAAACATCTGTCGTGAAGGCTGATATCAACTCATACAGGGTAACACATGCAAATATCAACGAAGGATGAAGTAGACCCTCAACCTATAACTATCTAATCATGGCATTACCTCAAGAAGTAGGTACTCTGCGAAATCATGGAAGTCATTAGGCCTAGAATCAAAAGGTAAAATAAATCATGAGTAAACATTAAAAATACAATCAAAAGAAACATAGCCAATACAGATGCCATAAAACTCACTTGGGCAGTCCAATATTTGCATCAAATCTTTTATTTTTATAAAATTTTACAAGATGAACCATGCCAGCCCAATCAGTATCCTGCAATGCGACAGCAAGAAGATTCTAGTCAATAGCTTTTAGCACAAGCCTCTGCACTAATAAGACTTCCATCGCACATTAGATCACCAGCCTGGGAAACCCAATATAAGAAAGCATTCAGCATGCATCCTACAAAGGAATTGACTATTGCTTCAGCCATCTTCCTAGTATTTTAAGTCCAGCCTTCAAACTCTTAAAGTATTGAAAGGGAAGCGACTAAATGCATTTCCAATTCACTTCAAATATCATGAATCAGCAAAATCGCCAGCCCAAGAGAGAAAAAAGAAAACACACGAATTTCTCCCCTATCATTCATGTCATTTTTCAGACAACTAACAAAAGCCTTTAAGCAACAATATGTTATTTTATTTGGAATGAAAATAATTGAATAAAATATTAAGAGAAAAGGAAAAACAACTATGGCAGGAAAACCCTTCACAGAGCAAGGTACATACAGATCCATCATACTTGGTTCTGTCAAAAAGTACCGCTGCATCCAAAGAGAAGGGAAGAAAGAAAGACTACAGGCAGTAGATGAACAAAGGGATCCAGATTAGTATCGAACAATATTCTATCTTTACTCATAAAAGTGAAAACCGTGAGTGCTATTAGCTCCACAGCAAATTCAAGTGCTAAACAAGTGTTAAAGTTCACACAGCATTAGTACACCAATTACCAAAAGGTTCACTACGGAGTCTAACTTAAAATGTGGGATTTCATTTAGAATTGATCGTACACTTCAAATACTCTATGAGGGACTAAGTGACCTACAACTGTCAAACAATATCTTTTCTCCAGCTAACATCCATCTATGAATGGAAAACACACTACAATGAAAGCTCAACAGAGCATACCACATAGAAACCTTTTTTTTTTTTCTTTTCTTGTTTTTTCCCTTGGTCCAGCTGATCAACAATGTGTCATAGGGGGCATGATATAATACCTCAGATGCAGTTTTTGCCAATGCAAATGCTGCCTCAACGCGCACCCTCCAAAAAGCCTGAAACAGTGAACAACCACAGTAACTCCTAAAACCATGATCTACTCAGACGCAACAGAAAATCGAAGTTGAACAAACCTTGGAATCACCAAGGAAACTACCCAGAGCATTGATAACACAATATGGAAAATAAGGTAATGACTCCAATATTGAAATAGCTTGTGCCTGAGCAACAACATCTTTATCCTTCTCCAACTGATTGATCTATCAAGTAACCACATTTCAAGCACAGTTAGAAATTATATTTCCAAAAAAGAATGAGATGCTATCCTCTCATTCATCTTACTCATTTCAGATTGCTCTGCGATGTTTCTTTTGGGCAGCAGAAGGGAAGGGGGAGCAGTGCTCTTTGTGAGTGGTATATCAAATGAGGTAAGTACTAGAAAAGCCAACAGAAATATAGAACAGATTTCAAACATAAACATCACTGACAAACCTACAGAAGTGATGCAACAGATCTAAAACAAGCAAATTAGCAAAATGCTAACACTAATTAGTAGTAGGGAGCAGACTATAAATGCAAGAAACGTGCAGTACTTAAAGAACATACTGAGTGGGAAAAAAACATTAAGAAGCAGCGTTGTCCTTTTTTTTCCATGATAAGTAGGAATTTTATTAATTACGAAATAGAGCAGTAACAACCACACACAACCATCAAACCATACAATCTACCAACCTAACCCACTTTTGAAATTGAACATTAAAATGTGGGTGTACCAATCTTCTAACTACGGGTATGACAATAGCCCGAACAAGACTAGGAATATCTCTACTATGATTCTCAAATATTCTCAGGCTTCACTCATACCAAACATTAGCAATATAGGACACAAAAAGATCTCCCAAGACCTGCTTCTTTTGACCATTTTACCTTGACCTGGTCAATAAAGCCTGGATCTCCTACAGCCAACCTTGGATGTTATCCCTTCTACCAGCAGCTCATCTTATTTTCCCCCACATTGCAACTGTGAAAGGCAAGAGAATGAACAAGCGATTCCTTGTTTCGGTTTGCTGCTGCCAGAACACACGCTGATCATTCACGACAATGCCTATCTCCAATAGCCTAGTTTAAGTCAAAACGTCTCTTAAAACCAACACCAAAAGAAACCTGTATCTTGGCAATCTGTATCTTACAGCTTCATAATCTATTTTGATACTGTAATTAAGGTAACCATTCTGCAGTCTTTACTGCATGAAGCTCTCTAAATCAGTTCTAACAAGAAGGATTTTTTGAAAAAGCCATGAAGTGTATGCAGTGGGATTGTATTCCCACAAACTAGTGTGCTTGAGGTGGACTGCATGAATCCATCTCACGCATAATGAATAAAGCAATATTCCATAGAAGTTTTCTCAAGGCACACTGATTCCAAACACCCATGTTAAACAAACCTAGACCATGAAAAAAAAACGGAGAATGTCATCCGCGAAGCTAAGATTAATAATCTTCATAGATTTGCATCCAGGGTGGCCTTTGAAAGAAACATGAGTCCACAAAAGTTTGAGGTGTCTACTCATATGGTCCATGACAGGAATAAATAAATAAATAAATAGAAAAGGAGAAAAAAATCTCCCTGTCTCAGACCTCTCTTAGCCTTAAATGTCTCAAACCTCTCAACCTTAAATGGAGGACTCAGCACACCATTACAAAGAAGAGAGAAAGTCATTGTATCCAAACAGGTCATGATTAACTTAACAAATTGACAGGAAACCCATACAGCAGCAAGAGGTTCTAAAGAAACCTCTAGTTGACCATATTAGGCTTTTTGAAGATCCAACTTTAACATGCATCTTGGAAAAACTCCTTCGCAAGCATATCTCCTCGCCAACTCATGAGCCAACAACACATTCTCACCTATACTTCTTCCCTTAATGAAAGCATTTTGAGCATAGTCTATGATTAAAAGCATGATACCTTACAATCTCCGATTTAGGATCTTCGAAATAACCTTGTAAAGCATGGCACAACATGCAATACGCCTGAAATCGGTAACCCTTTGCAGATTTTGCTTTTTAGGAACCACAGTTAAAGAAGTGACATTTAGGCAAGTAGCCTGTAGCAAAGAACTCTCTAGCAGCTAGAAATAACTCATCCCCAATTATTTCCCAGCTTTTCATAAAGAAATCCTATCTACACCTAGGGCCTTAGTATCACCAACTGAAAACACAGCTGCTTTAACTTCCTCTTTTGGAATCAGAACATTCAGAGTTGCTTGCTAATCACTAGCAGTCCACCACATAAGGGTTAAACTAGCCAAATGAGGGAGATTCAGTGCCCAAAAGATGCTTAAAATAGTCGATGAATGCTTCCTATATTCAAAAGGAACCCCTCACCTCCCTGCCATCCTCATCAAGTAGGAAGGTTACGGCCTTCCTCTTATGTCCCTCCTTCAATCAAGCATAGAAGAACTTATGATTGGAGTCCCCACAATTCAGCCATTGAATGCAAGCCTTTTGCCTTAAGAACATCACCTCACAATGCGACAAATGAACATACCTTTGTTAGAGGACCTTCAATTGATCAATGTGCCTAGAGTTTGAAGGGTCACAAAGCTTTTCCTTCTATAGAATAGGCACCCCCTCTCTCAAAGCAGCAAATTCCTAAGAAATAGAACCATATTTGTCCTCCTTCAACTGCTTTAGGCCCTTCTTAAGAACATGCATCCTCGATAGTATCCTAAGCAAACAATTACCTTGTCGTTGTTGCCAAGCTGAGTGTACCAAAGGTAGAAAAGCTTCATCTTCTGCCCAAAATTGGAAAAATCTAAATGACTTCTTCTCATGGAAAGCAGGCACTTGAAGATCCAACACCAAAGGGATAACTAAAAAAGGAAAAGATTCCTACCACTCCAAATTTACCAATGTCCAATTTACGCATGACTTGGGCATCACCTCCACTTTTAATAGACCAAGTATAGAAACAACCCTATCCCTATCGCTCCATTTGGATCTTGGAAAGTTTTTTAGAAAATGAAGAGGAAAATAATTTTTTGTGTTTGGTTTACATAAGATAGTGAGATAGAAAAAGAGTAATGAATAAAGTTGTTAAATGTTAGTTATTTAATTTTCTTTAAAGAAAGTATTTTGATTGTAATTTTCTTTCCTTAAAACTTTATTAGAATCAAACAGAGCCTATAAGTCGATCAAAACCCAATTTAGACCGCAGTCCTAAATATCTTGCATGTCAATGGCATTTGGTAAATCTCCTTGAAATTCCTCACTTGAAGAAAGGACTACATTGAAATCTCCCATAAGTATCCAAGGAGATTTTACAATTCTATATTGTTTCAACCAATTCCAAAGCCTTCTCATCTCAACACCACTATTCAGAGTATAGATGAAACCAACAATAAACGAAAGATTACCACATAAATTCTTAACTTCACAAATTATAGCTTGATCACACGTGTTAATGGTTGTAATGCACCACACACAAGGGTCCCAAGTGACCCAAATCCTACCATTAAGGTGATGGGAGTAGTTATTTATAATGTCCCATCCTCTCCTAACTTTATTTAAAACACCACTACATTTATTGTCTTTTACTCAAGTCTCCAAAAATACACACTAAAGACAAAGCATTACTACACTAAAAATGATCGACTTTTTTATGCTTGGAAGTCTTATTCAAACTGTACAAAACATGTCCACAGGGATCACTGACTGCTTCTGCATAGACACTGAACCAGACCGTGGGAGATCTAGGATAGTTCCTTGTCATAATTCTAACCTCCGAATGGGGAACAAGCTTCCTCTCCTAGGTCCTATTGTACTTTTAAATCATTCTTTAGTTCTGAACATGTTCTTTTCACCTCATACCAAAGGTGCATTTTGTTTGCACCACCAGAAACTTTGAATTAAATCAGTTTTCTACATGAGCCATAATCTCAAATTAAAAAAGAAACGTAGAATTTCTGCAAATACTTTTTCCATGAGTTATTATATATAATGAAGGAAGTCATTATTCACTTTCTTCCTTAGTTTGAATATGGAACATTGAGGATAGGAATGCAGTAAATTGTTTAATGCACAAGCCTGATGCTTCAGATTTCACCAAGAATTCAAAAATCTCTTAGGCCCTGTTTGGTTTGTAGAAAGTTAAGTGGAAAGAAAAATATAGAGGAAAGAAAATTGAAGGAAAAAAAAAGAAAGAAATTAATTTTCTTTCTTTTGTTTGGTTGTTGGAGAAAATTTTGTAGAAAATTAAATTCTTGAAAAATATTTTTAGTGTTTGGTGTATAAAAATAAAATTATAAGAAAAGTTGACTGTTATTATTTAAATTTTTTTATATATTTATTAAAATTAAAATATTACATTAATATATAAAAATTTTCATAAATTTTATAATAAAATTATAACATTTGTATAAACTCAATACTAATTCCAAATTTTTTCAAAAAATTTTTAAAATATTACATGCAGAATGTGGAGGTAAAATATTCGCCTTAAAAATAAAATAAAATAAAATAAATTTCTCTATTCAACGAGAAGCTTCTTGGATATCATACGGCGATAGATGAAAGAATAGCATAAGGATGAATATTTGATTAAAAGAAAATTCCGAGACGCAATACAGCAATAGACGAGAAAGTAGATAGACATTCAACGCAAACATGATGTGGAGGCTAGATTAATCTTTGTCCGAAGATTGCATATCCTTAATTCATGAAAAAAAAATAAAAAAAAACTTTGACGGGTCAATTATTTGCGCAAAGTAGCGGAGGTCAGAGGCGACCTGTGGCGGAGGAATATGGCAAGCAATTACGTTACAGCAGCGTTGCACAGGGACAGGGACAGGAAGAAACACGGAAACGTCATTTTTTAGAAATTTAGAAAACGGAGACGACAGAAAACGTAAAAAAAATTATATATATATATACATATTAAAATAAATTAAATCTACTAAAATTATGAGAGAAAAATAAAAAATCCTAAAATTATTATCTATATTAGTTAATTTTAATTATTAATAATTTTATTTTAATAAAATATTAATTAAATAAATTTTTTAATAAAAAATTAATTAAATAATTTTAATATAATTTCTGACATCAAAAAAATTTTGAAAGACAAAATATTTTCAGAACATTTCCTAGTTACAGTCCCGTACATCACTGCATAGCATCATGCGGTCCCCGCCCTCAAATATGTTGGAAGGGTGGACCAACAAATTTTCCTTTGCTTTCTTATTTTTTACATGTGTTTAGCCCAAGAAAGTTGTACAGGGTAAGTTTCCGCAATATTTTTCTTCTTGTTTTCTTTTCTTTAGATTTTTCGGACAACCAAACATGGGAAAATAAATTTCCATCAAACTTTTTTTCCTTTCCTCCTGGTTTTCCATAAACCAAACGAAGCCTCAGAGAATGGATTTGCTCAACATTTTAGCTTGCAACTAACATTCAAACTTGCAAAAGACATTTGTAGTTAGCTCTCGACCTGAGATTTAGTGTTGATGGGCCTGTGAATGGTATCTTGTCCAAATGCCATGCATAGCCTACCTTTAATGAAATGGGCACTTCAATTAGAGGCAATCAGGTGAGTTGGGTCATATTTGGGTACATCATTTTAGGTATGGCAACTTTTTGGGTTGGGTCATTACAAATTCAATATAGTTTCCGGCTTCTCTTGGTTGGATTCAAATGGGTTTGAATTGGATTAAGTTTCAAGTCTTCCAGGTTTTGGTTTCTTGTCGGGTCTCATTCTGGTGAATTAGACTTGGATTCATGTCATTGAGTTCATATACTTGTCTGTCCAGCGCAATAGGGCTCAGGTCATTTTGGCTTCAGGAAAGGTTAGAATTTCATTAGGGCTTTCACCGGTTTAATCAGGTTCGGTTTCTTGGATTGCCTTTGTTTTTGTATAATCACTGTTGAGTTTAAAAGGATCAATTTCGGTAGATTTTAACCATTCATAAAATGCAAAATAATCAACAGATTCATTGCTGAATTGAAGTCGTAATTTGTAATAACCAGGTTACTAAATGTAGCCTAAGGGTTAATATTCAATTCAAGAAGGAAAAGTTGGAAGATTATGAGAGCCTTCAATGTGTAGATCAAAATGTGATAGAACGTTTAAAAAAAAAATCAGATATGTATTATTAGACAAATAGTATAATATTAAAGTTCATGCCTAGAAAACTCAATACAACATTTTATTTCCGCAGATTAGGTTAGCACATGCAATCTTAATATTCCTTCTCCTCATAAGTCATACTATAGATACATAATCACAGCAGATTAAGTTACCACATGCAGCCTTGGTATGCTTTTCCCCATAATTATGATACAAAATCATATTAATTCGTGCTTTGATTCTATGACACAACATGGCCCCCACATACTCTTGGAAGAACTGTTGATGGCCACAGCCAACACACTAATACAATGATAGAGAAGCCTCAACCTCCTCATCACTGCACTACAAGTCTACAAGCACCTCCAGTTGCTGCTAACATCAGCCCAGAACTCAGCCAGACACTCTATCTAGCCACCACACTCACACTTGATCTAGGATCTCAAGCAGAAGTCTTTCGTTTTGAGAGCCAAATCACATAAGCTTTAGTATGACTACAAACATTTGGACACCAACATCCCTTAAGTACCATTGACCACGGACACCTGTACCGGTAATATTCATTCCTGATCAACACCAACATTTGAAATCCACAAAGCAACACCCCCATCACACTACTTGCAAGTTGCAAATCAAATTTGCCTAGGGTCCTGAAGAGCACACATTATCCAAGAGGTTGCATCTAAAATGAAAGAACTGGAATCCAAGTTGCTCACTGATTCCAATTTGACAACTAGATGGAGAGGGATGGTCTGGTCAGTACAGCTAAATGAAATGAGATGATGTTTTTGTGGAAAACAAATAATTTGTTATCAGGCTAATGGATGCAACTAGATGGAGAGGCTAATGGAGAGGAATCATAAAAATGTTAGATGAAACTAAACAGTTCAATGAAATGCATACATTAGGCCAATGAAGAACTGATAGAGTCTGCTCATACAAGGATGACAAACTTTATTTAGAAAAAAATGGCAATGATTCTTACCCACATCTGTACAGGCTGGTTAAAGTGAATCTCAGCTAAATATTCCAATTCTGGGTCAGCCCTGAGCCATAATAAGGGGGATTCCACACTGCAAAATCGTATTTAATTAGTTAAAACAAATGGAATTGGTACTCCAACTAGTAGAATTCGGATTTCAAATTACCCAGGGCGCATATCTAGAGCTGAAACTGCATCACCATTGTCATCAGAACCATCGGGTTTTGTCCCCTTTTTAGGCTTATGAAAGCGTTTAGCAGCAAGCTTTGAATGGCATTTTATTTCTACTAATTGCCAAGTATCACCAGCCATAGGTAAAAGATGATCATGAGTACCATCAAGCTCATGGATCTTGATAGTCATCATGCCAGGCCAGCCACCATCTCCATCCCGAATCTCAGAATCAAGATTACCATTAGGAGCTGACACAAGTGAACTTTGAGAAGCTGTACATTCCCGCAACGCAGCCAATTCAACCATATTTTTACGTTTGTTATATGAAAATCCCAACCTTCAGGAACAGATGAATCATCAAATTAAAGAAACAGAAAATACAGTCAACTGCAGCACAAAGCCAACCCAACAACATAAGGAATAAAAGTAATATACTTCATTTTTACTTAATCTCTTTTAACCAACTACTAAGGGATAAATTGATTGAAAGGTAATGGTTTTGGGAGAGATGCCTTAAAACTGAACACGATGACCAAAAAAGGGAATACAAAACGACAAGCCAAAAAGAAGGGCACACCAAACATAAATAACTAAAATAATACCTTAGCACTGGACAACCACAAGTCCCTACCCAGCGATGAAAGAACTCTTTGAGAAAGGGGCGCTCAAGATTACCAAACTTATTACAAAAATGCCGAAACTGCATGATGAATGCAAACATAATCATAACATGACACAATAAATGTTGAAAAAATCAATTACACATATGTCAACCTTTTACATAATCGACACAACTAGTCTCTCTTATATCCACAACAACAAAAATAAGCAGAAAAAAAAAGGCCACACTATCCGATACACAAAATAGATGCATGGCAAGAGGGAAGCCTAGATGAAGATAATTGAGAAAATGAAGTAAAAGATATCAGAACTTTAAACTCTTACGGCCCGTTTGGTAAATGGGAATGGGAGTTTGGAAATTAAAGAGTGAGAATGGAAATGGGAATTAGGAAGTGGGAATTGGTTTATTTAGTCTCATTCCCATGTTTGGTAATTGATGGGATTAACTTGGGAATAAAAGTTTCCTATGTTTGGTACGTGGGAATGGGATTGGAAATATAGTCATAAATTTACAAAAATATCCTTCTTATATTTATAATATTTATATATATATATATATACACACATATATAAAACCAATTATTATTATGTTTTTCCATTATTCAACTCTGTTTTCCTTATAATAGATCATATAACATCAGATCAGATCCGATCAGGTTAGATCTGATCCGATACAATCAGATCAGATAATAGTAATTATTATTATTATTATATCAAATAATATTTACAATAATAATTATTATTATAATTATGATTATCTTTATCGTAATTATAATTATTACTATAATTATTATCTTTATTATATTTTTAATTATAATTATAATTATCATTATAATTATTATCTTTATTATATTTTTAATTACAATTAATTATTATACTAATTAGAATTATAATAAAGATAATAATTATAATATAGTTATATTTATTATAAAGATAATCATCATCATTATTATAATTAATATTATTAATACAATGTTATACACAATATAAGGTTATTTTGGTCTTTTTATCTTCTACCCCAATTCCCACCCTTCTAATACCACACCCCCCCAAGGAATAAATTGGTGGGAATAGACATCCCCAAATCCCATTCCCAATCCCATTTTAATTCCCACTCCCTCAAAACAAACAATAACATATTTAAATCCCTCCCTTAATTCCCATTCCCATCATTTTAATCCCATCAACCAAACTAGCTGTTAGAAAAAGGAAATACTGATGGTTCGATTTAATCACAACATAATAAAAATATCACGTAGCATCTTTGTCCAATTCATCATAGCATAAAGCTAAGCAAGAGGCAGCACTAAAAGTCCAATTCATCCAAGAAAGCCTCCTGCAGATGAAAAGCACTTGAGATGGACCAGCACAATCCCAATCTCCAAGTAAAATCATCCACTAGCTTGCCCCAAACTCTCCTGAAAATATGAATATAAAAAACAACTCATGGAGGCGGAGCCAACAATTGATTATTGCAAAGGGAAGAAATTTGAGCATTATGTCTGTGCTACAAAATGACTATTCCTCCACGAATACAAATCACTGTTGACCCACTTCTTCGAGAGCTTTTTAGCAAAGTAGGAAAAGGGGTCTTTTAATTGTAAGGGAGTAAGATAAATCATTTAGATGAAATATGCATTATCCTCCAGGGTCAGCCCACTATAATATCCTCGATGTGTATACAAAATATCAACATCTCATTCCACAAAAGACTTTAGCATTTCAGGCTGCAAAAAGACGATTGAACCCAACAGGACCAATACTTATGCTCTTTATACAGGTACGGTTGTCACCTGTGATCAAATATGTATTACTGCAGTCACAAAAAATTCTGTGATAAAATCTGAAACAGGAAAGTTTCATTTCCGGTCAGCTATAGTACTGTCAGGATGCAGTCTACACAATGCAATATAAATACCTAAACTGAAACCGCATCATGGCCTTGCTACCAAAATGCAATTCACCCATTCAGATTCTCCACTTCTGATTGTCAATTCATGAAGCATTTTGGTTTAAAGAGCCATAGAAAGCCGATAGCAATCCTTCCCACTCAATTACACCATTCATATGAATAATATCAAAGACAAGATTGAAGGTGATAGTTGAGCTTATGATAAAGCATTTGATAATGTAAGGATATACAGTAGTACAGCATTCACAAAGATCAAGTCATTGTCACAAACTTGCCTCTCATAAAAAATAAATTCAGTCCATTAGGCAATGGTTTTAAAAATAGGAAGAAAAATAGATGTACATGAAGTATAAAAGGTTGAACTCCTTGCAGCATCTACTCTCTATGGTTAAATAATGATCAAGCAAGTTTCAAACTTCTATCTTCCTTTGAAGTATCAATGAACTAGTTGGTAGTTGGGTAAAGAAAAAGTAGAATATAGACATAGAATGATCTAACTGGAACTTCTCTGCAGCTGTATGTTCTCCAATCCTCAAAGATGGGCATTTCTAGTGTATTTCAGGAAGTGTGAAGACTATGACATATATTAGGATGAATCTCCTACCATATCAATGGCATTTTTCTAGGTCCTAGGAAGTAATTGATGTAAATATTTGAGCTACACGTATCATTCAAAAAGAAAAACAAAGGGCATGAACACTAGCAATATTGAACCCTTCATGTAAACAAATAATCACCCACCAGAAAATAGGTATCCATTAAGAAATAGATCTGCTTCCATATGACAATAAATGTATATGATACTGCAAAATATAAAATAAAAGTGCAAGTGCACTATTTGTACAGCACAAATAATTATGACACCATTTGATATACCTCATTATTTGCTCAATGTCTAATAATATATACTTGAGTTTGTTTATAATCTCATTATCAACAACTTATTTATAACTTATTATTACTTCATAAGTAGTAACCACAAACTTTAATTAAATACCCAAAAAAAAAACTTACACTATTTACTTTTATTTAAAAGAAAAGAAAGAAAAAAAAACACACTCAACCTCCCCTGCATCTAAACTTGTTGTTACAAAAAGCAAACCCTAGGGTTAAAAAAACTTTGTCTACTTTAAGAATGTGGCTGTACACGCTAGGTTTCACATCATTTTCATGGCCGGAAGGAAGAATTCGAATGGAACAAAAAATTTCAAGAAAACTATGACTCGATATGCAAAATTGCCATCTCCTTCACCTTCTATCATGCTTGTTGTTGATTCAAAGAAGGATGAGACTACAAATGATGCAATTTGTGAAGAACACGGGGTGTGTGAAGAGATTTTTCTATATTTGCAACCAGAGACTACGATTGATGTAGACATGAATTTTGCAAAGGAACCTATAGATAATGGACCTAATGATGGGACAAATAAGACTAATGACTTGAATGCACATACCCTAAATCTCCTTGACCACCCTTTTGATAGGAATCAAGAAGACCTCAATACTTCATGGAGGGACCATGTGGCTTCGAATAACGGTCCTAATCAATGCTTATCCCTATCCTATGTCCCTCCTTAAACTGACAAAGGTAAGGTGGTGATAAAACTTGAAAAGAATAAGATTGAGCATGAACTAAATGAATGGAAACATGCTTTGGTGGGTTATGTTTATGGTGATAGTTCCACCTTTAATCAAGACTGTGTCAATGCTCATTGGAGTCGTATTGAACTACCAAAAGTAATACGCCATGAAGCTGGTTTCTTTGTGTTCAAATTTGCCTTGGAGTAGGACAGTCCATTTATTCTCATACTTAAAACATTAGCAAAGGAAGATGAAATTCACACAAGAAGAGCTTCAGTTTGTGCCTTTCTCAATTAAGTTGTCTCACCTGCCCTTCGAGTACTGGTCCCCTAAGTCTTTAAGTATGACAGCTAGTTCAATTGGTTCCCCCGTATCACCATCAAGAAGGATCATATAGCTTTCCTTAGGGTGCTTGTTCAGGTTGACACTAGAAGACCTTTGTGTGAAAGTATAGCAAATGGCACTATGTTTAATCAGACAATGGAATTCAAGTAGAGGGCAACTTATTGCCAAGTTTGTGCCACTTCAACTCATGCAGGATCTAACTATCCTAAAAATAGGAAAGCTCCAATGGTCTCTAATGGCCTATTTGTTTTGGGGTGAAAGGGAATTCTGATTCACTCTGTTTGGGGACCAATTTTATTAACCTTGACGAGGTGAATCGGAGTTAAAGTTTAACCTCCATTCACCTCGATTAACCTCATTTTTGTTAACCCGCGATTTGGGGGTTAACGGAGGTAAAGGTTAACATATAAGTAATATTTTTACTTGACCGGACAAAAATGCCCCTAATTTATATCAATGGAATCGCCCTCCTCTTCTCATCCACTCTCGTCCGTTTGGTTTCTCGTCCTTCATTTATTTTATTTTTTTAACCTTCATTCACCTCAATTTTTTTAACATATAAGTAATATTTTTACTTCACCAGACAAAAATGCCCCTAATTTATATCAATGGAATCGCCCTCCTCTTCTCATCCACTCTCGTCCGTTTTGTTTCTCGTCCTTCATTTGTTTTATTTTTTTAACCTTCATTCACCTCAATCCAAACGGAATTCTAAAACATTCACCCAAGTTAGGTTCATATAATCCAAACAACATTTCAAAACATTCACCCCGATTCACCCTAATCCAAACAAACCATAACCAAAATATATAGGAGTGGGTGGTAATTAGGGATAGAAAGCATAATTATGCCCCTAAAGCCTCCACTAACCTGTTTGCTGCCGGTTAAGATAGAAATCAAGGCAGTGACCAAGCTAGCACCAGACATGAAAGAAATAAATTGCTCCTACTAGGAGTTATGCCTTCAGGTTTGTAGCACAGAAGGCCATTGATGTTCTAGACACCACTAATACTTTTCAAGTGTTGCAACAGGAATCTTAGGGAGTTGAGGAACATATGTAAGTAGGGGAGCAAGGTAAGTTTGAGAAGATTAGGAAAGGTATAGCAAGAATTTGGAATTTTCTTAATAATTACACTTACCATCATAATGGTAGGATCTCGCTTTTATGGGATCCCATGCACTAGAGACTTACTCATCTTCAGCCACTCAATGTGAAGCGACTTGATTTAAAAGAGGGAAGGCATTTTACTTTAGGGTTCATTTATGCTTTCAATACTAAAGAGGCTAGGAAGACTCTTTGGAATTGGCTTTTAGGTCACATCAGTAATGTATCCGCTCCTTTAATCTTGATGGGAGATTTTAATGTTGTACTCGAGGTAGATGAAAACAGGGGTTATTCTTCCTCATAATAGGATATAGATGATTTTTTATAGGTTGTGCAAACCTTGGGATTCGTTGATCTCAAGAGTTAAGGTTCTTTTCAGACATGGTGTAAAAAAAATGCAGAGGTTGTGGAATGTAAATTGGATCGAGCCTTAGTGAATTTGGGATGGCTCACTGCTTTAAATTATTCCTTTGCTGAATTTTTGCCTCCTTTCTCTGACTATTACCCACTGATGGTCCAGTTTGGACGAACAAAATCAGTAAGGAAGCCTTTAATAATTTTTGGACTGAAGATGATAACTTCTTAAGATAGTTTACCATTCCCGGAAGATTCAAACTTCTGGCAATCCACTACTGGCCATTATGAGGAAATTGCAACCCCTCAAGCCAGTTTTCAAACACCTTATTATTGCCAAATATGGTTCTATTAGCAATAAGGTTCAGGATGATATGAAGGTTACACTTGAAAGCCAACAAGCATTGCTTTAAGATGTGTCTAATACCTTCCTAAGAGCATAGGTTAATGAATTTAAGGCTAATAATCACAAATTAGTTCACTATGAGGAGTTATTTTTTAAGCAAAAACACATTGGTTGAATTTGGAAGACTCCAATCATAAGTAATTTGCACATGTTAAAGATCACCAAAATAGGAACGTAATCTCTAATTTGGCTTTGGAGAATGGAAGGACAAAGGAAATCGGTAGGCTTTATTGATTTTTATCAAGATCTGCTTGGAAATGTCGGTATTGCTTCTAGTCTTATGGATAGTAATGTGATGTGTCATGGTCTTACTTTGCAAATGATTTATAAACACCATCTTTTGGCTCCGCTCACAAATCAAGAAATAAAGGATGTTGTCTTCTCTATTGGATACAACAAGGCTCATAGAATGTGGTTATTCTGCTCCTTTTTTCAAAAAAGCATGTTAAATTGTTGGAGATAAAGTGGTTGTTGTTGTAATGAAATTCTTTGTTACTGGCTTCATCACTCATAGGTTGAATATTACTTCTTTCACTCTCATCCTTAAGAACAACAATGCCAAACAAGTCACTGAATATAGGCCTATAGCCTGTTGTGGAGTCCTCTACAAAGTCATCTCAGAGATCCTCACAAAACGATTCCAAAACATTATTCCTTACCTGATAGATCCTTCTCAATCAGGTTTTGTTAATGGAAGGAAATTCAGGATAACATTCTCTTGGTTGCTGAAATGGTTAGGAAGTGCACCCAAAAACTTATTTTTCCCAGATGTATGATAAAACTGGACATTAAAAAAATATTTTGACTCTGTTAATTTGGATTTTCTTCAACAAGTTTTGCATGAACTTAGCTTCCCCTGGCAGTTTGTCAAGCTCATCCTAGCATATGTGACAACTGTTTCTTATTCCTTGCTCTTAAATGGAGATTTCACCAAGCCTTTCAAGGGTTTCAAGGGTAAGAGAGGTTTGAGAGAAGCTTGATTACCCTATCGGTTTGTGCTTGTTACTGAATATCTCACTAATAGGCCAAGGCTTCTCTGGACTGATTCACATTTCAAGGGCCATACCAGATGCAAAGATTTGAAGATGATAAACCTATCCTTTCCTGATGATATGCTCTTGTTATGTCGAAGAGATGGAATATCAGTACAGAATTTTATGCAAGTTATCAATGACTTCTCTTGTAAGTCAAGACTCAACATTCACCCACAGAAGTGTTCCTTTTATTTTGAAGGTGTTGAAAGAAAATGTAAACATCATATTCTTAATATGCTAAAATACCAGGAAGGTAAATTTCCCTTCACCTATCTTGGTGTTCCATTCTCTACTGCTAGACTTGTCATCAAATGCAAGATTTGGTTCTTAAGGGGGCTAAGAGGCTGCATAATTAGCACTCTTATCTTCATCTTCTTTCTTATGCTGGATGAGCACGGCTTCAAAAAGTAGTCATTTTCAATATGCAAATGTACTAGAGTTAGCCTTTTATACTCCCACACAACCTTATTCATCAACTTGAGCGTTTATGTCGAAGGATTCTTTGGACTGGGAAAAATAAGGTATCAAAAAAAAACTCTGGTGGCTTGGAGGGTGGTTTGTTCCCCAAAGAGGAAGGGAGATCTTGGACTTATGGGCATGCAAAGCTGGAATAAAGCAACCATGGGAAAGATCCATTGGGACATATGTAAGAAGAACACATTATGGGTTAAATGGGTGCAATCCATTTATCTTGGCAGTGTGAATTTTTGGACCTTCTCTGGCATTCACAGGTGTTCATGGCAATAATAGCAGGTGCTTAACCTTTGTTTGCACACCTATTCCAAAGGATTACTTGAATGCAATATGTGTGAATGCAGTTGAGGATTACAGTACATAGAAAACTTATGAGTATATTTGACAAAGAAACCCCAGGTGTGGGGGCATTCTCTAGTGTAGTGCTCTCTTGTTATCCCCAAACATCAATTCATATGTGGTTGACAATTCAAGAAATATTGTTTACAAAAGATCACATGCATTGTGGGATTCTCCTCAAATCTTAAGTGCATTCTTTGCTTGAATGGAATAGAAACCACTGCTCATCTGTTTTCATAATACACATTCCGCTGAGAGATATTTGAAAAAAGATTAGAAGTGGTTTTTTATCGAAGGGTTGCAATAACCTCTTGGACAAGGGAAATGAAGATTGTAGCCAAAGGGACTAAACAACCAAAGGAGAAGAAAGAGTTGTGGCGAGCCAATTATGTGACCTTTGTTGCCTCTATTTGGTATGAAAGAAACTCAAGATTTTTCAAGAATGGATGCCGATCATATACTTCAGTGTAGAGGGACACAAGGTGTTTTCAAGAAGTCACAATTATGTAAGGTGCGGAAACTAGAAAGTGCATTGATGCTATGTTGTTATGATGGTGTGTTTTGTTACTTGTTTGTCATTATGAGTTGAGTTATGGGTGGATTGGTGTGTAATCCTTTCAAATTGGAAGTAATTAAAATACATTACTTACCAAAAAATATATATATTTTTATGCATCAATTCATTTCATTTCAGACAAGTTACCAAACGGTACCTATATATGTTATAAAGAAAATACGAACAAAACAGGTGAGGCTACGACATGGAGTAGTTACCTCCTTCGTACCAAGCATTCTACTAGAGTGAACGGTATTTTGAGCTCGAGTGATTATCGTCCGCAAGATCTGCATAATAAGACAATCATAGCATGCAGCAAATCAGACTTCTTCGAGATAATTGTAAATAAAAAGTGGTGTTTGATGTGACATTAATAAACATATAGTAACCCATCAAATAACATACCTGTAGGAAATTTTAATTTACTAAATAAAAGCAAAAATAGAAAGTAATCCTTTGTTCATTGCATACTGCTCAGGAAGAAAGTCACGAGGTGATACATTGCATACTTTTTCAAGATAATCTAGCTCATATGACAATACTAAAGGACCCAAACCCCTCTGTTTCCGTGTGGGCTTCTAGGCCGGGTTCAAGCAATGTACAACTAGTTTTTCATTTCATTTTATTTTATTTTTTGGGAGAGGGGAGAAAGGAGAGGGGAGAGGGCGGTTTATGATGATTGTTGATTATATAGTGTTGTGCACTTACAATACAACCTACTGCCGTTGAAGGTGATGATCATCAAACATCCACAATTCTACTTCAATTTTAAACATATGCAACATGTGCTAACATTCAGAAAAAATTAGGATTTCATCCACTGAATACGCAACATTTCTCATTTTCCCAAAAGAGTGCCCAAAAACACAATACCTGAAAACACAGGTTTTAATGTTGAAAACTTAGAGGCATACTTTCTTCCAAAGGACTCACTCTATGATGTTCTTGAGTCTACAAAACCATTTTGTCACAGTTGAATCCTTGTGTCAAATACTTCAGAGGCATACATTTTTCATAAGGTGCAGCCCTCTTTCCATCAACTTCTTGACTCTAGAACAAAAAATCCCAGTTAACTTGTTTATGGTTCAGTTTAGGTGTTACGAAATCTCAGATTGCACATTAAAATGTGTAATGGTATTTATACAACATATCGTGTGGCCTGGGGTGGATGAAAAGGAATAGATGAATAACAACATTCTCATGAAAAGCAAACCCGGCCAATTATACCAATCCAACCAGAACTAACCAAGTAAGACTTCAAATGTCACATCAAGGCAAAGAAAGACAGAAACAGAAACAGAGATAAAACATTAATACATGCTGTGATGGAGTGGCAGTGGTGAGGGAAGCTCCAGATTACGGAGGAACAAGGGCAAGGAGGCCTCTGGATTTGAAGAGGATGCATAGGAAGAGGAGAAACAAAAAAGAGGTAAAACATATAGAAGGAAAGAAGAGAAAGACAGATCTAGAAGGCTCATCATTTCGTTCCCTTGTTCACATATAAGCAGAGGAGAAACTGGCAAAGGACGTACTAATGTTAAGGTGCTCATTTTTACAAGTGATATTTCACAAGAACCAGATGAGTTCTAAGACAAACCGCTCCCATAAAGCAGAATTGCATCATCATTAATTTTCCTAAATCACCTTTCATTTAAATCAGGAAAAAAAAGGTCCCTATTTTTTTAATTAAATAAGGCAACTGAAATAAGAGATAGCAAGTAACAATAGGAGAAACCGTTCCTAATGGGCATGTGACCCTAATGACAACTATCAGAATACATCACAATAATCATCGAAGTAGGTTTGAAATGGCAATTCTTACTCCTTTAAATAACTCTGGACCCATCTGCTTTTCCAACATATGGAGGACTGCTACCTATTTAGTGATGAAATTATTAATTCTAAAATTTAACAGATTGAGATATGAAAAAGAACACCATCAACTCTGATATGTAAAATAAGCTTACAGATTTCCACGATCGTATTCTTCCATAAAAACCAATTGACTGGGTACCATATAAATCTTTTGTGGATGCTGAGGAGCTCAAAGCAGTAGCACCAATATCATCAGCCTTACAAACAGCAGAATTTGCCTGCAAGTCAAGGAGAATCTCAAATTTCAAATAGGAAAATGCAGGCCTCAGCAGCAAGTAGACCAAACATATGACAATCAATTCAAAGGTGCATTATAAAGAGAAGACACAACTTTAATATCCTCAACTTCTTGAACATAAGCAGCATACATAATATTTTCAGGCCCCTTGAGTGAAAAACTTTACACATGCAAAACACAAAATCCGTTTGCTTCAGAAGATCGTCGGGCCATCAATAAAGTGAAAGATATGCTGTTAATTATTAACTAGAGCAGATTAGAAAAACTGTAGAAACAGGGCACACAGAAAAAGCAGACCACATCCAGTAGCAAACAACTGACCGGCAATAGTCATCCAAGAGACATGTCTTAGTTTTAACACAAAGTATTATGCATCAAAATCTGCAGTGCTATCAGCAATCAAGATATTCACACAGGATGATTGTTGTTTTTGAAGTTAAAGACATGGACCAAAAATGTTTCTGAAATAATTTTTCCTATTGAGAGCCAGCCACCAGCAATTTGAGATCAGAAACATGTAATACAAGGGTCACACATCAAATGTTCAGCCTTTTCATAGGCAAAGGAATCTTGTGCACTATCTTCCCATTACAAAGATTACTACAAACAACAATAAAACATAGAACAAACCTTGTACCGACGATAGCAGGCTTCATTGTTTCCCAGAAACTCTTTGATAAATGTATCTGTCAGGAAACCAGCAAGACCCTCCACCAACCATTCTGACAATTAGCGATCAAACACTGTTCAATCTATATGTTTATAAACCACCTTTATGCAACAAATAGTGATGTAGCACTCACTAACCATCATTCGGTGTCTCAGGAGTGATATATACACCAAACCACTGTCTTGCAAGGGCATGAGCAAGTTTGATTCTCGTGTCTATTATCTGTATAATAGAATATAATTACTCATTTAGCATAAATCAATATTGGACAGACAAGTATTTGTTCAAATACTAGAGAACAGCTGCCCTAAATGATGTATGCAATGCAGGTGTGGTTCTGTCTCACTCTGTTGTACAGCCTCAATGCTAATGGGGCGCCTGCCAGCAATTAAACACATGAAATATAGAGAAATATTTCAACCACTGCAACTTCCAGGAAAATCTGTCAAACGTGTAGATCCCATATGCCGAAGACAACCACAAGATTGTTGGATCTCATGGAACAGATCGTAAAAAGAATTCATTATGGCAAGACTTGAAACGTAACAAATTTATTAGTGAAGTCACTCATTGCCCCAGAGGAGTCCAAATGACCAGAACAAGAAGCTAAACAAGTCCAAACAATAATTTAAAAAAGAAGCCTAGTTACAAGCATGCAAGATAAGTCAGATGCCATGATCTCATATTCTTTTGAACTAGTACTGCCAAGTATCCTTTACACAGTCATCACACTAGTAGGGAGATGGGCAAACAAACTGGTTCTTTGAAATGATACAATTCTTCCTTTTCAAGTGAATAAAAACAAATAAGAAAGTCTGCATGATGCAGAATACATGTGTAAAACATGAAGGCTTAAACAATTTTTATACCTGATCTATAACCCTCTCATCAAAAAGCATTTGTGAACTAAAGATGGTCATGGAGGCCCCCAGGTTAACTCCAGATACTGTCATCCCAGGAGCTATAAAAACTTGTTTGTATGAGCCAAATGGAAATGGTGTTTTAAGATAGCTCTCGTAATACCTGCCAAAAGGCAAAGGGAAAAGAATATTAAAACAGAAGATTAATACTCCCAAATAATACATTTGGTTGCAGCATTCAGGTGAAGTTGGACAGGCAATCAGAGTTATAAACCAAGTAAAGATGGTGGACCTGAAAGCACTATGGAAAAACCCAACAGTATTTTGAAGTTTTGGCAAATTAGGCGGCAAACACATGTGAGACAGAAGACTGCTATGATTATCTGCAAGGATCTGAAAGGGTGCAACCACTAAAGATATCCATTGCGCAGAAACTGGAACGTTCAATTTGTAAACATATGTTTTGCGAGGGGGATCCTCCTTGCTTAAAACCTACATCAGACCAAGTACAAGGTTAGAATGCCAGACATTATGAATATAAAATAAACAAGAACGTCATGGCTATTAAATGCCCCACTAACTTAATACATGTAGCATATCCTCTCAATAATGGCTTCCAACAAACAATCGAACAAAAACGGGCCTGGACAAAATACAGCATAACTGAACTAGCAATCAAATAATTATCCAGGAACTAATTTTTTTCACAGTGAAAAAACCAATTGCATAAGATGGGAATTAAGAAAGAACGTGGCTTAACTACAGAAGACAAATTAGCTGACAATCAAGCAGAACCAAGGAGAAGCACTAAAACTAATTTTCTTGTGTATGTTGCAAAGGTAGAGAAAAATTCAAGAAATATTTTAGAACATAGTGTGCCGGCCCACCTTAATTTTCATAATATTCTAGTAGAGTGTTGTGGATGCTCTTACAATCTTTTAGTACTTCTACACCTTTCTAGTAATTGTAGATATTCGAGGAAAATAAACATTTGGAGCATTCCTTGTATCTAGAATGCTTCTTACCTGTACACACTATTGTCGAACAATTTACAGAATGCTTATGTAATCTAAGTGTGTAGAATAATCTAAAGACTCCCTTATGGGGAGGTGGAGGCCTCACCTATAAGTAAGCTAAGATCCTCATTTGCCCCTCACCGTATAAGTGGTAATCTCTCTCAAGCAATACAAAGTTATTTTTTCCTAGATCTCTCTTGAGCTCTCTTGTATGAGCTCTAAATGGTGAGCTAAGTGTGACGCAAGGCATCCTAGTTCAAGATGAGGAGAGAATGAATGACTCAGTTTTTAAAGAGGGAAAAAGACTAAAGGTTCAGAAAGTAGTATGCACATGAAGTGGTATGAAAACATGGCTATGTGTAGGGCGTAACTAAAACTAATAATGCCATGGTCATATATATATGACAAATTACTCATAATGTGGGATATGAGAGGCAATTCATGGCTGGAAAGAGTGAGGGACATAACTAACATTAATGTCTCACAATCATAATATGGAAGATGAAAGGCAACCCATGGGTGGAGTGAAGGCAACAAAACCAAGAGACATCAAGCCACCGCTAAGGAGCAGATCCAATCCAACTTTGGAAGAAGTCCTTGCAAGAGTAGATAAGTCAATTACTGAGCGCTAGGAAGATTTATCCACCTTGGAAAAAAGAGTGAATTTGTTAGATAAGGCAATGAGCTTGCAAAGAAGCTTCGTGAGGAGATGAAAGAGTGGAACTTGTGGCACAGATTGTGGAACTTAAGGAAAAACTCATAAGTGTTGAGGTCAACTATGCTCTATACAAAGCGCCTAAGAATAATTTTAATTTCAGGAAATGTCACAGATTTTTAATTTCCTCTGGTGTGTCAAAAGGTACTTAGCAAGAGAAGCAAGAGTAATTTTAGTAATCACTCTCCACATGGAGGATGACGCCATGCTATGGTTAAGGCATCATAAGAAGATGGAAAATGGAGAAATGGAAAAAGGATTGTGTGGTCAATACTTGGGAAGATTTCAAGATAGAGATCAAGTGCAATGCTTCCCTAAAAATGTGAAGGAAATGATTATCAAGAAACTACAAAATCTAAGGGGGGCCAAGATCGTCAAAGACTACATCGAGGCATATAGGTCCTTGATGCTTAATATTTTGATATGTCGGTTCCTTCACTACACTTCATTGATGTTTTGCAGCCATGGGTGATATAGGAGTCATGGACATTGTCGCAACAATTCAAGAAGTTGAATCCTTCACTGGGTATGAAAGGAAAATGAATGACAAATTCATAAGAGATACCACAAGCTCCAAGACCCTAAAGGCAAGAGTAAGGGAAGAACAAGCATAAGCAGTACTTTGAATATAAGTGAGAATGTTATGTGTGGCGGTAACCACTAACTTTGTGACTGTCACCAAAAGAAGGTCCTTAGTGCCATGGTGACAACTCAAGGAGGTAAAGGAGATCGGGGGAGGCACAAAATGAGTCCTTGATGTGATTGAATCTATTAAGACCAGCCCAAAGGAACAAGTAAAGGGGTTGATGCATGCAAGGGTCAAGGAGAAAGGTTTTGCAACCAAAGCATTAGTGGATATCGAAGCCTTGCCCAACTTCATCGGGCTTAAGAAAACAAAGCAAATGGGACTTGAAGTCACCAAGAGATAGGAAGGATGAAAGCAAGAAATTATTAAGTAAAACCTAGCCTTAGAGTAGCCTATGTTGTTCCTATCACCCCTTGGGTCATGGGAAGGAATTTACCCCACGACATAGATGGATGATTATGACACAATGCTTGAGATAGAGTTTGTGGATGTAGCAATCCCGCTGACTTTCCCTAGAGATGGCACCATGCACATCAACTTTTCTTCCCGAAAAGAGAGCATGTTTAAACATAAGAAAAGAGAGCAACCTAAAGAGAAATTGAAACAAAGGCATTGGAAAAAAGTGATCGTAGATTGTTTCCAAAAGGAAGATAGTGAGCAAAGCGATAGCAATTGTTTCATCATATCCTCTATAAGGTAAACTTTTCACACTGAGATTTTGTGTGCTTCATTTTCAACAAATAAAAGAATAATTATTAAGGATTAAGGCTGCAAAGATGATCACTAATCTTTGTTGTTATATCAAGGCCTTTTTCATGCCAAAACATGAGAAATCCACGTGAGTATGTCATAATATATGCACAACTACCAAAATCCACTACTTATTTTGATAGCCCTTTTCAATTCAACTACCGTTTTCCAAAAAGGGGAAGCCTGTGAGAAAGAAAGGGGAAGGACACATTCTTCGGTGCAAACATATGAGTCCATGCACACACAAGGACAAACACAAGAGGAGGCAACAAATTGAACACTATCTTCCCTAAACAATCCGCTCAAAATCATAAGGTCCACATAAAGCCAAAAGGTTCACAAAATAGCCCCTTCTACACATTTGCTGAGGGGGCACTCGTTGACAACTTCATTTGGAGCATATAGTACTTGATAGATATGAAATTCTTTAGTACTTCTAACGTTAGTCAGCTCCTCGTTAACAATAGACTGATCAGCACAAACAAAAGAATATCCACCTCAAACATCTGCAGAGTACATACAAACTGATTTACGTAATGATGGATCATCTCAACCAAACCACTTATAATAAAAGTGTTCATTGAAAATGGTTTATTGATATGAATAATATTTTTGTTTTCTAATAATGTACAATTCAGTTTCATGACACCAGAGACTACAGGCACATAAAGAGACACTTGCGGAATATATCCAAACCAGATATACATTTATGCAATGTGCAAATTTGCATAGAGACAATAACTTACCTGATAAAGCAAGCTTCCATTGCTGACGGCTACAAAGTTCTCAGGAACTGTAAATTCCAGGTCATAACTGGACAAAGGATATACTAAAATCATTAAGCATCCTCCACCAAGTAAATGGCAAGATGGTACAGCTACTAACCAAACCCAGCCACCTACCAGCAACTCTGTGAGCAGTCATCAATACAAGGGAACCAACAGTGTGCACGCCTTATCTGATTATCAGTATGCAGCACATTATCATCAAAATGAATTCCTGTATCTGCCTTCTCCACCGAATAATCAATTCGAACTAGCCTCACATTCTGCATTCAATACTACCTTATATGAGAAATCACATGGACCTCATCATACTATACCTACAAAAATACAATGAGAGTTCTCAAATCTTATAAATCAATCAATGTATAGTTTAAATCTTAGAATTCAACATTTATGGGCACAAAATGTAAACAAAGGAATTTGAAAACCATATAAGCTTCTCATAACCAAGAATGATTTACTAATAACCTTGCAGTTGATATTATGAGCTTTTGTCACTCAACAATGCAATTGGTTATGAAAGTTGCAAAGTTTATGCTAAACAACTGGATGAGAAGTTCAGACCATTGACTCAAATATTGATATAACACACACAATTGCAAGGGAAAAGTAAAAAGTTCAAGGTTTGACCATCCACAGGCAACTGCTTAATATGCCTGACTTTCTGCAAGAGAGAATAGATAACTTTCAGCAGGATAATAGAGCCAACAAGGGATGGAGAAGCATTATGTTGAAACAAATCAAAAAAAAAAAAAGGAGTTAAAGTACAAACCCAAAATCGTCCATATATAGAGCCTAAATTGGCCGTGAAATTTCAGATGGAACCACCTTGAGAATAGACCAGAACACCAACACCAACAACTCAATTTTAAAGAAACATTGTATTATTTGACAGTGTAAATAATGACAAGACTCGTTGTATCATATCCCTGCATCCAAAGCAAAACAAGAATGCTACAATTCACGCCTAGCAACATAGACCTGCTTCACGTCACCGTTTGCTTGCCCGCCATTTTCCAAGTGCGGTTGTCCTTGCTGATCTTGAACTGGATCCATTGGCTTACGGCATAGGATCAGTAAATTCGGAACCAATTCTCTCTCAAGAGCTGATAAATAAGTAGCTCCAGCAGCATCTGCAGCGGAACTAACCGATGACACAGAGCACCACCTATTTTCAATTTCAACTGGCAGATAATGTGGGAAAACGTCAAATTCTGTAGGTTCTCCATCCAAACAAATTCTTTCAATCTCTAAGTTGTCAGCGTGCAGGCCCACAATTCCATTACCAGGAACAGCAATCTTCAACTCAGTGTAGCTAAAACAAATTTAAAAGAAAATAGTCAGATCAGACACAAAATACATAGAACAACTATCAATCATAAGCACTAAATGATTAAATTTCATCGACAATAGCGTTGAGGATAAAAATGCATGTAAAATGCAATATACAAGGAGCTTAGAGAAATATCGACGCAATACAATCGCAATTCGGACACCAAAAACATTGAAAATATACGCGAAGCTGCAAAACTGTCCAATACCCTACCTCTCGGAATCTTTGGAGATCGAAGGCACAAACGTGATAAGAGAAAGGGAATATGAAGATATCAAATCAAAATTTTGACAAAAATTGAACAAGCACTCAGCTCATTTCATGCGAGTTCACTATTTCTAAGGATCGCACATAAGAAATTTAACAACCAACAACGGAAATGCACCAAAATAGAGAGGTACAACGCAACATTCCAACTAACACGATAGCTCGCAGTAAGAAAGAAACAGAAAGACAGTGAAAAGTGGTAGAAGAAAACAAACTAACCCATATATTCGACGATTAACCATGTCAATGGAGAGACAAAGCTTCTGATGCTGGACTACGCCAACGGAATTAACGGACTTCGAGCCTTCATTCTTCGATGGCTTCTTAGCCTTTGTCATCTCCTCCCCCCGTGTGTGTACTTAAGAACGCGAGATCACTGAGCTCCGCTCGTATTTATAGAAGACGATGCCATCCTGTCTGCTTGAAAGGGTGGACCGTAGGGGGCTCCAGCGCTTTGCGAGTGACATTCAAACGTACTTTTTTCATGATTTTTTTTTATAGTTCTTCTCGATTTATTTTATGGGTACAGTTATTTAAAAAATTCTTATAAGGAAATTATCAGTTTTGAAAAATCTAAGTTGTGTTTTAAATTTATTTCGATATCATAAACAGTGTGATTGTGCATAGTTTATATTGAGCAACGAATTAGATTGTACGCTCCTTAGAGTGTCAACATCCATAAAAAATTTAGGTGACAAATAATTTTGATTTTCATATCATCTTACATTCTTGATGGTAGAATTTTATATGACTCTAAAAAAATTTTATAAAAAAATTCAAATTAAAATATTTTGTAATTTTCCATAAGAATATTATATAAGTAACCTTAAACAATTTTATTCATTATTTATTTTCTATCTTACTCTATTAAGTTAACTAAATGCAAAAATAATATTTTTTTTTATGTTCTTTCTTTTCTTTAAAATTTTACTGTAAACTAATGGAGACTAGAAAACATAAAATAATAATAATAATTGTCTTGAAACTATCTAAACTCTCTAAAAAAGAAGGAAGCAAACTAGACGGTAGAAATAAAAAATGAAAGTGTATTGTTCATATAATTCATGTGTGTTTCTACGCTTACAAAATTGCAAAACGATGTTGTTTTTATTTCATTGTATGGTCGGTTTTGAGTTTCGTGTGTGCCGCTTAATTGGCTAACACATCCTAACACATATGCCACGAGTCAACCGAGGATCGGAGGAGCTATTTTTCAATTTTTATGTAGATAAAATAGATTTTCATCTACCTAAAATTATTTTTACTTTATTTTTTATTTTATATATATCTACAAATAGAATCTCATTTGCCTAATTTGGATATCTCCACATTTTTATACAAATATTTCAATATTTCTCTCTCTTAAACTACCATTATTTCTTTCTCTTCTTCCACGGACTATAAATATATTATCTATTATAATTATTAATAAAAATATGCTACTATTATTATTTGGCTATGATAATTTATTATTGCTACAACTACTATAATTATTAGTAATGCTTACTAATAGTATAACTAATATTACTATTATTACTACTACTACTACTACTAAAATTAATAATTATTAATACATTTATTGTTGTTTTTAATTTATTATCACTACTAATAATAATATTAGTATTACTATTTTTCAATTAGTTAATTATTGTTACTATTGTTGTAGTTGTTGTTGATTATTATTAACTACTAAATTGTTGTTAACACGTTTAAAATGGAATCAAACAACTACAAAATTAGAAAGCAAGAATCTTAGAAAATCCAACACAACCTCGGCCCTAAGTTCATTTGGAACAAATCAACCAACTTTAAAATTATGGAGTACCAATTGTTATGGAATATTCAAGCATATATCAAATTAGTTCAAGTATTCCTAAATCGTCAACTCCCCAAAGTAGGCATTTTAGCTATCCATTTTATCCATCAATGTAGTTCAATTCCCAACAACAAGGTCAACAACTATTAAATCCTCAATACAATACCATCATTCCATATTTTTCCCTATAACAACTTATGCATGTTAGACCTGAAACAAATATTAAGGAGGACAAAAGGAAATATAATTGAAAAATAGAATTAGAATTATGATTGAACCGAAATATAAAGTTGTATAAAAAAAACTACTTATTTAGATAAACCAAAATAGATGAATTAAGACGTTATGGTATTTCGCTACCCTAAGTTAAAAAGACCCCCCTCTACAATGCCTAAGAGTTTAGGGTCTCTAATTCATATGGTTATCATCTATATCTACCATATTAGTGCACTTCAATCAGTAGAGTAAGAGCAACAATGCTGAAAGCTTCAAAAAGTTGAGAAATGTTGAAAACTTAACAAAATCAAACATTAAATATGTGTAATGGAAATTGATAGAGAATAAGTGTATAAAGGTAGCATAAGATAAGAGTTTATGCAAAATTGATCGACTAGTTTAGTGCAACATAGGGTAAAAAAATGGTCATTTTGATAAAGAATAAATTCATTGATAATTAACCAATATTAAGCACAAAATAACATTAGTAAAATGTTTTAAAAAGACCATTATACAGTAGCTAGTAAAACCAAACAAAAAATGACCACGATAGATAGTCTATTAGGCAATTAAAATTGCTAACGATAATTATATTGAAATCAACTAAAAATGGTTAAATGGTTAATTAAATTGTTATAATCAATATTAAACCAACCCAAGTGGGTCTCAAAAAGAGGATCATATTAGATTAAGTTATCTGAACCCATACTAGTGTAGTGGTGGTGCGGGTGTGGGGACCTTTGTCCCTTCTAACACTTCAACACTCATGAAAGATGTGGGGGTATGTAAATTAAAAAGCTTTTTTTTATCTACTTCCAATGTGGGACTACAAGTTTAGAGCAACCCACAAAACCAAAAATCCATTGTTTCAATTTAGCTTGAAATCCACCATACCACACTTTTCCTAACAATAACATATGTTTACATCTATCTAAACCCGATAATAGCCAACTATTATGATGTTTCTTGTAATATCCCAAAATTTCATAACATTTACTTTTGGGTGTTTATTATTTTATTAGAAGCCTAATTCTTAAACATTGACTTAATTATTTTATTATTAATCTTTAACACATAACCCAGATAAATTATTAAATTATTTCTCTAATTATTTTGATCACTTTCCTTTTTATTAAACCTACCTTAAACTAGTTTATTTTATTTTTGGTTTATTTTTTCTAACCGGGTACCTTAACCTTACCAAGCTAAATCTAAAACAAAAACATCATAACACTATCATACTCCTAGCCTACCTTTTCCCTCCATATATAACACCCCAAAATTTTATCTAATTTTGATCTCAAATAATTAATATTTTAAATTCTAAACCTAATCCCAAAATTTTATTTTCTCTTCTTCCTCTTATTCCCCTTTTCTTTTTCTTCTCTTTCCTTATTTTCCCTCCCCTAACTTGCGTATAGCCCTAGCACAGCTCTTCATCCTTTCCTCTTTGGGTTATGCACCCCCTTCTCCCCATGCACGCATGTCACCATCTCCTTCCCCTTCTAATCATGCACGCTAGCTACACCCTTGCATAACCCCAGCAACCCCTACCTCGACACCCTACTCGTCTACGCCATGAGCCACCAACCATCTGCATTCCTCTACACACAACCCAATCATGCCTAACCTAGCTCCCTCCCATCATTTTCCTTGTCCTTGCTCCTAGCCATGCATCAATATATATACCCATTCACCCCCCCCCTCTTCTCTTCCTTCTCCATTTCTCTTGTCCTCCTTCCTTATATCGAGAAAACCTACATAGCCGAGCACCCCTCCTTCATTTTCTTATACTCCTTACCCTAGCCTCCACTGCCTTTAGCACCCGTTACACCAAACACCATTACCTTCTCACCCAGCCATCACCATCTCATCCCCATCAACCTCTCTCACCATCGCCAAGCCATTACCACCCCAAGCCATGCCCTTTTTCCCTTTCCATACTTGCCTGGTTTGTTTTTGGTGATGCACATCCAGCTCGTGTACACCTAGCATGGCCATGCACCCCCAATATGCCTTACTCCTGTGTAACTCCCAACACGTGGGCCACTCGTGCACCATTTTCCCCTATGACTCATGTAACACCCCAGACTTTTGTGTAATTGATAGATGAGAAATTTTGACAAATTTTGGGCCTTTGATTTAATTCAATGTTATGATTTGATTTGGAATAGAAATTAATTTGAAATCATGTTGGAAAAATGAGGTTTAATGAGTTTTATAGGCAAACCCATCGATTATTTCTATGAATCAATTGATTAGTTTGTCGTTTTAGCCAAATTAAGTTCCTTGACCAAATCGATTGATTGGTTTAGGGAAACCAATCGATTGGTGGATGAATAGTCGACTGGTATACCCCAACCTATCAATTGGTTTGTTGAGCTACTCATATTTTTCGCGTTATAGTTTTTTGAAAAAATCTCTTACACTAAAATAGAACCATACTAACTCATACCGATTGTCCCTAAGAGATTTCTAACCATTTTCATAATATGTTTAACCTAAAATATTGCCTCAATTTGTTCTAGAAGTTGATTAGGACACATAAGGGAGACAGGTGACCTTAGTCACTATCTTCTTCCTCCTCTCTCCTCTGCCCGCTTTTGAGATTGATTGCTTTGACCTCAGGCATGTTTTCGAGCCAATAGAAATTTCATTCCACACTGACCTCCCATTTCCTATTCCATGTATGTTAATTCTAGTCTGTTTAACCTAAGCCCCTTAGAGTTCCAAATTGAGCTCAAGAGACTAGGACACCAAATTCTAGGCAAATCCATCCGTTCTAATCGAATTAAAATGTTCACAAGTAGAGTTTCAAGTTGCCTTCCAAAACCTCTATGTTTTTCTTTTGATTAGTTAGCTATAAATAGCCCTACTCTTCCATGCATTACACTTTCTTTCGACCACCTAAATTCCCCTAAGTTTTGCATTCTCTTCTTTTCGTCCATACTTCGAGCACTTGCCAAACTTTTTTTCACATTCTCCTGATCCTACCTCTAGCTCTATCTTGTTTTAATTGTTAAGCAAGGTAGAGTTAGATCTTTAGAAAAGATTAAGTGGTCTAGTTGAGCTCTTCCTTGTGTTTTTCCTTGTGGTATGTTCTTTTCCCTTTCTGTTTCTTGTTCAAAATTTTATGAAGTTTTTGTACAATACTTGAGTTAATATTTTGGTTTTTTAAAGTTTTAAGAGTTGAATTTTTTACAGATTTGAAAATCCTATCTCTGATGGGATTTAGCTTACATCAAATAAGTAATTCTTGCTCTTAAAAATGTTAACATGTGTTCTTGTATTCAAGTGATACCTTTTATTAGAGTAAACACATTGGTATGAAAAATTGTAGTTGTATGCCTAATTTACTTATTTAAATGGCATAAATTGAGAAAAGAGCATGAAAATGGAGGAAAATAGGCTATGATAATATTATGGTAAGAAATACATGACAACCTAGTTAGAAATATGTAGGTTGGTGTTGATACATGTCCTAATGTGAGTATAAATTATTTTTATGCAAGAATCTACATGGAATTTGTGAATTGATGATGTGTTAGGATAAACCAATTGATTGATTAGATCAAGTTGATCGACCGATTAGGTCAAATCCATCGATTAATTCTTAGAACAGTTTACTGGTCGACCCAACCCATTGACTAATTCGCTTGTAAAGACCTTGGTTATAATCCCTTGAATTTTTAAAAGCCTATATTTTAATAAATAAATTTTATTTTGGATAAATTAGCCTTTAAATCTTTTAATTTAATTATTTTGTGTATTTTTGAGTATATAAATTTAGATATAAATATTTAATAAATTAAAATAAATATTTTATTATTTTATCATGCCCTTTTTATTAAATAATTTCCTAAACCATTATTTTACTAAATTATTCTTTTAAACCCTTATATTTTAATTATATTTAATTAAATTATTAAATGTAATTTATTACCCAAAAATATTTTACTTTATTATTTATAAATTAAATTATTTTAATTAAAACCATTTTTCCTTCTTTTTCCCTTTCTTTCTTTTTCTTTTTCCTTCCTTGGGTCGTCGGTTGGTCGGCTTGCCCCTTCCTCCCTCCTTTCCTTTTTCCTTTCCCGGCCTCGCTCCCCCTCCTTCTCCCGCGTGAGCCGGCCAACTCCCTTTCCTTTCTCTTCTTTCTTCCTCGACCGGGCCTGCTCCTTCTTTCCTTCGGTTGGTCTGCTCGCACGCACCAACCCCCCGACTCTTTCTTCTTCTTCTTTCTTTCTTCTTCCACCATCACCGGCAAAATTCCCGACCAACTTGCCATTCCACCTGCAACTCCCTCTCCCCCGTTGACCTCCCTAACTCTCCCTCTCTCTCTCCCGCCATTTCTCTGCCCCATTCCGGCCCCACCATTTCTCCTTTTCCCCATGCCCGACCATACCTCCCTTCTCCATCTCCCTGCCACCGCCATTCCTCTACCACCCTACAGCCACCCCTCGAGCCCCTATCCCTGCCCTTCTCTTCCTCTTCTATTTCTTCCTCCTTCCCTGCCCGTTCAGCATTTTTCCCGAGCCTCCCCATGCTCCCTAACCCTCTCTTTTCTTTCCTTTCTTCTCCTCCCCTCTCTCCCCTTGTTTTTGGTTTTTCCACCTAGCTCCCCAGCTGCCACCGCCTTAAACGCCACCTGCACCACCTCCTACCACCTTGCACCGCCATATTCCACCACCTATTTCGCCACTTGAGCCACCGCATTACTCCCTGTAATGCCCTCTACCATCCCCAATCCTCCTTTGGTCGAAAGAGACACCCAAAGCCCTCCATTTTCCCTCCCCATTTTCCTTCCTCACCAGTCACCATCTCGACACCCACTTCGGCCGCCACCCTCGATGTTGCCGCCTCCGCCGCCCTTAGCCACCTTCAACCCATCCCCGACAACCACCTACACCCCCTCTCCACTTCTGAACCATTCCCTTGCCCTAAATCCTTTCCCATCATATCCTTTTCTTAGCCCCAAACCACCAACCCAAAATTGCCCATTTTCCCCTATTTCCACCACCTTTGTGTCCCTCCTTGTTCTTTCTTTGCATGCAGCTCATGCTACATGAGCAATATGAGTTGTTGTCCTCTTTGATTTAGTTGAATAATAATTTTTAAGGTATAATTATATTTTATTTAATTATTTGATTAATTAAGTGTTATAAAGTTTTGTACCTTGATTTTATTATTTCTAATGTAACAAGTTTTAATATTATTTTTAGGTATTGGTTTTGATAATCAAAGTTTGGACCTTTAACCGGGATACCGGTAAAGTTTGTTTTTGGCAGGAATCGAGGTAATCGTTAAATCCCACTTAAAGGCATGAATTAACGTATGTTAGCACATTAGGCATTTTTAATGTGTATTATGCTTGATATATGTTGTTAATATATATTATATATGATTTCTTGTGTTGGTTGATGAAAAGGAAGTATAATAGATTATGGGCTATGTTTGGAGATACTGTTTAAGGTAGAAGTGGGTTATTAATGAAAATATTAAGTATTATCTATGTTGTATTATGCTATTGTGACCTTAATGCATGATTAATGTTTTGTGAGCCTTAGGGGATTTTATTAATGTACCTTGTAAAAGAATATGACCTAATATATATGGGTGCTAATAAGTATTGTATTAATTATAAGAGTTGTGGATAAGGTGTTAATGTTAATAATTTATGTCGTAATAATAATAATTTAATATAAGTGGTGTACTAAGGGTAAAAAGGTAATTATTAATTAAAAAGGGTATTATGGTAATTTTGGAGGCAAGGGTAAAATAGTAAATTTGGTAATAAAAGGATAAAATGGTAATTTTGGAAGTAAGAGAAATTTGGTAATTTTGTGATAAAAGGGCAATTTGGTAATTTTGTAATAAAAGGGTAAATTGGTAATTTTGTAATAAAAAGGTAAATTGGTAATTTTGTAATAAAAAGGTAAATTGGTAATTTTGTAATAAAAGGGTAATTTGGTAATTTTGTAATAAAAGGGAGATTTGGTAATTTTGTATTAAAAGGGCAAATTGGTAATTTTGTAACAAAAGGGCGATTTAGTAATTTTGTAACAAAAGGGCGATTTAGTAATTTTGTAATAAAAGGGTAATTTGGTAATTTTAAAATAAAAAGGGTAAATAAAAGGGGTAAAAGTGGAAAGTTGAAAGGAGTAACTTGGTAATTATAATAATAGAGAAGGGTAAAATAATAATTTGATAATGGAGAAGGGTGAAATGGTAAATATGATAAATGTGAGGGGCAATTTGGTAATTTAACCAACTAAAGAGGTAATTTGGTAATTAGGATAATGAACGGGGGTAATTTAGTAATTTGACTAACTAAAGGGCAATTTATTAATTATAATAAAGGAAATGGGCAAATGGGTAATCTAACCAACAAAATGGGAATTATATTAAGTGCAATAATTACGAAGGGTGATTAGTGGCCTAACAAGTGTAGGAAACAACTCGGTAACCTAAACCGAGTAAGGGTGTAGCTAAGATCGAATGTGTGTTATATGTCCTACATGCCTTGGATGCCCTATATAATTTTTAGGTCGAGTTCTACATGCTATTATTTTAATTGTTTCATGTGTGGCGTGACTTGGAACCGAGATGTGTTCATGTGTCCTCTTTTGGTATGTGATAATACGGATATGTCGTAAGTTATGACGTGATGTGATGTGACCCTCTAGAACATGCATGTCAAGGGTAAAATACTTTCGAATAAGATACGTTTAAGACACTAATCACTTAAAGAGGAAGATGTTGAGCCGGGCCCAGACCGGTTCACCAGCGAATAATAGTGGCAGGGTATGTTACCCTCGCGACTGTTCTACCGGCTAAAATAGTGGCAGGGCATGTGCCCTCGTGACCGTTCCGCCAGCTATAATAGTGGGGGATTCCGTGCTCAACAAACCAAACGTAAAAACGATAAGACATGGGGAAGATACTAATTACTTACAGTGGAACACCTTATGAGTCAGGGCCAGACCGGTCCATCGGCAAATAATAGTGGCAGGGTATGTTACCCTCGCGACCGTTCCACCGGCTATAATAGTAGTAGGGCATGTACCCTCACGACCGTTCCACTAGCTATAATAGTGGGGTTCTCGCACTTACACGGACATGTATAATCCGAAATGATTGATTAATGATGGACTAATGGCCTTAAGGCCCGAAAAGTATCGATTGATAATTATGGCCCGTTGATATTGGTTGACTTGTGAAGTATGAGAATGTATGAAAGTGAATGTTATGTACACACCGTTAATATCTGATTGACTCGTTGAATATGCGAATGTATGGACCTGAATGTTATATTTACACGTGTTGTTATGTATGGATCCAGTAGTGTATCATGTGTTACATTGCGGACCTGTTTTTAAGTGTGTATTTAAAGGGTTACTCAGTACCGTAGTACTGAAGGGTTCCTTTCGTGGGGCCCCTGCCTATTCAATAGGCAATGCCCCTTGCAGGTCGTATTCAGTGATTTCAAGTGGGCCTCAGGAAAGAGCGTAAGGAACTATCCGGAATTGTTAGGATTTTAATATGTCTCTTTTAAACTCATAAATTCAATGTATTGATGTTTTGTAACCACCGCAGGTGGATTTTACTCTGGTAAATTGTTACTGCGCTACTCTGATTTATATATGCTTGAGTTTCTTGCAAAATTTGTATTTTCCTCTTTTAGCCTTAGCACTTGGTACTGGAACGGTAGGAGTGAATCGGTCTAGTACTAAGTGTGGCAGTAATACCCCTAAAGTTCACGGTTTATTAATTTGCTTCTACTAATTTTCTTTTAATTAAACGAAATTTTTCAATAGTGAATTTTGGGGGTGTTACATTGGTCTTGCTCTATGCTTAAACCCATAGAATAGTTTGGCAAAACCGATCGACTGGTCTATTTACAGTCGACTAGTTTGTCCAAACCAATCAACCAGTTTGAAGGAAGCATGGATTGGTTGAGTTGAACCAATAGAATGGTTAACCCAAACTGATTGACTGGTTCGGCCGGTTTGCATGATTTGTTGCCTTGTGGTTCAGTTATGTTTTGGGGTTATATTTGGGACTGTATCATCATTATTTATAGGATGAAATATAGATGTTAACATGGATTATTTACTTAATTAAGGGATTAAAATGGGTCATAACTTATGGCATACATTATGAGTTATGTAAAGGCTAAAAGTGTAATTCACTTGTAATTAGTGATATAATGGAAATAAGTAAGGGCTTAGATTAAACCTTATTATGGATATGAAACTCATTAGCCAAGGATAAATGGTAAACCCACATGGTTGGGGAAAATGGAAATAAAAACGATCAATATGGCTTAGTATGGGATTTACCTTATTTGCTTGTATGGGCTTTGTATAATCACCTATCCTTATGAATAAAATACCAATCACTTAAAGCAAAAGAAATTCAAGTTGATTATGAGTTTGGGGTACCTCATCCTTGATTAGCTACTAGAGGTTAGTCAGCATTTAGGCATTTTGGTGCCTTTAGGTGGGATCCTGAGAGGTCCCAGTGTCTTAACATCTAATAGGTTGACATCCAATGGTTGCTTCATATTAATAAGCAATGTGGCTTTCTTGGTATGATCGTTAGTGTTAATGGTGTACATTGTTAATGGAATAATTGTGTGGCAGCTTGGCAAAGACAATATTGTTGAGGACATGGAAAGGTAATTTTTCTCCTTAAATTTGTTGCTTTATATGATATATGGATATGGTACACATATTCTATTACTTATATCAACTTTAAGACCTTAATATCTTCGATATTTTTCCTATATTTCATGACATCTATAATGTTCTTGCTTTGTTGATATGATTTACCATTAAAATTAATAATTATAATTTGGGTTATTATCTCAATAATAGTTTTTATCCATCATGGGATACATTCATCCATTCTATATAACATCTACAAGGTGAAAATAATAGATTATTTTCTTGACATCAAGTGGCGGTAATAAAGAAGGTTGAGCATGCCTTTGGAATTTTGCAAACATGTTTCATAGTTATTCAATACACAACACTGGTTTGGGATTTACAAATCTTGAGTAGCATTATTCTTTTTTGCATCCTATTGCACAATATGATCATTGAAGATGAGTGTGACACATACTTATTATTGATATGTCGCGAGTTAATAAAAGCAATGGGTATGAGCCACGGTTTTTGAAATACCCCAAAAATCATAATTTTAAGAATTATAACTAATTAAGGATTTATTATGAAATTAATTAAATAAATTATTTTTATTAAATTAAAAAGGAATTAATTAGGGTAAATCAAGAAGAAAATAATAAATATTTTTATTAGAAAAATATTGGGTATTTTGGTAATTAAAATAGAATTTAGGAAAAATCTTTCAAAAATCCTAATTTAACCTAAAAATAAAATTTAATATTATTTTATTTAAATATTATTATTTTAGATATCCCAATTTACCAAAATAATTCAAATACCCAAATATTCCAACTCACCTATTTTTCTTTTTTCCTTTTTCCTTTTCTTTATTTTCTTTTCTTTTCTTTTTCTTCATTTTTCCTTCTTCTTCTTTTCTTTTTCTTCTTTACCCCGATACGAGCCAGCCGTGCCCCAATTCTCTCTTTTTCTTCTTTCTTCTTCAGCGGCTTGGTACGCCGCGTTTCTTCCTCTCCCCGACCTGGGCTTGGCTTCTTGCGGCCCAAATCCCTCCTTCTCTTCTTTTTCTCTCGGTGCAGCCTAGACCCTACAATGCCACGTTTGATTTGAAACGCCCCATCACAGCTCAACCGGCCGGTTCCCCTTTCTTTCTTTTCTTTTTTCCCTTTGGGCCGATCGGTCCACGCACCCCCACCTTCTTCTTCCTCCCTCTTCTTCTTCACCAGCTCTTTGCGCCTACAGCTCCTTTCCCGATCGTCATAAAGTTTTGCCGGCAATCTCGCTGTTTCACCAGCCTTTTTCTCACTCTCTTCCCCACGGATTCATCGACTATTTTGCCCAACCACTTATCCTCTCTTCTCACACGTTTTTCCCTCCTCTCGCCCCTGGTTTTTTGCCGCCGCCCACTCTGCCCACCTAAGTACCCCCTTCACCGCCCTCTAACTAACTACGCCGCCCTTCTCCCTTGATTCTCGCTGCATGAGCCACCTCAACCGTGTGAAGTTTCCTTCTCAATCAACCACTCCTCCACTCCTCCACCCCTGCCACCCTTTGCACCACCATCCGCCACCACTTCTGCTGCTGCCCCTGCCCCTTTCACCTTCCAAAAGCCTCTGCAGATTTCCCTCTATCTCTCCCTCCTCCTTTCTTTCTCTCCTTCTTCCATTTTCGGCCACCACCAACGCCACCGTGCTCCTCCACCTTTGGCTATGCCGTTACCTTCATTCTACTCCTCTCCACCTAGGCAACCCTAAACACCCCAACTTCCACCCTATTTTTCTCTCTCTTTTTCCCAACACTCAACTTTCTCTCCTTTCTTCTTTTTTTCCGGCCATCGCCGCCACCGCCATGCACCATCGGCGGTGCCGCCTGTTACCACCACCAACCTAAAGTGAAACCCTAAACCCTCTCAACCCTTTTTCACTACTTGTACAAGCCTTATTTATTTTATTTTAATTTATTTCAATTATTTTAAATATTTTTTTAATATTAATATTAATATTATTATTCCTATTATTATTATTATTATTATTATTATTACTATTGATATTATTATTATTTATATTGAGGGCCGAAGCCCTAGTCTACTCTTATTTCGAATATTATTATTATTATTATGTGTTATTATTATTATTATTATTATTATCATTATTATTAACAATATTAATAGTATTATAATTATTCCAAGAAGGGTCGAATCCCTACTTTACTTTACTCTTGGTTTATGCTATTATTAGTATTATTATTATTATTATTATTATTATTATTATTATTATTATTATTATTACTTCGTAATTACTACTTTTATTATTATTTTTATTATTATTAATGTTACTAATATTATTATTAGTATTATTTCGGTGAAGGGTCAAAGCCCTTATCCCACCAATTATTTTGAATCATATTATTATTATTATTATTAGCATTTTTAGCATTATTATTATCGTTATTGTTATCATTTTTACTATTATTAATATTATCATTATTATTACTTTAAGTATCTTTATTATTATTATTAGAGTAAAGTCTTCAAACCTTATATTATCAACTTTTACAATATTACTACTATTTCTTATATCTTTAGCGAAATTATTAATTATTATATGTCATTTTTATTAATATGTTATTATTTTATCAAAAACCTAGTCTTAGAATAAATTAGTAGAAAATAGTATTTTTAGTAGGAGGGAATCTAATATTTAGCTTTTCCCTCATATAGGTGAGACCAGTCAAAGCCTTGAGGAGGCATAGGAGTGTGTTCCAAGACCGGTGTCGTTTTAGGTAAGGGTGTAACTAAGGTCTTATGTGTATTATGTGTATTATATGCTTTGGATGCCTTATATAATGTTGTGTTGAGTATCCTGTGTTATTATTTGACTATTTTATGTTGACTATTCTATGTATGGAGTAGCCTGGAGTTAAAGTATGATTGTGTGCCTTCTTATTGTATATGTTGATATGTATATGTGGTGAAAATTTGTGGAATGTGATGTAATGTGTTGTGACCCTTTAGACATACATGTGAGGATGTTAAATGTGGTATTGTGTGGGGGAAAGGATTAAAAAAGGAGATTAGGGAAAGAAGTTGAACAAATGGGAATAAGTTGATCAAGGGATGTGAGTTGACCTAAATATTTTTAATGGTCCATGAGTGGATGAATAAGAAGGGGATTTTAAATAAAATAAAAGAGTGGGAGAATCTATGGTTGTGCATGGGATAGTATATGGCTTTGCATGGGAGAATCTAAGTACGTATGGAAGAATCTAGGATTTGCATGGGTGAATCTAGGGTTTCACGTGGGAGTTTTAGGGTTTGCATAAAAAAGTTTGAAGGATTGCATGGGATGTGTAAAGTCTGCATGGGGGTGAAGTTTACACATGAAAAGTTGAATTGGGATATAAGGAAGTTAATGGAAGAGTTGTTTGGATATTTGGAGGTTTTGGGTGAAAAATAGTATGTAGGACATTATAAAGGTACATGGGAGGCTGAGATAGGGTTTAGGGGCAAAACCCTAATTTGAGGAGGTGGTAAAAGGAGAAATAAATGAGGGTGGGTGAAGTATGAGAGGATGATGAAAATGATCAAGTAAGGATGAGCATAATTGGCATGGAAAAATAATAAGTGGAATGTGAGAAATGGAAGGGTGACATGTGGGCACGAGGAAGATAGGGTTTGTTATGGACGGTTAGGGTTTGGGGATAAAACGTTAGAGTGAGGTGTTGAGTGGACTTGGAAGTGTAAAATAGTGGGTCCTGACCTATATAATTAAGAGTTGGACTTCTAATGTGAGATAGGATATGGAGAAAAGGATGTTAGGGCAAGTTAGGAGGTGCAGGAGTTTTACGATGTGAGACGGGTACCTTTGGAGGACAAGCGCAAAGGGAGTTAGTCATGGATGTCTAGGGTAAAAATTTCTAAATAAGACACTTAAGACATTAATCATGTAAAGTGAAAGAGTATTCAGTTAGGCCCAGACCGATCTACCGGCATAATAGTGGCCAGGTACCGAGGTACCCTAGAGACTGATCCACCGGCATATAATAGTGGTTAGGGCATGTTGCCCTATGTATGACCGATCCATCGGTTATAATAGTGTGGGATCCTAAGTTCAATAAACCAAACCCTAAAGTTTGTTAATATACATAAAAGATACTAATACTTACAGTGGAACACCATGCGAGTACGGGTTAGACCGATCCGCTGGTATATAATAGTGGTTAGGGTATGTTACCCTATAAGTGACCGATCCACCGGCTATAATAGTGGCCAGGTGCTGGAGTGCCTTGGAGACCGATCCATTGTCTAAAATAGTAGGGTTCTCGTATTCATGTAGACTTGATAAAGAGCATAGAGTAGAATGAGTATCTATAAGAGATTAATTAAATAATTAATCCGAACTATAAATGACCTTTGATTCTTATTTCTCTGAAGTGATCGTATGTTGTTTTATTATTGTCTGGTTTGAATTATATGCTTATATGTGTTGGCCTTAGTGCACCGTTGCCTTGCTCAGTACATAACATACTGACCACCCCTTTATGGGTGCTACTCATTCCCACGAGTAGGAGGCCTTTCTAACTTTGTGTAGGTGGGTGATGCCTATTTTGATGCCATTGATTTCCATGGGGCATCAAGTGGGGCTAAGTGATGATCATGGGCTGGATTGATTATCGAAGTGGCGTGACTGGTTTTCTCTGCTTATGATATTACTATTCCTTTCTATCATTTCTCCTATGTATTGAATTTTTGAGATTCAAAACTTAAAATTTGTAGACATTATTTTCTTTCCATGAACTTTGATTTTTATACTTCAGATTATGTAAAATTTTGTGCGTGCTCTGATTTCTGTGTTATGAACCTTTGGTTTAAGTATTAATATAAGTTTGTTGAAAATATTTTCTTAGCCTTAGCACTTGGTACTAGAATGGTAGGAGTGAACCGGTCTGGTACTAAGTGTGGCGATAACATCCCCAAAATTCACGTGTTTTAATTTAAGTGTTTCTATTTAAAAAAAAGTAGTGAATTTTGGGGTGTTATAGTTTTGTGCTCATATTTTGGAGCATTCCAAATGTATTTAAAATTTGATCCATGTTTGATATAAATAATATCATCATTAATTGATAATAGATTTAATTAATTTGATCCAACTAATAATTAATGTCTCATTTGTTAATTTTCATTGTGAGAGGATGTGTTTTGTGTTAATTTTCATTGTGGAAGGATGTGTAGTGTGTTAATTTTTATTGTGAAAGGATGTATTTTTATTGTGTTGTTGTATTTTTTTTTCATGTAGAATTTCATCCTTCAAGTTGTGTTGTATTTTATGATGTTATCTAAATTTTGTTCATCATTATCACTGCAAAGAATGTTGTAATTGTAGTCAAATGACTACTTAAAACACAACTCGAGGTAATTATTACATCTTTAAAATAACAATGTTAATCAAAAGAAATAAAATGATACATGTCCTGATCCCTCAAGTAGTAATTGTCTTCAATTCATTCGCCTGTTACTTAAGTTTAGATACATCATCCTTCATATTTTGAACCAACTATATTGCATATTGGTTTTCCTTAGTCATCATGGGGTTTGGTTATGATGTTAGATGCATTGGTATAGCCTATACAAAGTACTTGTAGGTCCAACACTTACACTATAAGCAATATAGGTTACCTTCACTATGTGAGATCCTAATTTTTGCAACCTATCAAAATAATAACATGGTATTAATAGCTGAATGTTCTCCCAAATGACATTTGAGAAAATTAGAGATGAAGACTTTAGTTAACTTCTTTGTTTGAAAATTGAAGTGGTGGAAGAAAGTAAATTTTTTGGATAATTGTAGTTGTGATCTTATTGGGGGGGGGGATGCTATTAGTGAAAGCAGTTTTTACCCACAATAAGAGTATAATAGAAATTTTACTATGTAAATATCTGTTGGGAAATACAAATGATAGTTATTGACAGTATTTTAGATTTTTAGAGTAAATGTTAATGACAATATTAGTTTCAATACTAATATTAGTAATAAAAGATATTATGGAATTATACTGATAATAATTTTAACACTCAAAATAATAAAAAATTATTGTCAATACTACAAAATTTACATCGTTGATAGAAAATAAATTACAATTTTAATAGTGTCTTATGAATGTATAGAGTGTTAAAGTAACTATATTAATATTATGTAATTTCAATAATTAGTGATAGATTTTAAAGTATATTAGAATTAATGTTAGTATCAATATCACTTTTGAAAACAAAATTAGTATTAATATTTTTGTAAATAATAATAATAATAAAAAATTATTAGCATTATTTCAAAATTAATATATGAATTTTTGAAACTTAAAAAATAATAGTAATTACAAATTTTCCCTCATTAATAAAAAAATAAATAAAGTATTATATTTCTATCAAAAATACACAAGTTACATTCAAATGAATAATAGAAATCAAAATTTAATTATAAATAATAAAATTAGCGAGGTATAGAGTGATAAGATTATATATTTTATTAATATAATATGAGCAAGAATGGAGAGATAAAAAAATGTGATAGGCTTAATGAGGGGAAAACATCATCCTAGTATTATCTAGTATGCTAGAGAAGGGGATAGAGGGCGATGGTGGTGTTGGTCTCATTGTGAAATGTGTCCACATCGTGATCACAACATATACCCCTCTAAGAATAAGCAATTGTCAAATTGTACGCTCCTTTAAGTAAGGAGACTATGCTACTCATCGTGTGCATGTCATGTGTTGTTTTGTAAAATTTACTAAAACACCCAAACAAGACTTCATGAGACGAGGGTAAGATAGGTAGTTCAAGACAAGTATTTTCTACATGTGATTTTGTTCCATATAACTACTATGTTATTTTAAATGTATGTAAAATTGATGATGATACATTTGATTGTTTAAATATATCAATTAAGGTCAAATTAGATAAAAAAAGAAGAAGATGAAGATAACTTACCCGAAATTAGATAATTTTTTGTAAGTTTTTTTTGTCTCTTTTTTTTTGTGTTTTTTCTTATCATTGCACTTTTATACCTACATAAATTATGATATTTATGATTATAATTTGTTAATTCTCATTGCTGTTAGCTATTTTCGTTTATTTAAAAAAGTAATTTTGTTGGCCACTTTACTTTATTTAATAGATTGATATTGAAAATCTATGATATAGAATTAAATTGTCTCTCTCTCAATAGTCCTACATCTATAACTAGTATGCGGAACTTGTGCAACACACTAAAATTACAAAATCATAACAAATTAAATTTTGTAGCTGCATTTTTGTTTTCTCAGTAATATGCTTTTGGTTTGTTGTTATACTATGGATTGATTCCTTTATTTTTTCCAATTAACTATATATGTTGATTTATTTTGATACTTAACTATCAACTATGATTTCTTTAAAGTGATGTGATTATGTTATTAATTGTGGAATGTTGAATAATATGCATGAAAATCAAGATAAAATGTAGCATACACCATATATGTAATAACCATTTATTTTTCAATGCTTGTAAGATTTTTGTTTTTTTGGTGAGTGAAATATTGAAACCAACCAAAAGAAGACCATATCCTCATTTCTTGTTTTATTCACTTAACTATTATTTTCTTTAACAAAAATGAGCTGGAAAAAATATATATAGTTACGAAAATAGCATTGCAATAACTGTTGATAACATGAAGCGAGTATAAATATTGGTATAATGAGTAAGATTTAACATGGGTGGAAGTTACTAATTATGGGTAAATTATTAAGTAGAATAATTTGTAATCTATAGAATAGTTTCAAAATATAATAATGTTTTTTGATTACATATATAAATGAAGTTTATCAAGAATTTCATTAAGTACATAAATAACAATTAATTGGTATTGTAGTGAATAGGTATATTAATGTTATAAAGCAATTACGTCAGAGAAAATTTTATTTTCTACTTTTATTGGGGATTTTTATTTTGAAAGCTTAATTTGAATCTTGTCATTAGAACAAATAAACGAGTAAATATCATTATTCACTAATTAATATGGTTTTATAACAAATTTATGAATGATCTTTTAAAGTTTATGTAATCATCATTTTTACATTGAAAATATAATAAGTAACAATTACCATAATATTTAATATATTATTGAGCATTATTACTACGATTTTTTTTACTTATTTTAAACTACTATAATTGAACAACTTAGTATTATAATAAAATGAATAGTCAAGTACGTGACCACATGGCTTAACATGCCAATGCTTAAGTAGTAGAGGATTAAATATAGATAGATTTAATTAAAAATGCAAGGCAAGCAATGGTAAAAAAAATGAACTATGGTAAGTATTTAAATGAGTTCGATCAATATTATATGGAATGTAAAATTAGTAAATAGTTCAAAAAAGTAAATTATAAAATAAAAATAAAACTTTATATAGGATGAAATATTTCCCAAACTATTATTTATAAAGTATTTTATTTTCTTTATTTGTTTCCCTATTGTCAATTTTTTATTTGTATTAAGAAGGCTTGAGAAAAAGGCTTTGTTAATAAGTGGCTAAACTCAAGAAGATTACCAATATAATTCAATTACGGTTTAAACACATGAATATTGTCATAAATACAAATCAATAATGTTGAGATTCTTTCTAAACGAGAAATAAAGAGGTAATGAAAAAAATATTAAATTGAAGATAAAGCGTGAGTTCTTCAAGTTAACAACATCATAGAGAAAAGTCCTTAATTTTAGTTTACCGAAGACTTTGTAACTCTAATGATGTAAAGCAATTGAGTGGGTTGGATCATAATTGATTGTTAAATCTATCACCAGGCAATCGAACAACAATTACTCCAATTTTGTTCGAGTGTAGGTAGCTTCAGTCAAATTGCAATCGACTACAGAATTCTTAATATCCACCACCAGCTTCCCTCAACCTGTGGTAATGATTGTTTCTTTGCTTCGTCACGCCACACATTCTTCATATAGTATTTTTTGATTAATGATGTTTCTTGAAACTAAATGCACCCATGCAAAGACTTGCATGCAGTGTATAGATAACTATAGTTTTGGTTCACAATCACTAATTGAAACTCATATTTAAATGAAAAAAATAGGGATTAGTGGTATTAATTAGTATTGTAATTATCTATATTAATATGATAAGAATTATTACTCTTTGAGGGGAGGGAAGATTAAAATGTAAGGACAAACCAATCATTACAGAGCACATCATTATTAATATTTATTGCAATCATTATTAGCCAGTTATTAGTTATTCAAATTTGGGTGATATGGAAAATGTAAATATAAGAAATTTTGTGAAGAAAAAGGGTAAGTTCTTAAAAAACTCTATTACCAACTCTTCTTATAAAGTAGAGATATAAGAAACAAAAAAAATCCTGCTACAAGTATCAATCTAGAGTCTTTTATATGTAATGATAAATATAAATTCAATCATTAAATAACCTCATTAAAAACTTTAATTATTCACCAATAAATACATTACAAATTTGATGTTATAGCTATACGTCGGCCAGCTTCACAAGTTTTGCAACATTTAACTAAAAAATATATGCACTTTTGGACCGATCTAATAATTGATCTATAAACATTTGATAGCTTGGATGTTATTTCATGGAGCCACTAATTGAAAAACATATTAATTAATGATCTACAATTCATAAGCAATTATTCTAAGTTAAAAAAAAAGATAATTTGCTTATTTTAATGCATATAAATATGTAAGTTATGTTTCTTTTAAATGAGACTACTCATTGAATTTGGCTTAATAAGCGATCATATTCTATAGTATTTTTGTAGTAACCTAGAGTTTGCGGTCAAAGATAAAAATTAGAAACTCATTTTATCCAATGAACGGGGATACACAATCAAACATTAAGGTGTCGTTTGGTATTACTTATTATTAATAATTACTTTTAGATAAAACTACTTTTATAAATCTATTTTGAAAAAAGTATTTTTATAAGTAAAATAAATGTTTGTTTTTTACTTTTAAACATTTGATAGCTTGGATGTTATTTCAAGGAGCCACTAATTGAAAAACATATTAATTAATGATCTACAATTCATAAGCAATTATTCAAAGTTTAACAAAAAAAAGATAATTTGCTTATTTTAACGCATATAAATATGTAAGTTATGTTTCTTTTAAATTAGACTACTCATTGAATTTGGCTTAATAAGCGATCATATTCTATACTATTTTTGTAGTAACCTAGAGTTTGCGGTAAAAGATAAAAATTAGAAACTCATTTTATCCAATGAACGGGGATACACAATCAAACATTAAGGTGTCGTTTGGTATTACTTATTATTAATAATTACTTTTAGATAAAAACTACTTTTATAAATATATTTTGAAAAAAGTATTTTTATAAGTAAAATATATGTTTGTTTTTACTTTTAAACATTTGATAGCTTGGATGTTATTTCAAGGAGCCACTAATTGAAAAGCATATTAATTAATGATCTACAATTCATAAGCAATTATTCTAAGTTTAAAAAAAAGATAATTTGCTTATTTTAACGCATATAAATATGTAAGTTATGTTTCTTTTAAATGAGACTACTCATTGAATTTGGCTTAATAAGCGATCATATTATATAGCATTTTTGTAGTAACCTAGAGTTTGCGGTCAAAGATAAAAATTAGAAACTCATTTTATCCAATGAACGGGGATACACAATCAAACATTAAGGTGTCGTTTGGTATTACTTATTATTAATAATTACTTTTAGATAAAAATTACTTTTATAAATCTATTTTGAAAAAAGTATTTTTATAAGTAAAATATATGTTTGTTTTTACTTTTAAACATTTGATAGCTTGGATGTTATTTCAAGGAGCCACTAATTGAAAAACATATTAATTAATGATCTACAATTCATAAGCAATTATTCTAAGTTAAAAAAAAAAGATAATTTTCTTATTTTAACGCATATAAATATGTAAGTTATGTTTCTTTTAAATTAGACTACTCATTGAATTTGGCTTAATAAGCGATCATATTCTATACTATTTTTGTAGTAACCTAGAGTTTGCGGTAAAAGATAAAAATTAGAAACTCATTTTATCCAATGAACGGGGATACACAATCAAACATTAAGGTGTCGTTTGGTATTACTTATTATTAATAATTACTTATAGATAAAAACTACTTTTTTAAATCTATTTTGAAAAAAGTATTTTTATAAGTAAAATATATGTTTGTTTTTACTTTTATTGTATAAGTAATTAATATCAAAAAACTACTTATTATACCTTATTAGTATTTAGTTTTTATTTTTTTTATAAATTTACTTTTTATTTTTTATCTTTAATTTTTATCTTTCTATATATATTTTTTGATAATAATTATTATATAAATTATATAATATTAAATATTAAGAAACATATAAAATATTACAAAGTAGTGGCCAAGATGGGACCAACATGCAGCATCAAATGCTTCAACGGTAGCATGCATGCATGATATCAATTGTAAATAAAAGAGTAGTGTGGGTTAGGGCTATGCAGAAAAAAGCGAGATCCAAAAAATTGATTCGGTATCCGAAAAAACTTATTCAAAATTTTGGATATCCGATCCGGTTTTTGAAAATCGGAGCGGATATCCAATCCGTAAAAAATATCTGGTTTTAAGAATAAGTCAGTTATATTTAGGCATAATTTAATTTATAATCTAATTTTTTTTCTTTCATTCTTCAAGTTTGGATCATTTTTTTTACTATAGTACATAAGTCAAAAAATAATTTACTAAACTAAAGTCTAAAATAAACATCCACGCTCTACAAACAGTCAAATAGGTCATGACCCACACACGCGCAAGCATCCAGACAAAAAAAAAATTCCTAAATTTATTGAGCCTCTTAACTTAGGTTGTTCCACGGTTCTAGATCGTCATTGTTTACAAATCTTGATTGCTAATTTTTGTGGATATGATTAATCATGTATTATATCTTTTTGTATGCAGGTTGAATAATTAAACAAGTGTTTTTGCAGAATTTTTTTTAGTTATAGATTATATATGTAAATTTAATAATCAGATATATTTTTTTTCAATAATCGGATATATCTGATATCCGATCCGATATTTCGGATATCCGATGTTTTGGATATCAGTTATATTCGGATACGAATTCGGATATAGGATATCGAATATCCGATCGGATCAGATATCCAAAAAAAATATCTGTTCAGATACGGATATCCGACAATGCACACCCCTAGTGTGGGTAGTGTGCATTGATGTGACCCGTAAAGCAAATTACTGTTTTTATTCTTGTCCACTACCGCCTGGTCTTTCTTATTTTTATGTGCTATCTAGAGAAAAAACACTGGTAAGTTCAGTGCATCCTCCTACAGTCTCGGAGAGGGTAGGAACAAATGCTCTACTAGAGACGTGGGGTGGGGGACATAAATGATTTTTTTATTTAAAAAACACCGTACCGCATAATTTTGGAGAAGTAGTTTTAAAAGTAGGTAAAAATTACTTATAGATTATTACTTTTAGAAAGTAATTTTTACTAATCACTTTTTTATAATTATTTATTAGAAATAAAACCAAACACTTATAAAAATTTATAATTAATTTTTATAATTAATTATCTAAAAAATTACTTTTTCTAAGTAAAACCAAACAAGCTGTAAATATATTAATTAATCAATTTAATAAATGTATAACAATTATATAACACCCATAGCCCATTACTAGAATGTAGTCATATTCATTTATGTTCAGGGTACTAATAACTAAATGGATTGATAAACATTCAAAGCACACAAAGTTGAAACGAACTATAAATCAAAATATTACAAAATATAAATAGTTATATTTGTAAAAGTTATTTACCATAAACCTTTCTCAACTTATTTTTAAACAAACATTAGTATTAATTAATGTATACATATAAAGTTGAAAGATGATTATGTATACATATATATTAATTTTCCTTAGAAAATTAAAATTTCATATTAAAAAATAGAAATTTTTTTCGTGATATTCAATATTCAACGGTATCATATATTGACACTTTCAATAATTTGATATTATAATAGCAAAAGAATAGAAGAATATCAAGGGTCTTTTTTTTAATTATATCTTGAGAAAGATAAGGTTAGTAATGGATATCACAATTTTGCATCAATCTTCTTATGATATCCAAATATTATATTCTCATCATAAAAATGTCAAAAAATAAAAAGAAAAAAGAAGAATAACTTCATAAATCTTTTCACCGTCACTCTCAAACAATCATCACCGATCATACCTAAAATGTTTCCGTTCATGCAAATAATCAAAATAATAAACTTACTTTTATCAAATATAATGTTTATATGTCATCATATTAATTAAAAATCCATCGCATCACATGGGAGAGTTACAACTAAATTAATACAGTTTTATTAATTAGTTTTTCTATTTGTTTGGATAATTCCACAATAATATTTTTTCTTGAAATTTTACTATTCTACTCGAATTCTATAATCCGTGATAGTATAATCATGGCAATGTTTGCTCACTAGTGCATTAAAAATGCTATTTTAGAATTCATTGTTAGACGTTTTGGCATGACATACGTGATATTTTTTAGATTTATGCATAATTCTTCTTAAATTAAGTGGACTCATATTTCTTATGCACCTTTGTGATTTTATGTTAACATATAATATGTGTGTGATTTTTTTTAGTTTATATCTAATTAAATACTCAATTTGAGCACCTTAGTAAATAAATGTAATTATATTTTGGCTCTTTGACAATAGTGACTTTACTTTATTGAAATAAGTTTTTTGGTTGTTATATGTGACTTATGTGTAAGTATATAGGCCTTCTTATGATCATAACATACTTCTATTTAAATATAGTTGTTTTGCTAAATTTAGGTTTACTACAGTCATAATGACTTATTTTATTGCTATTATGTGATAATATATTTGATCAAGGCATGTTCTCTTCTTTTGATATTTAGTGATATGATATAAATGAATATAGTCTATTTTATTTTGATTGACCAGATTCAATTTATTATTATTTAATCATTATTATTTTTTGGTAATTAATAAAAAATATTATTAAAACCAACAAGAAGAGATTACATCAAGAGTTTCAAGAGTATCCATACTAGAGGGGAGAGCCAAACTCCTTATTTAGCATTCCTACTTCCCCTACTACTAATACAATGATTGAATCTAATGTGAAAGCGCTTTATAATATCCTTAACCATGTGAGTTGGGTGTTGAGTTGAGCCGCTGAACATAGAAGAGTTTCTGCATCTCCAAATCCCATAGATGACTTCTCCAAATAGGGCCTTAGTACACTCAGCACCTATGTTGTTCCCTTTTGTGCACTGTGCAACAAAATGTATCAAGGATTCCCAATTCTCAACCTTGATGTCCATGTCCATCCTTTTCTTGATCAGATCCCATACTTTCCTAGCATAAACACAATGTAAAAAGAGGTGATCCATTGATTCTGTTTCTTCATCACAAATGCTACATTCAGGGGGTATCTGCAGGTTCCATTTTCTTAACTTTTCTCTGGTTGGGAGGCTCCTGTGACAAGCAAGCCAAGTAATGAAGGAACATCTAGGCCTTCCAAAGTGGTTTTAGACAAGGGGAGCCCAATGCTTCTTATTATCTTTGTACCTGAGTAGCTCATAAGCATTACTGATGGAGTAAGAATTTGTGCCACATTTACCATCAACAATATGCTGCAGGAGAAGGGGTCGAATGTACATTATATTTTGATATAGCTAGGAGTGATAGGGGTAAACTCTAGCAGTAGCTATATCTTTATGTTTTAGGTAAACACCATGCACCCACTTAATCCAGAGACTCTCTTTATTGAAGATGATCTTCCACAACCACTTCCCCAAAGCTTCTTGATTCCAGATTTTTAAATCAATCAAGCCAAGGCCTCCCTCCTCCTTGAGGAAACGCACTTTCTTCTAGGCAACATGATGTTTATGTCCAGTGCTAGACCCAGACCATAGGAAGTTTCTGCATATACTCTTGATTTGTGAGAGAATACCATGGGGGAGAGGTAGTATTTGTGCCCAAAAAATAGTAATCCCTTGGAGCACAGCATAAATCAATTGGGATCTACCTGCATAGCTGAGATATTTACAGGTCCGATTTCTAATCTTTGCCAACAGCTTGTCAATAACACATTGGTAGTGCAGAGTTTTCAAACAAGAGGCAACTAAAGGGAGCCCCAGGTATCTGAAAGGAAGAGATACTTCAGTGCAACCAAGATAACCAGTGATGTCTCTCTTTACCCTGTCACATACCCCAGCACAAAAAATTGAGCTTTTGTTTGGGTTTGTTGTGAGTCCTGATCACTTGGAGAAATTGTCTAGGGTGGTCTTTAGCCTTGCAACAGAATTAATATCACCCTTGCATAAAAGAAGAAGATCATCTGCAAAACTCAAGTCAATAATCTCCATTTTCTTACATCCAGGGTGGCCATGAAAGTCAGGTAGCTTCCAGAGTCTGTGTAAGTCCCTATGAAGATATTCCATACATAATACAAACAAGTATGGGGATATAGGGTCACCTTGCCTAAGGCCTCTCCTGCTCATAAAAGGCTTAGTTAAAGAACCATTAACACTTATGGAGATATTGGCAGTTGAAATACATTGGATGATCATGTCCACAAAAGTCCAGGGGAATCTCATAACTTCCATCACCTGCTTTATGAAGCTCCATTCAACTGTATCATATGCCTTTTGGAGATCAATTTGAAGGAAGCTTCTAAGGCTGACATTTTTCATAGAATAATGCTTGATAATATCTGCAGCCATAAGAACATTGTCATAGATCACACGGCCCTTAATAAAAGCAGCCTGAGATGAGTCTATGAGTTTACCCATCACCAATTGCAACCTATTAGCCAGTAATTTAGAAATGATCTTGTAGAGGGTGTTACAGCAAGCAATAGGTCTGAAATCTTTAATCTTCACAGCCTCTGAGCATTTGGGAATGAGGGTAATGGCTGTGTTGTTTATTTGTTTCAGCAGCCTTCTATTCCTCCAGAACTCCTTCACCACACTCACACCATCTTCTCTAATGACAACACAGGATTTTTTTGTAGAAATAAGCATTAAATCCATTCGGGCCCGGGACCTTATAGTCACCCATGGAGAAAACACCATCATGAACTTCCTGGCTTGTAGGCTCATAGGTGAGAATCTCAGCATCTGTGGGATTTAATAAAGAACCTTCAAAAATGACATCCTCTTCAATCCCCTGGATTGAATTGTTATTTTGATCAAGTAGGTTCCTATAATAGCAGACAACCTCTTCTTTGATGTCACAGTCACTAGTAAGCTCTTGATTATTCTCATTCAATAGCTTGGTAATACGATTCCTATTTCTCCTCAGTTGAACATTTGCATAAAAATACTTAGTGTTATGATCACCCAATTGGACATGCTAGATGTGGGACTTTTGTTTGAAGAAATGTTCCTCTTCAGTAGCTCTTCTCTGCCAGGTGATGTTTGCCTCCCTTTCCTCATCAACAAGGTTATGATTAAGGGGGTCCAGCATTGTTAAATCCTTGCATTTCCGCCAATGCAACCATGCTTTATGGGCTTTAACAGAGACATGGCCATTACTGCTGTTGTATTGTTTTAGCCTTTGCTTGAGTATTTTTAGCTTTGATACAACCTGAAAAGCATAGCTTCCCTAGATAATTGACTCCCAACATTCTTGACCAATTGGGTTGAAATCCTCTCTATCAGCCCAGAAATTAATGAACTTGAATGGTTTGCTCCTGGTGACTTGCGGAGAATTTAAGTGGAGAATCAAGGGGTTATGGTTTGAAGTTGGGTTGTACAAATTATCCACATAGCTCTCTATAAAAAAATCCAGCCAAAATTCATTGCCAAGAATCCTGTCAAGCTTACAATAAATTATTTGGTCATACTTCTGTTGGTTGCACCAAGTGTAAATACACCCATTATAATGGATATCATCTAAACCACAATGCTGGAGACACTTCACAAACTCCTCAATATCTCCAGGGTCAGTTTTCCCTCCAAGTTTTCCCTCAGCCTTGCAGACCACATTAAAGTCACCCATCACACCCAGGGATTTGTAACCTTGCATTTCAGATCATACAACCATTTCCACAAGTCATGCCTCTGTTGATCTGTATTGTGGGCATAAATTGTAGTCATATCAAAAGTTTGATTGAGGGTCTTTATCTGCACATGGCAATGGATTCCCTGATCCATGGACTGATAATGGGTGATATTATACAAATTTGGATCCCACATAACCCACACCCTACCATTCCCATGACAATGATAGTTATGAAGCAACTCCCAATGAAGACCTAAAAAGGAAAGGACTTTATCAGCATTAATTTGTTTAACACGAGTTTCCACTAGCACTAAAATACCAAGCTTCTGATTTGACACAAGGTTTTTCACAACCTTGTATTTGAAGGTTTTATTCAACCCTCTAATGTTCCAAGTGGCTAAGTTCATAGTGGCCTTGAGAGGCCCTCATGCTCTCCTCCCCTATCCACATCACTAGCTTCAAGCTGAGCCACAAAATCTCTGTCAAATTGCATTGATCTAGTTGGATCCAAGGGAGAGGATAGAATAATAGGGTCCCAGGTCTTTCCTTTCCCATTGTCTATTTGAATCACAGGTTTGATAGGTTCAATTCGAGGAGTTATGGTGTTTTTTCTTCCCTGGATTGGGGTAGCCAAAGTACCCTGTTTAGTCACCACTTTGTCTGCAGGTATTCCATGACTCTGCTGATATGAATCCTGTTCTGTGGCATTTGTAGTATCTTTTGAAACATGAGCTTTACCAGTATTAGTATTTTCAATTGAGGTCTGCTCCTTTTTAACCCATGTCTGTTTGGCAAATTTCTGAGACTTACACATGGATATGTCATGACCCATTCTATTACAAAAGGTGCAAAAAAGAGGTTTCCATTCATAATTGACATGCTGTAATCTAGATGTGCCATTAGGAAGGAGAATTTCCACTAATTTAGGAAGCGGTTTACTGACATTCACCTCCACAAGAAGTCTAGGATAATATATCCTTTCCTTAGATGTAGTAATAGCATCTATGCAGATGGGTTTACCCAGAATGTTGCCTATTCTACTAAGAGAGTTTACAGCCCATAAATGCAATGGTAAACCAGGGAGAGTGATCCAAAGAGGCATAACAAGCCAGTCATTCTTGTTCAATTGTAATTTAGGGCTCCATTTCCTAATCAGCATGGGTCGAATCCCAAATGACCAATATGGTCTAGATATAACCTTCTGCAAATTTTCCTGATCCTGAAATTGAAAAAGGAAGTACCCATGATCATGGATTAGTATCTCTGGTTTAGGGCCCAAGGAAGACCAGTGTTGGGAGACAAAACGCTGCATTTGGGAGTGGGAAGGTGGAGTGCCAGCCGAAAAGCCAAAAAGAGTATTCTGCCAGCGTTTACTTTCATCCTGTATATCCTCCACTGCTAGCTGCGCTTTGGAAACCCCCTCAATAATCACGGGTGGAATATATTGGAGAGACGTTCCTGATTCTGGTAGACGATTCAATAGAACAGTATCTCTCCAACTACGCTTAGGGCCTTGTTGATTCAGGCCAATATCTATATCAGGCGGGGCTCCATAGAAGGAGTTTGAATCCGTACAATTACTTGATTTCTCTGGCTGACGGGGGATGAAATAGGGGGAAAAGGGTAGTCACTCCCTTGAATTTGTTCTACAGATGATGGGGAGTGAAGTAAATCGTGAGAATTTTCACCATCATTCGGATCAACATAATTTCCTTCATCCGCCCTAGCAATCGTTATGGATTTTGAGTTTGATTCAATAGTTGGTGTCAATTCCTTCCTATCCAATTCTTGAGTCAACGAGGAAGACTTCGCCTTCACTCATTTCCTCTTCCCCGTTATCGGCGGCACTGAACACGAACCAGTTCACCGACGACGACAAATCAACAAGAGTTGGGGAGCGCGTGAGGCGCGTTCTCTAGCGGCATCTTCTTTTTAATTAGTGGTTAATTAGGTCTTATACAGATTATTTAATCATTATTATAAACATAATTAATATTTACTTTTTTACTCCATTTTTATCATTATTATAATTAGTATTGTTAATTTTATATTAACTTTATTCTTTAAAAAGTGTTATTGATAAAATTTAAACTAATTTAAACAAACTAGGTTTGATATAAAAATGAAGAGATGATAATATGACTCATATACTTGGTTCATCTCATGATACTTTGTATTAATATGGTTGTACACCTAAGAAATGAAAAATTGGTTTAGGAAATATATGTTCAAAGATTATTTATGATACTATCATAGCTTACCTAATGTAACACCTCAACTCCATAATGATCATGGGTAGTTACTTAAAGTGCTTCTAAGATTGATGATAACTTACAAATCAATACAAGTTCTTTCGGGCATTATTTGTCATCAATCACACACTTCTCACGAGCTTACATGTCCATGGACTACTCTAAGCTAATGATGCTTAGCTGTAGAGTTCTCCAAGGATAGAATTTCCAAAATGAAGATGTGCCTTATTTATATAGGTAGTCTCATAACTCTTTTAAGCCTCTACTATCAACTAATAATTTGGGGTATTACATACACCCCAATTTAAATAATGCAATGTCCTTGTTGTACCTCGATCGCTAACTATCTCAATATAGCCCATCTTAAGAATTGTCCTACTAAGTGATTGATTGACTCATCTAAATTTAACTCATGATTGTGGTTTTGCTTTGATAACATCTGTAACACCCTAACCTCATAATGGTCATGTGTAGTTATTTTGAGTGCTTTTAGGGTTGATGACCGAACCCACAAATCAACATGAGTACTTTTGAGTGTGCTTTGTTCCCACTCACACACTAATTTTTTTCTTCTAAGAGGTCACCTATCACTGGACTAGTCCAAGCCAAAAATTCTTAAATATGGATTTTTCCCATGATAGACTTCCCAAAAATAATGTATGCCTTGTTGATATATATAGTCTTATCAATATTTTTCAAGCCTCTATCATCAACCATCAATTTGGGGCATTACACCATAGGTGATCCTATGGTTTATAATCAATGTGCACTATATAATACATATTATTGTTTATGAAAAGTGTGCATGAGTTTATGTGACAAAATGTTTGTTGAACTACATGCATCATAAGTGTAACCTAGTATAGCCATTGAAAAGGAACAAAATTATTGTACCCGACTTACCCTCTAGTCCCATGTTAGTAATTAGACAAGATCCACTATATTGTTTAATAACTAGTTCAAGTTGTTGAGTATTACCCTAACTATTAAATATTTGTTTACTTTATAATCTATAGCAACCTCTTAGACTAGTTATATTAGTTAACAACAAAATGCAAGTCATATGCTATAAATTAGAGGAATGGTTAGTGGTGAGTCTATCTCTTCTTCCCCCCCCCATGATTCCACTCTCAATGTTCCCTTCACTCTTTAATTCCGAAGGTTCACCCTTCACTATAAATTGAAGAGGGCTCTAAGCTCTTAGGAAGGAAATAAGGCATAAGAAGACTAATAATTCCTAATTTATTTAAGTTCTACCTCATCTTTATTCATTATTCATTCACATGTAGCTTAGGACTTTGGTCATATACGCATCAGACTTTGAGTTTCTCCCTCACAAGAATAAACCATGCCTAGAGAATAACATATGATATGATGTGAAATCAATAAGCAAAGGAATTGAAGTAGAAAATGACATAATTTTTGTACATGGTTTAGCAAATCATTTAATCCATGGCTTGGACTAGGATTTTATTGATGAATTGATGGAATGCAATAGATTTCAAGATCAATTGGATATAAATCTATAATCTTTTTGCCACTCTCTCCATAACAAGGGTTTTCTATATTTCATGTGTTCATGTCATCAAATGACGAATACAATGCATATATATATAAGTTGAACAGTAAAAAAGAATGAGGCATCAAGATCATTATATCAAGCAAAAAACACAAGGCATACTATGTTAAGAAACATATATCATATTTCTCAAGCATGACTGTGCTTCCAACCACATCTTGCTCATGTTTATTACACATTACACCATTTTTGTTCCAACTTCAAAACACACACAATCTTTCCATTAATAGACCCTAAGTTTCTTGTAAGAAACTCCATTCAACTCAAAACTAACTCACAACTTCATGGAGATCTGTCATTCATACATCATGATTCTTAATTTATCAAGCTCCACCATACAACAATCTCCTACTTAAAGAATGAAAAAAAAGAGACCATTAAACTAATGTCACCCAACCATAATCAAACTCACTAACTCAATCAAGGAGGCCAACTGGGGTTATGCAAGACCTCAATTCTCAATGTAAACACACTTAGTTAACATATCAAGAATATTCTTGGAGTTTGATAGCTTCTACAGAATCAACACTATCTTCCACAAGACTACAAATGAATATGTACATTCTTATTATATGCTTTATTCTTGAGTAAAATAGTAGATTTCATATGAGTTGAATTGCACTCTTGTAATTATTTTAGATCATAACATGGTCTTACCTTTAGCCTATGTCCTTAAAAAACATATATAACCACACCATCTCCTTAGCCTCGTACTCAATTTAGGTCGTAGACAAAGAGACACTTTTTTTTAGCACAAGCATCCAAATGATAGTAGTGCCCCTATAATGAAGATATATCATGCAATACTCTTACTAGTATTCAAATTCCCATAGAAATCAACATCAACGAACCCTTTCAGCATAACATCACATCTTCCAAACACACGAGCTTGATTTGAAGTACCTTTTAGATACCTCGAGACTTGCTTAATTGTTTGTAACATCCCTATTTTTGAACCCCGATTACCTCACATAATTAAGATCGAATTTTACTTCGAATAATTATATTACAAAATTTAATGTTATTGATATTAAATTCAAGCCTCTTGCCATTCATTTTATTTATTTGCAGAAAGCTCATTTTCCACAATAATTTTGATCTATTCATTTTCACACATATTTGATTTTATAAAAAATTTCCACAGTGAAATATACCCATTTGGACCTTTTATTATTTATTCCACTTATTTGTAGAAAAAACATGTTTTTGCATATTATTTGTTTTTTTGCCATTTTTGCTCCCTTTTGTTTATTCGAGCCTAAAATACTTTTTATTTTTGTATGTGTTTCATATATTTGGATTCTTAAAAATATTCCACACTTTCCCATAAATTTTCATGATTTTTAGGATTTACTTTCTATTTTTCCTAATAAATTCCTATTTTCTACTCTTTCTTCCTATTTAATTATTCTTAGAATTGTAAAATCACATTCTTTCCCTTCTTATGCCTAGTGTGTACCCCTCTTTTGTGAAAAACTAGATCTTGTTATTGTTTGCTATCATCAACCCAAAAAATTGCCAAATATCCCATCATCTTACAACCCACCTAATCTCTTACATTTCCATCACTTTACTCTTCATTCAAGTGTGAATCTAACCAAAGCCCATCCTCTCTGAATTGTACAAGATTTGGCAATGGAGAGGATGTAAAAATTTAACCTTTTTTATGCCCATATATCCTATTAACCTCTTATTTTGATTTTAACAAACGTGGTTATGGATTTAACTTGTTTGTCTAAGTGTGTATGGGTTACAACATTCACATAGATGACAAACCACATTTACACAAAATATCCATAAAATGCAAAGCTTAAAAGAGTAATCAAGTTTCAATGTTCACTTAATCATTTTTCTTAAGTGTAAGAATTGAGAGAATAATCAAGCTTCAAGCACAAGAGAAGAGTATGCCGAGATGCCTAAAGACTCAAGCATTTACCCTATGTTTGGATTGGGGTGGAAGGAGGTGAATGGAGGTGAATTAATTGATTCACCCTATTTGGGTATCAGGTTAATAATTTTATCTGGGTGAATCAAGGTTAATGTTTCACCTCCATTCACCTTGATTAACCTCAAATTTTGGAGGTAACCAAGGTGAAAGTAAAAGAATAAGTAAATTTTTAACTTGATATGACCAAAATACCCCCTTAATAGGACTTATTTATTTTATAAAAGGATATAAATGTCATTTTTTTAATTTTCATTCACCTTAATGTAAATAAAAATTTTAAAACATTCACCCTGATTCACTCAGGTTAGGTTAATATCATTCAAACAACATTTTAAAATATTCACCCTAATTCACCTCCATTCCCTTCACCTAGGTAAATTGTTAATTTTTACCCTCACCTCTATTCACTCCAATCCAAATGAACCATTAAGGTTTAGTCTTTTGGTCTTAAGATTTTTCTTGTAAGGTTATAGTTGAGCATTCACACTTTTGATGTTATCACTTAGAATTTTTTAAAATTTTAATAGATTTTATTTGTTGTAAATTCCTTATTGGTTTACAATCCCAAACCTTTTTGAAAGTTTTTGGTTCCAATAAAAATAAGTCAACTAGTTTTAGAATCGATCATGTAATAACCCTAGAATAGAACTGAAATTTTTTGTTTTGAAGACAATACAAGAGTCTAATAAAATGAAAACCAAGGAACATCACCTCTCCATTAAACATGGTATAGGTGTGATCATTGTCTAACATATTGTTATTTTAAGGCAAAACGGAAAAAAAAATGAAAGATGCACGTGCTAACAGTGATAATGAAGATGAGAATAATATAGAAGGGAGATATATACAAAATCAAAATATAGAAATCAAATACAAGAGTTTAAATAATCATAAAGAAACAAAACCATCCCAACACAATGGGAAAAATAATATAAATTGGTTAACCTAACTCTTAACTAAACAAAAAAAATTGTAAATATCCACCACAATGGGAAAAACAATCAATGACCTTTTATTGATCCACATCATCATCCTTGGTATACTCTAGATAAAAGTAATATCCCTACTAATCATCCCTTTCTCATTAAAATAGAATCCAAATCATCAAAATCACAACACAAATATAGTATTAGTGCGGTGAAGTATTAGTTAAACAAACTAGAATATGGTCAGGGATCATGTTGCATATTGAGGTCATATAATAACATGAAATGTGACATGATTAAAAACATAACACATACAATCATGGATGTCATATATGGCATTACGAAATATGTAAAGCACATATAACCGCTCATCCATGAATCCCCAGGACAAGCTATAAGGGTAAATTCCAAGTAATGTCATTACCTATGAAGGGAGATAGTGTAAGACTTCAACTCCCACCACCACTACACACTACTGTCAATGGGCTATGTTTAGGGATCTTCAACATATAGGATACTTAGTCTTCTAGGTAAAGGGGTCATAGACTAAATTTTGAGTCTACAATACCCTATACATATCTATTATGTTTAAAATATTATATGTATCGAGGATCAAGATGAACGTAGGACTATAACTTCTACCACACTGTACACCAGTGCAAAGGGATTTTCTAGTGACCTTCAAAATCCACCACACTTGGTCTCTTAGGTAAAGGGGCATACTATCACAAGGTGACTCCTTTCATCTAAGTCTTTCTCATGTGTCACTTAGAAGTACAATTCCATTAGTGCTCACTAAGTTAGCCTTCCTCACACTAAGGTTATAACCAAGCCTTAAAGGACAAGTAAGAGCATTGAGACTTGGAGAACTTAGGAAAGTTAGAGAAAGTGAGAGAGTGTTTTGTGTATGAAGAGAACACTTTTATTTATTGTGAGTAGAGATAGCTTAAAAGTCTTCTTGTATGGTGGGAAAAAATGGGGTCCACCTTTATTTATAGTTGAGATCCCCCTTTCCACTTCCCTACGGTGGAAGGTTCTAGGTTTTCTACAACTCTAAGATATTTCTAGTGATGCTTCTAGATTATATTATACTTTGGCTACTCTTTTATAACCTTTAATGATAATTCAAGAATTAGAATTTCTAGAGAGCTCCACACCATTATAGGACATCCCTAGATATTTACATAATTTCCCTCATCATTCTAGACTCTTTTATACTACAAATCACACAACTTATGACAATCTAGAATCTTCTAAAAAAATGTGAAAAAATGAGTAGTTCATGACATCCTCTCCCACCTAATCCCTTGACATCCTTGTTAATTCCTTAGCGGTCTCAATAATCTCTTCCCTAACTTGCCTCGATATCTAGTAGTTCGTTCTAGCGCACAAGGTACTCAGTGTAGTTGATAACTCTTCTAACCTTCTTTACTTAATCCACCATGATTTATGCAACCTCCTTTTCAACTGATATAACATTTGCTGGTGGTGCTTAATGAGACTCACACTAACTTAGGTTATCCTTATCTTTATGGTAAGGCTTCAAATAGATCACATGGAATATCAGGTGAACTTTGATCTTCCTTAGCAAGTCCATTATATATGAAGTCTTTCCAACCTTCTTTACAATTAGGTGTGTCCCCTCATACCGTCGTGTCAAGCCTTTGTGCACTTTCCAGTAGATTTAGAACTATTGGGTTGGAAGTTTTACCATGATTTTGTCTCCTAATTGGAACATCATGGGTTGTCTCCTCTTATTAGCTCACTTCTTCATTTTCTTAGCCGACTTGTTCAAATTTACCTTATTTGTATCTACCTACTCGTCCAAACCTTTTATATCCTTGAAGGTTGTAGGGATAGGTTCTATGTAACCCTTGGCTAGAACCTATAGATATGTAGATTTTTTACCCATAACCAACTCAAATTAACTCTTTTGTGTTGCCTGACTTTGATGGAGATTTTCGGAGAATTGGGCCACATCTATCGAATTTTCCCAAAATTGTTTGGTTAGCACTCACAAAGTGACTTAAGTAAATATCCAACAAGTTATTTACCCTTTCTGTTTGACCATCAATTTGTGGTTGAAAACTTGTGGAGAAATGTAAATATGAGCCTATGAGTTTAAATAGCTCCCTCCATAATTTCGTTATGAATTGTGGGTCTTAGTCATTTATGATGATATGATAATTTCCTCAATACTTTACCATATGTTTGAAGAATAATTACCCTAGTTCCTCAATTGCGCAGTAATACTTTACCACTTGTTTGAGGAATAATTACCTTAGTTCCTCGGTTGTGCATTCCCATAGGGATGAGATGAAGGTTCCATAATTAGAAAATCTATCAACCACCACTATAATGGAACCACATCCTTCTAATGTCGATAGTGCCAAAATAAAGTCCATGGAGATGCTCTCTCATGGCTTCTCTAGAATAGGAAGAGGCTATAGTAAGCTAATAGGCTTTCTTTGTTCCACCTTGTCTTAGTTACACACAAGACAAGTCTTCACATACGCCTCCGCGTCCTTCTACATATGAGCCTATTAATAAGATTTTTAAAGAAGTGTAAGGGTTTTTCTCATACTAGGATGCCAACCCACTTTGAGTCATGACACTTCTTTAATAATTCTCTCCTTAGGTTGCTGCACTTTGTCACATAGAATCAATGACCAATAGTGTAAAGCAAGCCATCCTCCACCTAGAACTTTCTAGTATTCCCTTCCTTAGCCAACTCCATGAAGCTATTGGCTAAGTGATCCTCGACCAATCCCTTTTGAACTCGATCCATGTAATCACAATGTGGCTGGATCAAAGCTACTAATTTTGTCTTTAGACTTAATGCATTTGTGACTACGCTAGTCTTACCCAACTTGTACTCCATTATATAATCGAACTCCACTAAGAATTCCTACCACCATGCTTGATTGGGACCTAAATTCTTTTTTCTTTAGAAGTAGCTAATAGAAACATTATTGGTCTTGATCACAAACCAACTCTTAAGCAAGTAGTGCTTCCATACCTGAAGGTAATGTATGATAGTCGGCATCTTTTTATCATTCACCGGGTATTTCCTTTCTGTATCATTCAACGTCTTACTCTTGTATGCTATAGGATGGTTCTTGCATCAAGAAAACTCTAATTAAAAATTATGATGCATCAGTGTGTATTTTTTCCTTAACATAGTTGGAAAGAGCTAATACCAGCTCTTCCACCACAACATGCTTACGATCATTGAAGCATCTTTGTTAATCTGTCATACATTCCTACACAACCATCTTCTTAAGTAAGTTGGCTAAAGGTGCATCCTTTTCTAAGTAATCCCTTATGAATTGACAGTAATAATTTATAGTTCCTAAGAAAGACCTTAGCTCCAAAACTCCCTTAGGAGGCTCCCCTTCATTGATGTCCCATACCTTAGCTTTATCCATAAAGATCCTTCCCTTTACAATCTTATTCCCCAAGAAAAATACCTCCTACCAAGAAAAATAACACTTCTCCAACTTTACAAAGTGTTTATTTTCTCTAAATACCCGAAAAATTTCCTTAGGTGCTCAACACGTTCACCAATGTCTCATTATATGCTAAAGTATCATCCAAGTACACAACTATGAACTTGTCTAGGAAGGGTTGTAATATATTGTTCATCAAAGTACAAAATTTAAAAGGGTATGACCAAATGGCATAACCAAGGACTCATTAGATCCATATCTATTCACACATTTAGTCTTAAGCTCATCCATTTTTGATATACAAACTTGCTAGTATCCTAATCTCAAATCCAACTTTGAAAATCACCGTCCCTTCCCAAGTCTATCAAATATGTTTGCCACCAATGGGATCGGGTACTTGTTCTTAATGGTAACCTTTTTGAGTACCTTATAATAGATACACATATAGAGGCTTTCATCATGCTTCCTCTAAAACAACATGGGGCACCAAATGGAGCTTTAGATGGAATTATGAATCTTGCATCCATTAGCTGCTTGAGTTGCTTCTTCAACTCCTCTAACTCTAGCAGGGATATCCTATAAGATCAATCTTTGAGAACACCTTATCTCCCTTGAGTTGATCAAGCAGGTCATTGATCCTTGGTAGAGGATAATGGTTCTTCACCATCACCTAGTTCAACCCACGGTAGTTGATACACAATCTTAGACTGCCATCCTTCTTCTTCATGAACAACAACTGCACTCCGCATAACGATATGCTTTGATGGATCTAGCCTTTATCCAAAAGCTCTGCCAACTGAGCCTTAAGCTCTTTCACCTCCGCTGGTGTAATTTGGTATGGAGCCTTAGAAACTGGCTTTGTGTTTGGTAATACATCCATAGTGAACTCAACGTATCGAACTGGTGGCATTCTCGAGATCTCCTTAGGGAAAGCATCAGTAAACTCACAGACTACCGCTAATCTTTTTCGACGGGGTCTTAGTTACTTTGGTGTCTTTGACACTACATAAGTAGAGAGGATACCCATTGTGTACAAGGTTACTCAATGCAATCACCAACAAGATTATTGTAGAGGGATTAGGTTCACACTTTTGGTATAAAACCCTAATACCTTTGGTCCTCGCAGCACTACATATTGTTGCTCACAATCTATTAGTGCCCAGTACCTTCCCAGAATATCCATTCTAACAATTACATCAAAATCCCACAACTCCAAATCTATGACGTCCAATGGAAACTCTATTCCTTCTACTGCCATCACAACCCCTCGGTACATCCTAAGCATGTAATTCTATCCCCTGAAGGAAAAATAATAGACATGGAAATGCTACTCGAAGGAGATAAATCAACTCTAATTACAAAATCAAATGCTACAAAGGAATGTGAAGCACCATAATCAAATAGTACGTAGGCAAAATGAGTAGAGATAGTGAGCATACCGGTCACCACACTGGCCTGACATTCTACCCTCTACCTAACTCATCACATTCAGGTGCCCTACTAATGAAATTCTTCAGGTGCTAACCGATCCTTGCCCTTGCTGAAAAGGGTGAGGCCTTAGACCTTTGGGCTGACTCGCTCGACTAGCGGCACGAGCAAGCAATGGAGGAAATCTTGAATCTAAGGCTATGGTTGTTGGATAGATCTCATGCTTTGAGCTATGGTTTGACTCCTCTGAATATACCCACTACAAACCCAACATTTAAACTCTCGGTGTCCCACCATGCCACACCCATGGCACGCATCACCTTGTTGCCTCTGTAGTAGACCCCTGGATGATTTGACCCACACCTTTTGCAGTGGTAGTGCCTTTCCTCGACACGACTGTAATACCTTGAATTTTTATTAGCCTAATCTAGAATACATAATACCTTAATCCAAACCCTAATCTCAAGACTTTTATTTTATCCCTACCCTAATTATTTTATCCCAAAATCTTAACCTAAACCTAATCTTTGACTCAGAAAATTTGTGATTCTTAACCTAACTTTAATTCCGGTTAATTTATATAATTAACCTTACCTTTTTAGCTAATCATTTTTTTAACCTAATATACTCTTAACCTCTAGCCTTGTCATCCATTTTCTTTTCTTTTCTTTTCTTTTTCCTTCTTCTCCTACATCAACCTTGTGGCCTGAAGGAGTTTTGTTCCTCAGCACGACCATCATCCACCCTGCTACCGTGGTGCCTCTACTGCACCATTACACCATCACCCCACACACCACCATCATCTCACCATCACCCTTTGCTTTTTCCCCTACCACCTTCATCTCCTTTATGCGCCACCATCACTGACCACCACCATCATCATCCGTCGTGCCTCTACTCGATATCCATCAATTTCAACCATCACCATCACCCCTATTCTTTTTCTTTTCTTCTTTTCTGTTGATTATCATCATCGTTGTCGTCTTCTCCTCTACCATTCTCCTCCATGGCACCGCACCTTACTAATATAAATATATCCCTCCACCATACCATTTTTGGTCCTCCATAACCCAGCCCTGACCTTCTTCTCTTCTTCTTCTTCTTCTTCTTCTTCCTCCCTGCTATTTTGTTCTATTTCGCCCATTCCACCACCGTGCACCACCACTTACCGCCCATTGGCTGGTGGACCAACCACCAAGGTTACCCCAACCTTCCCCACCACCCTCATCGGCCATCATCACTGACCAATGCATCTTTTCCCTTCTTCTGTCTCTCATCCGTTGCATTTTTGTAGAGTTCATGGCTTGTGCACGGCCTCACCATGGCCGTGCAACACTAAAAATTTTCTATCGCATAGCCGTGCAACCTTTACACCGCCTGGCCATGCAGCCTTTACACCTCTTGGCCGTTGATAAGCTTTTCTCTCAGTCTAGGTTTGCATGCCTGCAACACATCCGTGCAACTCAGCACCTCCTGGTCGCGTGTGATCTTTTCTCTCAACTAGGGACTGCACTACCTACAGCACAACCATGCAAATTCCCCATTTTTAGCTATGCACCCCTATTTTTACCCCCAAACATTGTCTAAACACTACCAAAATTTCACCATAACACCACCATACATTCCGCTACACTTCTATACAACTTAAGCTTCCCTTTGATTATGGTTATTTCCATTTTTACCCTCCTCTACCTTAACTTTCCCCTCAATTTTAATCTTTGATCCTAATTGTATCTTATCTTATTTTCGTAGGCGATCTTCTAATGATCTCAAAGGAGGTCTAGGATTTACATGTATAGAGCCCAGTGTCTATGTTGGTAAGGATACATGTTGTAGCTATGGTTTTATGTGATACACGTATTTTTGTATGTGCTTTTGTGTTGAGTATGTTGTATTGAGTGATGTATTTATGGAAATGCTCTGAAATGATATTCTTGAGAGTAATGAAATTATGTAAGTACTTTAGATAATGATTAGAAATTTATATCTACTAGCATCGGGTTTCTTAAGGTTTTTGGGAGAATACGATTGTCTTAACTACCTTGATGGTATTATGATCATTTGAGACTAATTACGTAGTTATAATTATGTGTTTAGTTGTATGTCTTGCACATTTATATGAGTTCAGCATGAAAATATGCAATCAACTCTGAATAAGTTACTACTCATTTAAAGTGAAAGATCATGAGAGTCAACCCGAGGTGTTTATATGGGTCCGTTTCACCAGATAATAATAGCGGATCAAGTGTGTTGTCCCTGAGAGTTTTGGGCATATAGTCATGTTATTCAGATGATACTTTTACCCGGATACCTTTTTGGACTCTTAGTTTTATGGGATCCCTTTTGGTGTATTTTGATATTGTAATTGGAGTTAACCTCCAAGCATTTATTTGATGTTATTAAAAGCTTTCTCATTTATTCTTATCATGTTTTAATTTTCTAATCATTTTGCCTTGTGATTGACGTAAGGATGGTGGGGTAAGCCAGACTTATGTCAATTACGGTGGTACCACCCAACTATTTTATTGTATGCTTTTGCTTAAAATAAAATTTTTCAGCAGTAAATTTTAGGGTGTTATAATGACCCCTAGAAAATCCTCCTAATCGGGGTAGCGACCCCATACTTCAACCAAACCTCAGTGGTAAGCTACCACCAGAGAAAGACTTCCTCCAGCCACCGGAATGCTTGAAACCCTCAAACTTTATCTTGTTCCCTAAGTAAGCGCTCCAAGCTTGAATAACTCGGGACACCTCCAGAGCTTGCTCGTACATCCCAACCATATCCGGTGGTGTGACTCCCACCAGCAGCTCCTGGTCTTGGATCTCCAATGTGATCTTAATTAGTGAATTTGCACCACCTCGTTAGCTTTTACCTCTAGGGCAAACTGAACTAGGTCCATGAATCGAGTATAGTACTCCTCGATGGACATGCCCCCTTGTCGAAGTGCCATGAACTTGTCATACTTCTTCATTTGTATATAAGTTGGGTAGAATCAGGCTTGCAACACTTCCAAGAATGGACCCCAACTCATAGGCTCCCTACCCCTACGTTGGATACTCCACCACCATGGGTATGCCCTTCCTCTTAGATAGTAGATGACCACATCTACCCTTCTATACCTTGGGGAACCATATGTAGTAAAGGTCTTCTCTATGTATTAGACCCACCATTCCATAATGTCGGGGTCCTCTTGACCTTCAAAGATGGGCAGGATATGATGCCCTGCCCTCTTGAGCTAGTCTTCTGGAGTTGGTGTAGTTACAGGAACTAGTGGAGGTTGAGGTGCTTGGATTTGGACCTCCATGTATGATTCGATGGTATCCATGAAGGATTTAATGCATTCATAGCGGCGGTTAGAGGCTATCACATCCTAAAGACTAAAGGAAGTTAGGGCTAAAATTTAGGCCACCAAGTACTAAGACTTGTACAAATAGGCATAAGCTAACTACAATACATTCCCAACCCAAATCTCACTCATAGATATCCGGGTTTGAAATAATTGAAGTTATCGAAAAATTGAGAAAAACATTTTAGTTCAAGGCTGATACCTTCCTATGGTATCAGCTAAAAATTATCTATAGGGTAAAAATGCCTTAGCAAAAATCTTATGGTATTAGTTTAAGAATATTAAAAGTAGGAAAATATTTAGAGAACTGTTTTGATTTCAACATGTGATATGCTTTAAAGAAAAATCTCTGATACCAACCTATAACACCCCATTTTTCACTACAAAAAAATTCGTTAAAACATGTTGCAGAAGCAGAAAATACTTAGAAAAATGGGGTGCTACCGTCATACCTGATATAGGATAGACATCCTTCACCTACTACATATCAGACACAAGGCTAAACCAACCAAACACCAAAACATCAAAGTGCACAAATAACAATTTAATTGAAAAAATTCTAGAAATATTTACATCAAATGACTCTAACAGGTTCCAATCAAATCGTTACATAATATATATTAAAAGTACGAGGTTACAAAACATGGGTTGGGGCATGGTGCCCAAAACAATGTCCATGGTCCTCCATAGATCCCAATAAAACCTTTTAGATGTCCTCACTCACAAGCCCCAACCCAATTGAGGTAGGTCCTTTACTGGTCGTTGCCAAAAACCTACACATGGTCCTCTGCTCATGGGAATGACCAGGCGACCAAGGAAGTAGGCGCATCAGCAATCTACGTACCGAGTAAGCCAAGTTGCTTCCTCAATGTACAAAGTATGCTATTATATCATAATGTCCGGCATGCATCATGGTAGGAATTTTCGCATATAAGTATAAGTGCATAACACATGTTATCATATACAATATCATCACAATAAAAACATTATGCTTCAGAAATCGTAGTATTATCACACAACCACTTGCATGAGCACTAGCATAGAATAATTGAACAACCCCTAGGGTTATTTCTATTTATATAATTCCATTGAGATATGCCATCCATTTATCCATGTAAGGTATAGGCCAATCAACTCAATTAATATTCCATTCCATAACTAGTTCGTCAAATGCATAAACCAACTTTAACCATTTGGTTGACTGCACCATTACTTCCATTACATAGTCCATTGTCAACCATTCATTTGATTATCACTCATATTATTAACCAGTATTTACCAACCATATTTTATTATCATCGAGTGATGGAGTGTGCACCACCCTATGGTCTCACATAACATGGAAGCCTATCCAAAAAGGGACATAAATTATAGGCCAAAGCCAATAACCGAGTAGACATAAGTCCAGGCCGAAGCCAATCACCCTAATAGACATAAGTCTAGACCAAAGCCAACCAATATGGACATAATTCCAGGCCAAAAACAACCACCTAGGTAAGTAGACCCTTTAGTATCGATACCCCCTAGTACATCATTAGTTTCTAGAGTAGGTAAGGCACCAAGACCTTTCAGGATCCCGTCCAAAGGCACCAAAATGCCCGAAGACAAACTAATCCCTGGCAGCTAATCAAGGATTGGGTAACCCAGACCCATACTAAACTTGAATTTCTTTTTCTTTAAGTGATTAATATTTTATTCATAAGGATGGGTGATCATACAAGGCCCATACAAGCAAACAAGGTAAATTCCCATATTAAACCATATTAATCCTTTTATTTCCATTTCGCCAACCATGTGGGCTATCCAATTACCCTTGGCCAAATTTATTTATGTCCACCATATGGTTTAATTTATACCCTTTATCGATTCCCGTTACTCTTATCTCTATATTATCACTTGTTATAAGTGAAGTACACGTTTAGCCTTTACATTACTCATAATATATGCCATAAGATATGATTTATTTTAATCCCTTAATTAGGCCAATAGTTCATGCTAAAATCTATATTTTATCCCATTAATTATCATGGTATAGTACCAAACATAACCCCCAAGATTAACCAAACCATAAAGAAATAAATTATGCAAACCAGTTGATTTATCTGGCCTAACCAGTTGATTGGTTGCACCAACTAGTCGATCGGTTTGGGTCGACCAGTTGATCAGTTTGACACAACTAGACCATGTTTTTTTTTCCAAATTGTTGAATCAGTTTGGGTAACATATTGAATATTCATAGAGTAGTCAATTGGTTTTGCCAAACCAGTCGATGGGTTTAAGTAGAGAGTATGACCAAGGTCTCTATAGATGTTCTAGTTAATGGGTTCAATCAACCAGTCGACTATTTAAAGAACCAGTCAATCTGTTTGCCCTATCACAACACCAAATCACAAATTTCTTGCAGATTCTTGCATATAATTCATTTTTAACCACATTTAAACATATACCAACATATTTCCAACTAATTTATCATGTACTACTCAACATAGAATGTTCATAGCCTACTCTTACTCATTTTCATGCTTTTTACTCACATTATGTCATTTAAGCATCTATATCAAATATACAATATAACCTCTTCATGCCATCATGGATCAATCAATTAAATATAATCACTGACATGTAGGGACACTTACTAAACATTTTAGAAGCAAGAATAACTTATTTGATGCAAACTTATTCCCCTTAAAATAGAATTTCCAAATATATGAAAAATTCAACTCTTAAAGTGTTAAAACAACAAATCTTAAATTCAGATATTATACCAAAATCTTATCAAATTTCAAACTTAAAAAATAAGAGTGCAAAACTTACCAATTTGAGGCCAAAATAGAGAAAAGGGTTAAGTGAACTAATCAACCTTTTTCTTGGAATATAACTCTACCTTGCTTAACAATTGAAAAAGAAAGAGCTAGAGACAAGAGTAGGAGAGTGCGCACAATAAATTGGCAAGTGCTCAAAGTGTGGAAAGAGAGGAGAATGTAGAACTTAGGGAAGTTCGATGGCTAAAAGAAATGTGAAATGTAGGGATGATTGGGGCTATTTATAGTCAACCAATTGAAAGGAAACACTAAGGGTTCAAAAGGTAACTCAAATCCCTACCATTAACCTTTTAAATTCAATCAAAATGGATGGATTTGTGTAAGATTTGCTGACCTAGTCTCCCGAGCTCAATTGGTGACTCTAGGGAACTCAAGTCAATCAGAATAGAATTAACATACATGCATGAAGAAATGGGAGGTCAGCGTGGAAGAAATCTCCCAGCTTCTCAGAAGCATGCCTGTGTTTAAGGTAATTGATCTCAGAATCGGGCAGAGAAGAAAGGAGGAAGAAGATAATTGCTAAGGTCATCTCTCCCCTCTTGTGTCCCAATCGACCTCCATATTAAATTGAGGCAATATTTTGGGATTAATGCATCATAAAAATGGTTATGAATATCTTATGGACAATATCTCATGGGTTGGTAAGGCTCTAATTTAGTATAAGAGATTTTCTAGAAAAATCAAACTAAAAAATGTGACCAGCTTGAGAAACCAGTCAATCAATTTGGGTCTACCGGTCGACTGTGAAATACCCCAAAATCCTAATTTCCAAAATTACGGCCAAATAAGGAATTATTAGGAAAATCAATTATATAAATTCATTTATTAAAATGTAGAGAATTAATTAAGGTAAGTTAAGAAGAAAATAATAAAGAATTTAATTGGAAGAAAATTTGGATATTTTCCTAATTAGCATGGAGGTTAAGGAAATTTATCTAAAATAGTCTAAACTAAGCAAAAAAAAGGAATTTATTTAATATTTTCTAAATATTAATATCCTAAATAGCCCAAAAATATTCTAAATAATTTATGCAAAATCCAAAACCCTAAATAAATCATTTTTTTCCTTTTTCCCTTTTTCTTTTCCTTCTTTTTCCTTTTTCTTCCTCCTCAGCCGAAGTTGGGCCTCGCCCGGCCCAAACCTGCCTCTCCTTCCTTCTTCTCGCCTGTGGCCCAGCGAGCCCAGCCGCCCGTGAAACAAAACTCTGCGTTTCGACGCTAAAGTCACCGAAACGCCGCGTCACAATAAGGAAAAAAATAACCGTTGCCAGACCGACGAGGACGCAGCGTTTTGCCCAAACATTTCCCAAAACACCGTGTTTCATTAATGGGGGAAGTAACCGCCGCCGCTCGGCCGGTTCTCCTTTCCTTTTCCTTTCCCCTAGACCGTCGGTCCACCTCCTTCCTTTCCCCTTCTTCTTCCCCGTGTAGGCGGTAGCAGCAACGCACACCTACACTGCTGGCGCTGCCCCGACACCGGCGAGCTTGCCTCCTTCTCTCTCTCACGTCGTTTTCTTTCCCCGTTTGGGCCCCAACCAACATTGTCCTCCCTCCTGAGCAGCCTGCAACCCTTCCTTTTTTTTCCTCCGGCAACCACCTGCCGCCTACCGGCCAGCCTGGCGCCTGCACCCCCCTTGTCTTCTTCCCCTGGCCTTGCCCGACCACCCTGCCTATAAATACCCCCCATTGATCACCTGGATTCGAGATTTGGAACCCCAAAACCCTAGATTCCTCCCTCTCGCTGCCGCCCTATCAGACGCGTCGACCGCTGCTGTCCCCCAACACTGCCGGTCGCCACCCAGAACCCCACCTTGCACTACCCTCCACCTAACCAAGCCCCCCTCAGCCCTTGATTTTCCTTGCACGAGCCACTCCAGGCCGTGCAAAAGTGTCTCCTCGAACAGCCTGTTCTAGCCCCTCGCCGCCCTTGCGCCTCCTTCCACCGCCAACCCAGCTGCCACCAGCGCCTCCTCCACCCTCCCAAATGTCCATCAGATCTCCCTCTACCTTCCCATACCTTCATCTTCCCCTGCCTCCCTCTTGTTCTACCTCCCCCATCTTCCACCTCTCTCCACCACCCTCGACCGCCGCGCCAATCACCGCGCGCCGCCACCCCTTGCCGCACCGCCACCCTCATTCCACTCCCCTTCATCTGCTGTTTCTTCCCCCACCTCAGACTTTTATTTTCTTCCTCCCATCTAACCTCCACCTCTATTTTTCCCCCTCTTCTCCTCCTCCACCGCCGCCGTCGTCGCCACCACGAGCCGCCGCCGGACCACCACCGACCTTAGGTAGTTTCCAACTTACCCAAACCCTAATATCTCTTTTCTATAACTGTTATTAATTTTTAACTACTATTAATGATATTATACTTAATATTATCATTATTATTATTACTTTCATTACTATTATTATTATTACAATTATTATCATCATCATCATTATTATTATTATTATCATTATTCTATTACTACTGCTAATGATATTATCATTATTATTATTACTAACAACTTAGTGTTAATATAGTTACCTCCTTTGTTATTATTATTATTACTATCATTACTATCATTACTATTATTACTATTACTCAACCTAACATTATGATTTTCCTAACCAATAATACTATTATCATTAAATAATGGTCTAAGACTTTAGGGTTAATGTGATTAAGACTTCCCTCATTTACTATTATTGCCACTATTAACCTCACTATTATTTTTACTAATAATACTAACGCTAGCCATGGTTTATTATTGTCTTTATCTTTACTATTATTATTATTATTATTCCTATTATTGTGACCAAAAACATTGAAACCCTTATATTTTTACTATTCAAAAATATATAACTTTTATCATTATCATCTTTCAGAGTATTTTTCTTGTTGGTATTGTAATTAGTATTATTATTTTGACCCTAACACTATTATTAGACTTAGCCTTAAAAACGCTAGGGTTTCTATCACCATAAACATTAGTGTCACTATTATTAGTTTATTTATTATTATTATCACTATTTTTCTATAGTTAGCATGACATTACTATTATAAGAATAGGGCTAACGGGTCTAATAATATAAGTGTAACAATAAGTATTAAAAGTAAACATATTTTGACTAGTAATATTTAGTATACTAATTTTAAGGTAAAAACCCTAGCTTTTGTATAATAACCCCTCTAGTAATAAGAAACTTAATCCTAAACTAGAATAAGGGTTGATGGCACTCTTGAGGGAAACTAATACTTAGTATTTTCCCCTTTTATAGGTCATCCTAACCAAAGCCCTAAGGAGTTAGAGGAGCGTGCTCCAAGCCCGGCGTTGCCTTAGGTAAGGATGTAACTAAGGCCTTTTGTGTGTCTATATGTATTATGTGCTTCGCATGCTACGTACCCTACGCTTATCATTATCAATTATGTTGTGTGTGCACGACATGGAGATGAAGTATGTGTGGTATGTTTACATTGCATGTGTATTATGTATATGTGATGATATATATCGTGATCCTGTAAGATATGCATGTGAGGGAGTTGATGTGTTTTGTGTAGGAGGAAGGATAAAAAAGGAGGATGGGAAGGAGATTGACCAAGGGGGTGAGTTGATCTAATTATTTTAATGAATCATGAGTGGAAGAATAAAATGAGAATTCTAGGGTTCGTGTGGGAGAATCTGAATTATGATTTTTATGGTTTTGCGTGGGAGAGTTAATTTATGGTTGTGTGGTGGTATTAGGGTTTGTATGGTGGCATTAATGTTGTATGGTGGTATTAATGGTTGCATGGTGGTATTCATGGCTGCATGATGGTGTTAGGGTTTGTAAGGTGGTATTATGGTTAGTATGGTGGTATTAATGTTTGTATGGTGGTATTAGGGTTTGGATGGTGGTATTATGGTTGGTATGGTGGTATTAGGGTTTGCATGGTGGTATTAGGGTTTGTATGATGGTATTAATGATTGCATGGTGGTACTAATGGCTTATGGTGGTATTAGGGTTTGCATGGTGGTGTTATGGTTTGTGTGGTGGTATTAATGTTTGTAGGGTGGTATTAGGGTTTGCATGGTGGAGTTAGGGTTTTGCATGGGAGTTAATGATTGTATGGGATTTAGGGTTGGTGTGAAAAGTTCAAGAGGTTTCATGGGATGTGTAACGTTTGCGTGGGAGCAAAATTTACGTATGAAAGGCCGATTTGGGATGTAAGGAAGTTAATATAAGTATTATTTGGGTGTTTAATTGTTTTGGATGGAGAATAGTACGTGGAGTATTATAAGGGTATGGAGGAGACTGAATTAAGGTTTGGAGTGATTAACTCTGGGTCGTTGTGGTTAAGTAGGGTTGGAGTAGCTAATTGTGATTTGCTGAGGATAATTAAGGTTTGGGATGGATAAGTATGGTTGTTATGGTAAAATAGGGTTAAGAGTGGTTAACCACGGTTTGGTGTGGACAATTAGGGTTGGTTATGGCTGCTTAGAGTTGTTTGGTGTTATCATGTGTATTATTGATTAAAGTGTAGTTATGCATGTGGAATTTTATTGTTTGTGATGTGTAAAGTATAAATAGAATGATTTATGCATGTCAAGGGTGAAAATCCTTGAACAATATCTATTAAGACACTAACCACTTACAGAGAAAGATGTTGAGCCGGACCCAGACTGGTCCACCGGCAAATAATAGTGGCAGGGTATGTTACCCTCGTGACCGGTCCACCGGCTATAATAGTGGCAGGGCATGGCCCTCGTGACCGTTCCACCGGCTATAATAGTGGGGGATTCCGTGCTCAACAAACTAATCAGAATAATGATAAGACATGGGAAATATACAAACATTTACAGTGGAACACCTTGTGAGTCGGGGCCAGACCGGTCCACTAGCAAATAATAGTGGCAGGGTATGTTACCCTCTTGACCGGTTCACCGGCTATAATAGTGGCAGGGCATGGCCCTCGTGACCGTTCCACCGGCTATAATAGTGGGGTTCCCACACTCACATGGACTATTAAAAAATATGTGTTGAATGAACATATTATTAATGAGAATAAAGAATAAGTCACCGGAAGTATTCAGGCCTTATCATGCGTGTTATTGCACGTTGCCTATGTGATTGTGCTATGTGTGTATGTTGTATGATTGTATGCTTGGCTTTAGCGCACCGACGCCCTTACTCAGTATTGGACCCGTACTGATACTACCTTGATTGAATGGGTCCTGTGATGATCCACCGATGGTGGGGAGAAGACCTCCTATGTAGGTTTGATCGGTTACTAATTTGGGGTGGAAGGCTTGACTTGAGTGAGTAGGCAATTTGGGTATTGATCCTTCGGGACTTGTTTTATTTAGCTGTATTTTGTGCTATGCTTCATGTTTTGAAATCGTACTCTTAAGTTGTACTCCCAAACCGTATTCTAAATACTAATTGACTTGTGTTTCGTTAATGATTTATGTCAATTCTTCCTTAACGATCGTTTAGTTTAGCCTTAGCACTTAGTATCGGAACGGTAGGAGTAAACCGGTCTAGTACTAAGTGTGGCGGTAATACCCCCAAGTTTACGGTTTTAATTCTTTCGCTTCCGCTAAACCTTTTGATTTAAACGAAATTTTTCAGTAGTAAATTTGGGGGTGTTACAGACTGTTCATCCACTAGTCAATCGGATTTCCTCAACTAGTTGATTGGTTAGTCGAGGAACCTAATTTGACTAAAACTACAAACCAGTCAATTAGTTCCTTAAACCATTCAATGGGTTTTCTTATAAACTCAATAAACTTCATTTTCTGACATGATTTCAAATCAAACTATATTCTAAATCAAGTCATAACGTTAAATCAAAATCAAAGGCCTAAAATTTGACAAATATTCTCATCCATCTGTTACAAAAAAGTGGGGGTATCACATCAATCTAAACTCAGTTGGCTTGTTTTGAACTCAAGCTGAGCTAGAGCTTGAATAAATATAAAAGGGTAGAGCTCGAGTCAGGGGTTATTCACACCAATTTGGGTCGTAAGCAAGGTTACTGAAGAAGCCCCCTTGCGTATTGTCACCGAGATATTCATCCAACATATCAACTTTCCCCACTGACTCATCTATCCTCCTCTCCACCTAAGTAACCCTTTCCTCAAGTGAAGACAGTTGGTCCTTGGACACCGAATTATCCTCAGAAACACCCTTTCCTATCACGTTCTCTTCCATAGGTTTCCATAGAGATAACCATCTCACTTGGGTTCTTTACCAACTTGTTATTTCTATGGCCACGATCCTTATAGCCAAAGCTTCCCTTTAATAAATGCTCTGATACCATGTGACACAAAGTGACTACTTTCACCTAATTCTTTCCCCTATGACAGTTAGAAGCATAAATCTTTTAGGGCTCACTAAGTTAGTCTTCCCAACACGAAGGCTATAACCATGTTTTAAAGGTCAAGTAAGAATACCAACACTTGGAAAGCTTAGAAAACTTAGAGAAAGTGCGGGAGTATTTGTATGTATGAAGAGAAAACTTTTATTGATGAGTGAGTAGAGAGAGCTTACAAGTCTTTTTCGATGGTGAGAGTAAGTGGGGTCCTCCTCTATTTATAGTTGAGGTCACCCTCTCTACTTCCTTATGGTGGAAGGTTTTAGATCTTCCATAACTCTATGATATTTCTACAAACTCTTATATATTACAAGATATTTGGGGAGCTCTTCAATATCCTTTCATGATCCTTCTAGCCTTAGAATTTCTAGATAGATTTGCATCGTTCTAAGGAATCCTTATATATTAACATATGTTCCCACACTATTCTAGACCCTTCTATATGAGAGTCCACACAAATCTGGAACATTTCAGACCCTTCTAGACAAAAATGTGAATGAAAAACAAGTATGATGTGAAGATATGTTCAATTTTGGGTATGCAACACCCACCACACTAGCACTAGTGCTAAGAGTTTTTTTTTTCTCATGGATCTTCAACATTCTCCAAACTTGATATCATAGGGTAAAAGGCACAACCATGTGAACTAAACCTTAAGTATGGATGAGGGGGAAGTCATCTAAAATTTCATTATTTAATTCCATAGATTAATCTAAATTAGGTGTTTTAAGTTTTGACACCAAACCCTAACCTAGGCAATCTAAGTCACCAAAATGGGTGTTTAGGAGATAACACCAAAATCAAGTATACAAGCATTAAAACTCACAAGGCACACATAATTGTTTTTTTCTCATTTATTTTCTCTTTCTTAGGTTCAATTATTGATACTTCAAGTTACACTCAAAATTAGAGACTAGAAGCCAAATCCTAGGTAATGTATCAAGAGAAACCACCAATATCCCTAAGGACCAAAATCAAGGAAAATTTAACAAAATAAGTCAAATAATTGACCAAAAGCATCAATCATTCAGGCGCTTAAAAGCTCAAAAACATTATAAAAAAACATCATCTTGGTCGACTTAACTAGTGATTCTGACAATCGATTAATAGACAATAACATAATAATAATGAAGTGCACCCATCGACCGTTGGGGTAACTTAGTTGATAGAACCAGTGGTATCATTGACTAATAAACCAGAGTAGTCAACCGATAACACAAGAGAGAGCAATTCATAGTTTTCCATGATTTGTTCCATTGATTGAAGACCCGAATTAGTCAACTAAAATAACCATTTATTCAAGGTAATATAAATATCATGCTAAACAACATGGAACATGTATTCATACTCATCAAATTAAACACCACACACTCTAATACTCAAAGTCACAAAATGATGCTTGAAGAACAAATAGCCTAGACATGCTTACACTCTCTAGAAAACATGATTCTTGCCACTAGCTTGAAAATCAAGGATTTAATTAACTCATGAATTGTAACACCCCTATTTTTACTACTGAAAAATTTCATTTTGCAGCGGAAGTAATTAAGTAAAATATTGGGGTTACTGCTGTGATCGACATAATTCTGGCTTATGCAACCATCCTTACATCAAGAATAAGGCTAAAATATTTAAAGTAACACAAGAAAATTAGAAACAAAAGAACATTTATAGTATAATACTATGTTTGGAGCCTAACTTCAAGTTCAACAATACAAAATAAAAAAGAGGGGATACCATGGATCAAGAGTCCAAAAAGGGTATCCAGTTAAATATATCGATTGGATAACTATTATTCTTCGCCCAACCTCTATCATAGATGAAGTCACTCATCCTCACATAAGGCATCGTAGGCAACATAATCATCTAGCTAATCTTTTGAGACCTACACATAAGATTCATGACCTTCTACTCATGGGGAATGAGCATCACCCATAAAATAGGTGGTTAGTACGCTACGTACGGAGTAAGGGAACAATACTATCAAAACATGGATACAAATAATACATGCTTTCATATTAGACAATAAGGGAATAACCAAATAAATGAAACATCTCATAAGATAGAATATGATCATGATTCCTTCATTAAGTATAATCCATTTTCATTATTTTATATACGTTGAGTGCAGGAACTCCCTTATTCTTAAACTGGTGGAACGATCTTAAACTTCATCTCAGGGATAACACACCTGAGCCACTATTTTTTCTAGTGGAACAGAGATTAAAATATCTTCTCGAGGTAAAACACTCCCGAGCTACTATTCTCCTCGGTGGAACGGGAATACATATATATATGTAAAAAAAATAGATCACCTTGGTCCTGACTCACGTATTCTTCCACTTTAAATCATCAGTATATTTTTCATAGGTTATAACGATACATTTTCATTTCACGATGAGTAGGGGCCCCACTAATCTTAATCCGGTGGAATGGACTAAAGCATCTTCTTGGGGCAAAACGCTCCTGATACACTATTCTTTTCAGTGGAATGGAGATTAAAAACATCCTCTCAGGAAAAATGCTCTCGAGCCACTTTTCTCCCTGGTGGAACCGAAATACACACACACACACACATAGAAAAATAGATCACCTTGGCCCTACTCATGTTCTCTTTCACTTTAAGTGATTAATATCTTATTCAAGATAGATTCTCAAGCATAGAACATAGTAAAACAGACATACACATAGCATATGTCCAAGTCATTAAGTCCTTTCAAACCCTAATTACACACCCTTTAGTATTCATTCTACTATATTGTGTATTCCACACAACTTATATTATATCATCTCCAAATCCCATCATTATTATCATACCCAAAATGCATGATCTAATTCCATACATATACATTAACAATCTCATCCCTATATGTTAATCACGGAAATATCCAAGACCCAAATTCCACAGATTTGTTATAACACCTCCCATGAAATTTTCATGATCACCAATTTTGATAGATAACATCATAAGGTCAAACATTAGTAACGTATTCAGAAATCCATATAACCTCAAGATTTTATATATGGAATAATGGTATTACCATTACAAGATAGTTTGCCCCAAATTATCCATTAAATCATTTAAGGACCCCAAATAACAATAATACTTCTAAGAATTACTCATGCTATTATTATTATTATTATTATTATTATTATTATTATTATTATTATCATCATCATATTCATCATCATCATCATCATCATCATCATCATCATCATCATCATCATCATCATCATCATCATATTTTAATCCTCCTAACACATAAAAAATCAAAATTTCCTTATTCTCCCATAATGACCAAGTTACCCTTAAGCACAAATAAAAACCTTTATTTTATAAAATCTTATACCTTCCACACATATTATTTTCCAAGTCTACAATTAATCATCATACCTCATGATAATTCTTAAGTCCATTTATCAAAACGCATTTAACCCATATTTCACATCATAATATATATGTCCGCAAATATGATATTATCACAACAAAATAATAATGGTACCTCTTGCCCATTCTTACTTTCTTTTAATAGTATAATATCCTTAAGTCCATATTTCATACCATAATATATATTTCCACAAATATGACATTATCATAACAAAATAATAATGGTACCTCTTACCCATTCTTACTTTCTTTCAATAACATAATATCCTTAGGCCCATATTTTATACCATAAGATATATTTCCACACTATGACATTATCACAACAAAAACCATAACATAATGGTACCTCTCACCCATTCTTACTCCCTTTTAACATAATATTTATATCATCACAAAATATCATGATCAAACACATGTTATCTCATATATCAACAATATCATGAAAACATATATAATCATACAAGCAAATAACACCAATAATCCTAAACATCAAATAGTATCCTTACCAACTAGGATACCGAGCTCTAAGCACGCAAATCCTAAACTTCCTCTTCCGAAGCTACTAGAATACCACCTACAAAAAATAATAAAATTCATGGTTAGGCTTGATGAGTTAAATTGAAGGAGAAATCAAGGTAAAGTGGGTAAAAATAGAAATAACCACAGTTAAATGGGAGCTTGAGATGTGTGGATGTGTAGAGGAATGTGTGGTGGAGCTATGGTAAAATTTTGGTGGTGTTTGGACAATGTTTGAGGGTGAAAATAGGGGTGTACGACCAAAATTGGGAAGTTATACGGCTGAACAATAGGCGGTGTAGCCTTGGTCGAGAGAAAAACTAACGCACAACTAGGTAGTGCAAAGGTTACACGACTGTGCAGAAGAAGATTTTAAGTGTTGCACGGCTGTGCAGGTGGTGCACTAGCCATGTACTTTGCAAAACTACGATGAACGAGGGAAATAAAAAGGAAAAAGAGGCGGTGGTCAGCGGCGATGGCCGGTGACGATGTTGGGGAAGGTTGGGGTAACCTTGGTGGTCGATATATCGGCCAATGGGCAGCGAGCGGCAGCCGAGGTGGTGCACGTTGGTGGAATGGATGGTGTGTAGGCCAAAAATAGGGAAAGAAGGAAGAAGAAGAAGAAGAAGAAGAAGAAGAAGAAGAAGAAGAAGAAGAAGAAGAAGAAGAAGAAGAAGAAGAAGAAGAAGAAGAAGAAGAAGAAGAAGAAGAAGAAGAAGAAGAAGAAGAAGAAGAAGAAGAAGAAGAAGAAGAAGAAGAAAAGAGAAGGAAGAGGGAGCTCGAGCAATGGCTTTTTGACATAGAAAGGATAGAGAGGAGGCCAAAAAAGAGGGAGAACAAGAATATACAGTACATATATATATGTATATGTATATATGGCATGTGTGTGTGTGTGGTGTGAATAAATGAAGAAAGAAAAATAATACGGGGCATGTGACAATGATGATGGTGATGGTGCAGCTACAAGGTGATGTTGATGATGATGGTTGCAGAGGATGTTGACGAGTAGGGTAGTAGCTGTAGGGTGAGGGTGGTGATGGTTGTATGTAGGTGTGTTGCATAAGGATAATGAGAATAGAAGGAAGAAGAGTGGTAGGGTGTGTGCATGGGGGTGCAGGTATGCAAAGATGGAAAAAGGAGAAGAAGAAGGAGAAAGATGATGGATGATGGGTGATGATGCAGAAAGGTGATGGGTGATGGTGCAAGTGGGGGTGCAAGTTGCAACAAATTCAAAAGTGTGCAGCTTAAGGTTGACAGAAGTAGAAGAAGAAAGAAAGAAAGAAAAGAAAAGGAAAAAAAAAGAAGGGTTAGGGTATTAGTTTAGGGTGATTTTGGATTAGCCATAAGTAATTAGGATTAGTGAAAATTTTAGCGGGTTTTGATTTTGGTTTACGAATTATGGTTTATCTGAATCAAGGTTTCAGATTCCGTTAAAGTTTTGGGATTAGTGAGTTAGGTTAAGGCTAACATAGGATTTATTGATATTAGAATCAAATTAGGGTGTTAATGACGTAAGATTAGGCTAAGCAAATTTTTGGGGTATTATATTAATAACATGGAGCACACCTTGTCATAAGGATACAATTTACAATACAAACTCTTAATCATATTAAAGATATGGATCCCTTATTTTCAAGTAAAAAAATTCTAGCACAAGAAAAATATCCTAACTTGATGGATGTTCCTTGATTTTATCTAAGAGAATCAAGAATCAAAATAGTTAAAAACCCATTTAAAAACTTACAAAATAGATGCAAAAGATGAATTATACTCAATCTTATCTTCTTCCAAGAGTTGTCTTACCAAGAGGAGGGACAGGTATAATCTTCAATTATATTCTCAAAATTAACCATCCTTTGTTTAGTGAAAACAAAAGAGAATTAAAATGAAGATTAAGAGAGGGAAAAAAAGAAAGGAATCTGCGAAGAAAAGAGGGGAAATGGGGAAGTTAACTTTAGTTTCAACAAAGAGAGAATGAAGGGAGGAAGAAGAAGAACAAGGAGAAACACTTAGAAGAATTCACTTATGTAAAATAGAGAGAAAGGGAAGAAAATGTGGGGAGAATTGAAATAAATTAGGGGGGAGGGCTCCCATCCCTCTATGGTTATAAATTAAATGAGAGGCTTGACTTGAGTGAAAGGGATGGTGGAGTGTGAGGACAAAAGTGTAAGGGAATTAAATGTTAAAGCATAGGTCAGTGGAGAGGGTTTTCCTAGCTAATGTAGGCTTAGATGGCCACAACAACACTAAAAAGGTATGCACACTCATCCTAAGGGTATATGAGAGAGGTGAGGAAGAGAGAAGAGAGTATGTAGGATAAAAGGTACCAAAAGTGCTTTTTAGGGGATTTAAATTAAACAAAAATATTTTAATAATATAATAATATGAAAATATTCATTAAAAACCTTAAAGTGCTTAATAACACAAATAGATCATAATCTAAAAGTTTTAAAATCATTAGGAAATAATCAAAACAAAAACAAAAACAAACTTGAGAATCCCAAGCATCACCCGACTGACTATTTTAATCGTCAGACTAATGTGTCCTAGGTAAAGTGTGCAACACCCCAAAATTTTCACTTGTGTAGAACAATTACTTAAAGTATTAGGTGTTAGGCCGTGAAAAACACAGAATGTAGTATGGATAATACTTAAATTTTGCCATTAGTAAGGCTAAAACAACTCGGTACAAAGATTAAGTGTGGTAAACACTTAATCCAAAGCCGATGCACAATCAACAACAACAAAATAGAAGAAAAAAAATAGATACTTTAAATAAATTTAACCAAGCTTACAACACTTGATGTCACCAAGAGGATAATGAGAACAAAAAAAATACAACCAAAGAGGGAGAGAGATATATCGTATAACCCTAACAACTTTCGAACCCAACCTAATATACTACCACTGCCAATAGAGCCTACAAGGTTATGACCGTCCATTGAATAAATTGAGGACCTTGAAATAGAACCCATTAATACAATAGTACTAAGTAAGCCTACTACACATCCCTAATTAATCAAATGTTATATGGAGCATTTAAAGGGTGTCATAAGAGAAATCATGGCATCACACATCGAATAGTATATACCATAATGAAATACCATTTTATGCTATAACTTATATCATACAACATTCCACATGCTCATCTTATCACACTTAAACATATTATGATTGTTTCATTAATCTAATTGCACAAAGGGTATCCTTAGAATAGGAATACACTAAACCATTATTATGACATTTTCCAATAATCACTTCTAAACCACTCATAAACATAAGAAGGAAGAAATACTACAATGACTAACCCATATACTAACAACTACAACAAGTAGCGCATAACGACAAATACCAAAACAACAAACCAAAATCAAGTAGTGCACAATGACACCTACCAACCAATAAACCAAAATCAAGTAGTGCATAACAAAATCTACCAATAAACAAACCAAAACAAAGTAGTGTACAATCATAACTACCAAACCATCAAATTAAAACTAAGTAGTGAACAATGATAACTTGTAATACCTCAAATTTTAACAAACCCTTATCCTGAGTAATTAATATAGTAATCTAATTCTAATATCAAAAAATTAATATTTCTATCTTATCCTAACTCCCTAATCCTAAATTTTAGCCTAACCCTAATTTTTATTTATTAATATATTCATAGATTGAACCTATTCTTAATACCCTAACCTAAATTATCTTAAACTAAACCTAAATCTAAACCCACACCTTTTCTCTTTTTCTCCTTTTCTTTTTCTTCTCTATCCTTATATTTTCCACCGGTTGATTTTTCTTTTTCCCTTCTTCTTTCCTCTTATGTGCACAAAATCCCCTTCAATGCTCCTCTTCCATGACCTACATACACTACTCTCATTATCACCCATGAACTTCCTCTTTTTCTATGTGATGGGTTACGTTGACAAAGATCAACTCACCCTATTTCCTCTCCCATTGTGCGTGCATGTCAGTATACACACACACACACACCCTATGTAACACACTAAACCACCCTCTTTCTCCCTCTATTTATATATAAAAAAATCACCCAAACACAACCTTTCTCCTTCCTTCTTTTCCTCTCCTTGTTTTTGCTAAGACAACCCTAAAAACCTATCACCGGCGAGTCCAACTGAGGCACCACCACCACCACAGGCAAAATTTGCCATTCTCTCACCCATTCACTGGCCAAAATCCCCACAAATTGCCCCTAATCACCGACCAAAACCACCAAAACCTACTCACCACCTTTGGTCAAGCTCACAAAAACCCACCCACCACCTTCTACCATTTTAACCAAAATTACCTCCCACCTTTGGCAAAAATCACCACAACACTCCTGCCTTTCACCCATTTCTATTGAAATCTTACCCCATTCTAGACAAAACCACTAAAACCTACACCCCCTTTGGCATCCACCACCGAAGCCCATCCCCACTTTTCAGCATCCACCACCGAACCTCCCTTTGCTGCACAAGTTTTGGCTAAGACTTCCTTCAAACCTCAGTTTAGTTTTCCTCATTCTTTCACCCTTCCATTAACTTAAACCCTAATTAATTATATCATTTAATTCTAATTATTTTTTATTAATTGTTCTTAGGTGATATTCCAAAGGTTTTAGAAGAGGCGGGATAAGATAAGCGTGCTTAGAGACCATATGCTTTTTCGTAAGGATACTAGTCAATGTTTAGGGTTTTGTGTTAAATGCTTGAATGGCCATGTGTATTATCATGTTATTGTTATTATGTTTCTAAATTCATGTGGTTAATGATATGTTATGATAATATAGATTGTATGAGAGAAAGAGAGTATGAATAACAAAAGATGTGATGATATGATGTTACTAAACTAGGTTGTATTTTTGTGGATGAGTATAACTTATGGAAGAGTATTATGGGCCTAATAATATATTATAAGTGGGAAACAAGTGTATTTAAGATTTATGATGGTAAATGGGGGATTTAGAAATAATGGCTTTGAAGATATAAGACTTTTGTAAAATAAAGGCTTTCAGCAATCTGTAAGGGCATTTTGGTCAATATGGTGTAATATGGGAATTTTAGTATTATGATATGTTATATGGATGAAAATATTCTAATAGGATTTTTTGGAGTGATTAGAGTGAGTGATTATGAATTTCATAAGTTCTTAAAAATGAGAAAATAAACTTAAAACGATAAAGTTATTATCACATGTGTAAAAAGTTATAATTAGACCATGAATTTTGAATATGTTTTTAATGTTGGTATTTTGGAGATTTATATTGAATTTTGTAATTATATGTGCTTATGGGAAGATTTATGACTTACTTGTGAAATTAGGATTTTGAGATCTTTGGAAATAATAGCTTTTGAGATAGAAATATTATCGCATGTGTAAGACGTGGGAGTTAGGCCTTTAATTTCAAGTATGTTAAATAATAATATTTGAGGAATATATACTAAATTTGGTGGGTAAATGATCAATATAGGGGGATTTATACCTAAAGTGTGAATTTAGGATTTTTGGAAAAAATAAGCATCTTAACATTTGGAAACAGTATTGTTATATATATGATGATGCCTTTGATTGAGTTAATTATGTTTTGTACTTATCAAACCAATAATGAATAATATACTAACCATTTAAAGCGAAAGATCACGGGAGTGGGGCTGAGGTGCTGGGTTTGTTCCATCGAACAATAATAGTGGATCAGGTGTATTATCCCTAAGAGGTGTTTTAGTATGTTCCACCAGATTAAGAATAGTAGGACCTTATACTAAATATGAACAAGAATATGATTTGATATAAGAACTAATAATAAAACATTAAATATTTAAAGTGGAAGATTACATGGATCAAGACCAGGTGTTGGATCCATTCCATAAGACGATAATAATGGCTCTAGTGTGGTGTCCCTGAGAGGTGCTTCATACCATTCCATCGGTTTGAGAATAGTGGTTTAGGAGTGTTTTACCCTTAGTGGTGTTGTGTATGTTCCGTCGAATGATAATAGTGGCTTAGGTGTATTGTTCCTAAGAGGTACTTTAGAGTGTTACACCAGTTTAAGAATAGTTAGGTCCCTAAACTCAACGTAAATAAAAGAATGGATCATGTTATATTCTAATAATATAAATATGGACTAGTATTTACCTTATATTATTTTTTGTATCTAACATGTATACTATTTTTCGTTGTGAATGCATGTAATTATGTGTTTCCTTTTTTTGATTATATTGTTACCTTATTCAATACGTAGCGTACTAATCATTCTTTTTTATGGGTGATGTTCATTCCCACAAGCAGATGACTCGGATGTTTATGTGTAGATCGATGAGGACCCAGTTGAAGATTTTACAACTTTTGATGCTTTGTATGGGGTAGAGTGACTTTATGTATTAGGTCTTTTGGGTATAGATCATGTTATCTGGATGATGGCATTATTAGGATACCCTTTTGGACTCTTAGATCCATATTATCCCTTTTGTCTGTATTTTGGATTATTATACTCGAAATTAATCTCCAAATATGTATTTACATTTATGAAACTTCTCTAGTTTTCTTTTATCATGTTGAGCATTTTAAATTGTTTTGGCTTGTGATTGATATAAATATGGGATAATAAGCTAGACTTATGTTAATTACTAGAGTAACACCATGTTATTTTAATTATATGCTTCTGCTGTAAAATGAAATTTTTTAGTAGTAAATGTTGGGGTGTTACAAGTTGGTATCAGAGATTTGGTTTTGATTACTGTGTTTTGTTTTCAAATGATCCCTTATCTAATTTTATCAGTCTATTTCATGTTTCAAAAACCTAACTCTTTGAAAACTTGAATTAACTCATGAGGGAATCGAGAACGGATATCCTAGGCGGCATTTGTATGAGATAATGTGTACTATGTGTTAGTAAGTTTGGAATATTTTCCCCTAACATTTATTGTATTACGGCTAGTTTTTCATGAATTTTAACAGTCACATAGGTCATCTAAAAGAGACCTTCAATGTATTCAGCAACTTAAATAGGCGTCCGCTACCACCTCACTGTCAACTACCACAACCACCTCCGCATTACCCATTGGAGGGTATCGGATAGGACTGGCTTCAGAGGATTACAAGACATCACCCACCAATATATGCTGGTGATGAGAGTCAGATGATCTTGGGAAGATAGATTTAGGACATGGATAGGACATTCAAGGTAATTGATTACCCACTTACCCGAAAGGTAGGCATATCAAACTTCTTTCTTTGAGGAGCAGCTAAAACCTGGCGGATAGGTTGTCATGCATAAGGATGACCACCGATGAAAGGCCCCGAAAATTTCTAATTTTAAAAATTATATTTAAATGAGGCTTTTATTAAGAAAATTAATTAAATAATTTTTTATTAAAATAAAAGGGAATTAATTAGGACTATTTTAAAAGAAAATAATAAATAAATTTTTAATAGAAAATTTTTGGATATTTTAGCTAATTAAGGATTTTATTTTAGAAACTAATTAAATAAATTATTTTATTTAAAATAAGAAGGATAAAATAGTTCAAAATTAATATGAATTTTATAAATAATATAATTGAAGAAAATTAGGGTGTTTTGCTAATTAAAATGGAGTTTATGAAAAATCTTTTAAAAATCCTAATTTAGCCTAAAAAGGAATTTAAATATTATTATTTTTAAATATCCCTAATATCGCAATTAATTTAATTAGCCTAACCCATTATTTTTCCTTTTTCCTTTTCTTTCTTTCTTTTTCTTTCTTCTTCTTTTCTTCTTTTTTTCTCCTCCCCGAACTGGGCCAGCTTGCGGCCCAGTTCCCCTTCTTCCTTTTCTTCGGCTAGCCCAGCCCGTGTGGTGCCTCCTTCCTTCTCCCTCGCCGCTCCGCGTTTTTCTTCTCTTGCCCCCAAAATGCACTGTTTTATTTAAAAAAAATTTAGCCGCGTATGCCCGGTTCTTCCCCCTTTTTCCTTTCTTTCTTTTTCTTTTGGACCGCCAGTCCAGCCCCCCCCCCATCTTCTTCTTCCTTCTTCCCCCGTCGACGCCGTTCAACCTGCAACCTCCGCCACCCAGCCGAAAATTCCGCTGCTAGTTACGGCCATTTTGACTGGTCGTTCTCCTTCCTCTCTCTTCCCCCTAACTCGTTGGCCCTTTTGACCCAACCAACGCTCCCTCTTCTCGCGCGTTTCTCCTTCTCCCCGCCAGCCAACCCTACCTCGTCCCTGAGATTCCGTCGGCCAAACAACGCCGTCGGTGAGCCTGAACCAACCTGCCTTATCCCCTCACCGACCCATAGACCCTAACCTTTCATTTAAACCCTATAAATACCCCTTACCAACCTTGTAGTTGAGTTTTGTTTTTTGAACCTAGGGAATCCTTCCTTTTTGCCGCCACTCCTTTAGACACCAGCCCTGCCACCATCGGCCAACGCCACCACCCACTCCGCCTACCAAACTATTCCTTGCACCACTCTCTAGCTAACCAAATGTCCCATATCCCTCGATTCTTCCCACTCAAGCCACCTTGGTTGTGCGAAGTAGCCCTCTCAATCAACCCTCTCTTCAACCTCCGCCGCCCTTTGAACCGCCCTTAGCCACCTCTTTCGCTGCCTCCACCGCTCCTTTCACCTCCTAAATTGTGATGCAGACCCTCCTCTACCTTTCTTTTCCTCTCCCTCCCTCTCCTCCTTTCTTTCTCTTCTTCTTCCCCATTCAACCACCACCGCCGTCGCCATACGCCGCCACCTTTGGCTGCACCTCCACCTTTATTCTGTTCCTCTCCACCTGGGAAACCCTAAACACTCCAACTCCCACCTCAATTCTCCCTATCCTTTTCCCAGCATCCAACTTTTCCCCTTTTCTTCCCTTTTTCCAGCCACCACCGCCGTGGTGCACCACCGCTGGTGACGCCTATCACCACCAGCCTAAGATTGAACCTTATACCCTCTTAACCCTTTTCCTTATTTTTATAAGCCTTACTTTATTTATTTCATTTATGTGAATATAAATACTATTATTATTATTATTATTATTATTATTATTTCTATTTTTTAATATGTATTATTATTATTATTATTAGTATTAATGTTTTGATTATTATTTTTGTTGAGGGTTGAAGCCCTATTGTATTTTTATTTCAATTTTATTATTATTATTCTTATTGTTTATGTTATTATTATTATTAATATGTGTTTATTATTATAATTATTATTTTTATTATTACTATTTTGAATTACTATTATTATTATTATTATTCCATTATTAGTATTACAGCTACTTTACTATTAGTTTTGCTATTATTATTATTATTATTATTATTATTATTATTATTACTACTACTACTACTACTATATTATTCTTATTTATATTATCATTGAAATTATTTTAGCATCTTTGCTATCATTAATTTTAGTATCATTATTATTATTAGGGTAAAGTTTTCAACCTTATATTATCAACTTTTATAATATTTCTATTATTTCTTATATCTTTAGCAAAGATAGTAATTAGTTAATGTTATTTTTATTAATATGTTATTATTTTGTCAAAGCCCTAAGGAGGTGTAGGAGCATGCTCCAAGACCCGTGTCGTTTTAGGTAAGGGTGTTTCTAAGGCCTATTGTGTGCTTATTTGCATTATGTGCTTCGTATGCTATGTATTCTATATTTATCATTATTAATTATTTCGTATGTGGTATGACATGGAGTTGAAGTATTTTTTTGTGTATTTTCCTGGCATATGTATTATTTATGTGTGATGAATGGTTTGTGATCCTATAAGACATGCTTGTGAGGATGTTAATGTGCTTTGTGTGGGAGAAAGGATGAAAAAGGAGAATGGGAAAATAAGTTGACCAAGGGATTTGAGTTGACCTAAGTATTTTAATGATCCCTGAGTGGAAGAATAAAATGGGGAATTTAGGGTCTTGTGTGAAAGAAGTTAATTTATGGTCTTATATGGGAGAATCTAATTTATGGTGTTGTATGGAAGAATCTAAATTATGATGTTATATGGGAGAATCTAATTTATGATGTTGTATGGGATATTGTAATTTATGATGTTGTATGGGAGATTCTAATTTATGGTTTTGCGTAGGAGAATCCAATTTGTGGTTTTATGTAGGAGAATCTAATTTATGGTTTTGCATGGTTTTGTGTGAGAGGAATTAATTTATGGTGTTATGTGGGAGAATATAACTTATGATGTTATATGGGAGAATCTAAATTATGATGTTGTATGGGAGAATGTAATTTATGATGTTATATGGGAGGATCTAATTTATGGTTTATATGGGAGATTCTAATTTATGGTTTTATGTGGAAGAATCTAACTTATGGTATTGTATGGGAGAATCAAATTTGTGGTTATGAATGGGAGAATCTAATCAATTATATTATATGGATGAATCTTTGGTTTTGGTATGGGATGAATTTAGGGTTTGGTATGGATGAACCTTTGGTTTCATATGGTTTGAATTTAGGGTATGGTATGGATAAATCTTTGGTTTTATATGGTTTGAATCTAGGGTTTGGTATGGATGAATCTTGGTTTTGTGTGGATGGAATTTAGGGTTTTGTATGAAGGAATATTGGGTTTTGCATGAAAGAATTTAAGGTTTTATATTGAGGGATCTAGGGTTTGCATGGTTGAATCTAGGGTTCATGTGAAATTTTATGGTTTCGCATGAAAAATTTGAAATGTTGCATGGGATGTATAAAGCCTGCCTAGGAGCAAAATTTAAGTATGAAAAGTTGATTTGGGATGTGAGGATGGTAATGTAATCGTTGTTTGGGTGGTTGAGCACTTTGGATGGAAAATAGTACGTGGAGCATTATAATGGTACGTAGGAGATCAAGCTAGGGTTTGTGTGGACAATTAAGATTTGGTGTGGCTTCTTATGGTTTTTGTGGTATCATGTGCATTTGGTGATTAAAGTGCAATTATGATGGTGGAATTTTATGATTTGTGATGTGTGAAGTGTAAAGGGAATAATTCATGCATGTTTGGGTGAAAGCTTTTGAATAAGATACTTAAGACACTAATCATTTAAAGTGGAAGATTATTGAGTCGGTTCCAGCCGATCCACCGGTTAGGAGTAGTGGTTAGGGTTTTTACCGTATGTGTGACCGATCCACCGGCGAAAAAAGTGGTGTGGACTTTATCCCGCAAGTGACCGACCCACCGGTAATAATAGTGGGGTGACTTGAGCTCAATAAACACAAACCAGAGTTTGCTAAGACACTTAAAAGATACTAATTACTTACAATGGAACACCATGTGAACAGGAACCAGATCGATCCACCGACATAAAATAGTGGCAGGGTATGTTACCCTTGCGACCGATCCACGGGCTAAAATAGTGGGGTTCCTGTACTCGTGTGGACTTGATAAAGAAAATGGCGTGAATTGATTTCTAATAAAAGAGTAATTAAATAAGTAATCTGGACTTCTTGGGCCTTTATATATGTACCTGAATGATTGATCGATATTATGATATCATTAAGGTCTTTATGTTCTTTTATTCTTATGCATGGTTTATGTGATTTTATGTGTTGGCCTTAGTACTCGGTTACCTTACTCAGTACGTAGTGTACTGATCACCCTTTTCATGGGTGCTGCTCATTCCCACGAAAAGTTGCCTTCTGACTTTGTGCAGGTGGGCGAGACATTAGTCGGGGCTGAGCGTGGAGCTTGTTTTGGCTTGAGGTTCGAGAGTGTTGTGGTCGTATTTTCTCTTCATGTGATTTTATTTCATTATGCTATTTCTTTTGTATCAAATTTACCCTCTTATGATTTATTACTCGATTGAGTATTTTAAATGAACCTTTAATCGGTTGTAAGCTTATTTCTCTTTTGGAAATGAATTACAATTCTTTATGCGTACTCTAATTTTGTTTTACAACCGTTTAATGCTTTAGTTTGTCTTGATTTATAATTGATTGTTAATCTTTTCTTTAGCCTTAGCACTTGGTACCGAAACGGTTGGAGAGAACTGGTTTGGTACTAAGTGTGGCGGTAACATCCCCATAATTCATGGATTTTAATTTAAGTATTTCTAATTTAATTACTTCCGCTTTAAATAAAAAAAGGTGAATTTTAGGGTGTTACAACCGATGTCCTAGGAGGACTTCAAGATGACAATCTGCACTAAGTTCTACACTTAAAGTATTAATAAGGACATGTTGAAGGAGTTCAAGCATCTTACTCAAGGATATATGACATTAAGGTAGTATTACACCCAATTCACAGAGTTTTTGATGTTTACGTTGGGCATAGCAGTTAGCGAGTCTACTGTTGTTTACCAATTTGAGTAGAGGCTCCATTTCAACATATGTAGGATGATGGGTGTCGTGGCTTTCCAAGACCTAGCCAAGTTGTACAAGCGGGTGTGTGTCACCACTATCATGGTATAGGAGTAGGCTTTTGTTATGGGCAAGAAGAAGCCAAAGATATAGTATTTTGAAGGGAGGATATAGTTCTAGGGAGGCAAACCTCTAGGGTTCCACCAACAAGTTCAAGTTCAGTTGTAGGGTGGTCAGTTTTGACACTAGGGTTAGACGGGTGGTCAAAGCAGATTGTTAAGATAGCGAAGGTGCTTCTTGCCCCATTTTTATGGTCGAGACCATTTAGAGTGAAACTTTTATGGGCATCAATTTAGTGCAAGATGTGTGGTTAGTTGGGCCATAGATCTTTTGAGTACTAGCGTCAGGAGGGACAATTTCAACATTAGGGTTTTCCAATACCTTAGCAGCAAACCTATTAGTAGCGACCCTACTAGCAGCAACAAGAGCAAAGGGCATATGCCCTAGCTTGTGGACAGCCTAATGAGGTTTAGGAATACCACAAGGGCCTCACCCTTTACCTCAAAAGGGAGAAGGATAGACTCAGGGTTTTGTAGGGTATCATGGAGGATACCAGAGAAGACACTCAGGCGGTCAAATGAGTGTCATCACCCAGACAAAGGTTGATCATGAATTGGACGTAGTCGCAGGTACATTCTCCATTATCTTCTTACCAGCTTATGTATTATTTGATTCTTGGGTATCTATATCTTTTATGTTTACTATGCTTACTGCTAAAGTTACTATATCACCGTCTGCTAGTGTATCTATTTCTATGATGTTGCCTTCTTGGGATAGATTGGATTGCACTAGGCTCTACTCAAATGTCACCTTAAAGATAAGAGGGGTAGACTTCCTAGTGGATTTGATTGAGTTGGACCTTTGGGACTTCAATGTTCTCTTGGGGATAGATATGTTGGGGGTAACATTGGGTAGTGATAAGCTTCGCCCAAGAGTGAGTTGTGTTGCGGAGACCTCAAGGTGCTAGGGTCTCCTATAGGAGATGCAAGCCTAGGCCTATGGCGAAGGTCGTATCTACCTATATGTTATATTTGTTGGTGTATAGGAATTACCATATGTATTTTTTTTTTTGGAGTTTAGGAGCTAAAAAAGACATAACAGCATTTGAGGGTATCTCAGTTGCTCAGGAGTTTCTTGACATATTTAAGGTGATGAGGGTGATGAGGGGATGACATAAAAGAAAGGAGAAGTATTAGGGTTTGGGGGAATAACTAGGGTTTCATGGGCACATGTGAAGGATGAGGAGTGAAATTGTGATGTTGGGTGTGGTTGGAGTGGAGTGGTGGTATTGGAAGCAAAGGGGAGTATAGGCCATGTAGGATAGGGAGAAATGAGGCCACATAGGCCGGATTAGGGTTTTTGAGGGAAAACCCTAGAGGGCAACAGTGTGTTGAAACGGAATTATAAGGAGTGGGCCTTGATCCACGTGCATAAGAGTTTGGGTCTCTCATGGTGAGTGAGGGAAAGGTGAGGAAGAAATCTGGAGTCCTAGGGTGCACAAAGGTCCCAAGATATAGGACGAGGCTTTTTAGGAGAACTAGGACAAAGGGGTGAGAATGGGAAATCTTGTGGGTCATGCATGTCTAGTCGGGGTTGCGTGTGGAATAAGATACGAGTAAAACACTAAACACTTAAAGTGAAAGATTATTGATTCGGGCCCAAGTGAGGATATTTTCCGGTCACCGGCTATAATAGTGGTTAGGTGTGTTCTATCCTGTAGAGTGTTTTCCTATCCACCAGCTATAATAGTGGGATTCCCAAGCTCGATAAAATAAACTTTATATGGAAATAAATCAAGGAAAAGATACTAACTATTTACAGTGGAACACCACATGAGTCAGGGCTAAGTGAGGAAAATTTCTGGTCTACTAGCTATAATAGTGATCAGGTGAGCTTTACCCTGGAGTATTATCTGGTCCACCGGCTATAATATTGGTCAGGTGCATTTTGCCATGGAGTGTTATTCAGTCCACCGGCTATAATAGTGGGGTCCCCGTACTCACGCGGAAATAATATGGAAAATGTGTTAGACAGAAATAATGGCCTATGTCTCAAATAATGATATGAACCTAAATGAAGTATTATATGCCTTATTTGCCTGTTTTTACTTGCATGGCCTTATCCATATGGTTACCTTACTCGGTACATGGCATAGTGATCATACATTTCATAAGTGCTGCTCATTCCCACGAGTAGTGGCCCCTTCCGATTTGTTGTAGGTAGAAGATGTTATATGACTATGACACATTCGATGCATTAGGCAAAGCTAAGTAATGGCCTATTGGACTTGGTAGGGGCCCAAAAGCAAGTGTTGTCTGAATTCATGTTTTCTTGTTTTTACTCTATTTTGTTGATCGTACTATTTTCCCCTTAGGGGCTTGATAATGTATTAGTTTTTTGTTCTCTAATAACTTTTAATCACACACTTTGGCTTTTCTTTCTAATCATGAGTTATTTAAATCCATATGGTTTTATTGCCTAATCGATTTTATGCCTTGTGAGTTTTCTAGCCTTGTGGTTGGTACAAGATTGGCAAGGGGTCAGACTTGTGCCGATCACGGCGGTAATACCTCCCCGTCTTAGATTATGGTTTTTGATTAAATGAAATTTCTCAGTAGCAAATTTTGGCGGTGTTACAGATTAAGTGAAAGGTAGTCAGCCCACTTGAGTGCTACCATGTGGAATGAGGAAAGGTAGAATAGGCTATAGAGTGGAAAGGGGGTATTTGTACAAAAATCCTACAACAATGGGGTATTAGATCCCCATATTTTACTACTGAAAAATTTTAATTTAAAATATTTCAGAAGTGGAAACATATTAAATACATCGAGGAAAAATAGGATGCATAACTGCACTTAACATAAGATAGGTGATAACCACCCGTCTCATGTTAGATATAAGGCTAAGAAACCAAACCACTAAAAACCAAAGTAGAGTATGCAAGAAACACAATATATTGATACTAAATAAAGTGTTTACAAAATAGGATCTCATTGGTCCTCAAAATATTCAAATAAATGAAAGAAGGTTAAAATGAGTAAAAAAACTACAATGGTAGAAAAAAAAAAGCTAGGAGTATCCTCAAAACTTGGTCCATTAAAGATTGAATAACAATCTATGAATGTTCTTGCTCTTAAGCTTCAAGCCCAAATTGAGGTAGGCCCACTACCGTCCATCCCTAAAAACCTGTACATGGTCTTTTACTCATAGGAATGAGTAGGTGACCGAACAAATGGGGACATCAGTATACTTCATACTAATTAAGGTAAGGTAGCTCCTTAATGAGAGTCACATGCATATAAGATCCTAACATAATATGGAGATCATACTAACCATATATAATCTTATGCCATACAATTAGATATACAAGTTCTATTATAGTCATATACTACATCAAAACTTTATACTATACACGACTCAAACAAATTAGGACCCATAACGCTTATCAACATGACATAAGCATCATATATGGCAACATAGAATTTACTAAGTAGGTTATTCAAACAAATATTAAGGTTTCAACCATCTATTCAAATAGTTTTCCACTAAGTATATTTTCCCAATTTACATAATCCATAAGGTCATTTATTTATAAGCCAGTGTTTCTCTATCCATTTCTTTTTTGTTTATCCACATCCTTATTCTTATTCTTATTCTTATTGAGTGATGGATTGTGTACCACCCCATGGAAGCCTATCCAAATCAAAGGACATAAAGTTTGGCTGAAGCCAACTAACCGCCAATGGATATAAAGTATGACTGAAGCCAAGTAACCACTAATGGACATAAAATTTGGTCAAAGCTAAAATCCACCTAGGCGACTTGACCTTTTAGTATCAATACCTCAGTACATCATTAGTTTTTAGAGTAGGTAAAACACTAGGATCTACCAGGATCCTGTCCAAAGGTAAAGCCCGAAGATAGACTAAACCCCAGTAGCTGATCGAGGATCGGGTAAATTAGACCCATACACAACTTGATCATCTTCCATTTTAAGTGATTAGTGTGTCTATTTTCAAGGTTATATGATCATACAAGGCCCATACAACATCCAAGTAACACATCCACATACTCATTCCATCTTAACCATTTTTTACCCTCCAACAATGTGGTGGGATTTCCAATAGTGCTCAACCAATATTAATCAATCCATCATGTCAATCCACTTTATGTCAAGAATTTAAATTACATTACCCTTTTGAAGTCATAGCGTACATATTAAGTTTTTTTCCACTAAAGCCTTCCCAAGAACTTATTGAGAATGCTATGAATTATGATCTATTTAATCCATCTATTAGGTTAGTCAAACCATGCCAAAAAGTGTATTTCCATCATTAAAGAATCATATAGTAGCATTGAGCATAATCTCAAAACATATCAAGTTAAAAAGATCAAAATCACACGCTTTTGTTGAACTAGTTAATTGGTTTGGGCTAACAGGTCAGTCAGTTTGACTAACTGGTTACCTAGTTTGGGTCAATCAATCGATCAATTTGGTTAAGAAAAATCCCAAAGTTCCCTCAAAGTAGTTGGTTGGTTTGTTCAGACCAGTCAATCGCATATGATAGACTACTTAATAGGTTTAAGTAGAGGGCAACCAATGTCACCACATACCAACTATTTGCTCAGTTTGAGCAAAATAGTAAACCATTCTAAGGACTAGTCGATCAATCTGCTCCAAACAACATATAACAAACCTTTTTCATGATAATCAATTTCTCAAATCTTACCAAATCCAAACCATAATATTTCACAGCAAAATACCAACATTTAATAAGCTCATGAATTAAACCATGCTTCACATGCAAGTAAATTAACCATATCTTTTCTAAATTCATGCATTTTTCTCAATATTCCTAATCAATTCAACATGCATCAATTAGAATCCAAACTCTCATGTAGGCATATAAAATTAACATATTATAGAGTACATCACATCATATGCTTATTCATACCATATTTCAAAGGTACAAATGACTTACTTGATGCTTAGCAAAGTTTCCCACTAAAGAGAAAAAACTCAAGCTGGAAGATTTCAATTTCCAAAATATTTATAAACAACAAGTTAAAACTCAAAAATCATTGAATAACTTTTACAAATCAAAAATTCAAATTAGAAAATAAATCGGACTTACCATACTCAAGCGAAAAATAGAGAATGATTCAGCTGTAATCAACTCAACTTCCTCTTAAACCCAACCTTTTTCTTGCTTAAGGATAAAGTAATAGAGAGATAGAGAAAGGATCACAAGAGTGAAATGAATTCTAATGTATGATTTTAGTGGAAAGGAAAGAACACAAGTGCTAGAGGACTAAAATGTTTTAGAGGCAGAAAGAAAAGTGAGAAGGAGGTCGTTTAGGGTTATCTACAACCAATGAATCCATGAAGGAATGATTGAGGTTATGAAAAAGATTGAAAACCATAATTTTATCATTTAAATCCGAGCTAAATGGGTGAATTTATCAATAATAGGTTTATTTCCATCTCATGGCTCAAATGGTGCTTTTTTTTAGAATACATATCGAGTTCAGCTAGAAAATATCAAACACAATAAGGAAAATGAAAGATTAGCATGGGAAGGAATCTCCCAACAAAGTAGGAATAGTTAGGAATCGAATAATCCTTCTAGAGGTTTGTAGAGGAAAGAGGAAGAAAAAGACAACAATGAGGTCATCCTCCCCTTTAATTATCAAAATCGAGCCTTTAAATCTATTTGAGGATGCAAATAAAGCCAAATAAATGATAAAAAAAAGGGTTATGATGCAATAGCATACCTATATCACTCTCATTATTATTCTTCAAGGGATGAAAAACAAGAAGAATTGACATACTTGGAGATAGAACCCATTATACTTGAAAATTCTTATGCTTCTAATGTTTTGCTAAATAATTACTGCAAGTATTGTATATGTTTACAATAATCTCAAGCTATTCAAGATATTTGATGTATAAGACAATGGCATTACAATAATTACAAAGTACATGGAATAATAAGGCTACAAGACACAAAGTTGGATTATATATGTTAAATCTATGTATTACATATTTAGAGTTTTTTTAGCTTTGTTATTTTGTTGCATACTTTGTAATGCTTGTAAAATGTCATTGTAACTCATAGGTACATACTTGTGCCATGTCAAATGGGTTATTTTTATTAATAAGGCTGAGTGTATAAGCTTATTAATGAAAGGACATGTATGTGTGTGTGTGTATATATATCCTTGTACATTAGATCTAAGGCATGATATGCATAATAAAAGAGTTCAATTCATTTTGCTAACTTCCCACCTCTGACGGAATCGTACCACTATCCCAATAGGAAAGACTAGTTACCGCTCAGTGCATGGGAAGATAAGATACTTTGCTACACTCATAAACTCCGGAAGTGACTACTTGTCCATTACTCTAACTAGTCTGCTCTCGTCTAACAAGCTCGCTAAGACAAGAAGAACTCAGCTTACTCACCGGGGGTGGCGATAACCTTTTCTCATATTATCATATGAAATGTGAAATGAAACTTAGTAAGGGTTGTCTATTAAGGAAATAAAACAATTAAATTTGAATAGAGAGAATTCACACAAAGACCATGTGTTCTTCTTCTTCTCTTCTTATTATTCAAGTGAGATCCTAGGAGAGTGGTAGAGTGCATTCTATTGATAAATAAAAAAATTATCTTTAGAAGGTTAAATATCTTAGGTTAGATATTAGCTACCTTCCAAATGCAACATATAGATCAACTCTAATCATTTGAGTTTAAGGAAGCTTTTGAATATTTTACAATACTTGAAGACCATTGAAAAGATATTATTTTTTATAATATTATGTGTTGAAGATCTTCCAAATCAAATTTGGTATCAAAGCATCGTCATTGGGGGTAGATAACTCAAGTGCATAATTCAACTATAGTTTTGACTTGAACATAAGCAACATTGGAAGTTCTTGTAAGATTCTTGATTCTCTTTATTGAATTATTTGAATATTAATGAATTATTTTTGAATATTTAGAAAAACCTGCATGCTTTTACTTATCCTTGCATGCGATAGAATAATCTTTCATAGTTCTTTGAAGGATTTTGATTGTTCTTGTATAAGAATCTCGACATAGTTTTGGAAATTTTCATACGTGTAATGTGTGCAGAATTCAGCGTGCTATGTATAGCTTTTAAACATTTTGAATTTTTAGTTTTTGCATGAAAATTTCCATGCTTAAGTTTTCTTGGATGTTATTTTAGCACGTGTGGTATTATAGGTTGGTATTGGAATCGACTAAGTGTGCATGATTTGTGAAAGTGTTACATGGTTCAAGCTTTTGGCCGAATATGGTGTGTGTGTTTTGTTTTGGTTTTTTTATTGTGTATTTTGATATTTGAGTATTTTAATTTTGATTTTTCTTATCCATTTGAGTTATTTCAAATTGATAGGCTATTTTTTTTCTTTATGAAATTATACTTGAAGGGTTCGAATACAGACATAATGTTTTAAGGGTTTTTGAAGGAGTTTTCGAAACTTGCTGAATTTTATATCGAGAATTTAGCAAGATAAGTGTTTAAGTGTACCTATTTTTATTGTATGATTAGCAAAATTACTTTATTATTGTGTATTATGTTCATTAGACTCAAATATTTGTGCAATAATCAAACAAGAATTACATTGTGGTGTTGGGTTGTCTCGGGTGTAATTAACTAAACAAAAAACCTAGTGGAATCTGAGTGTTTTAGGGTTATAGTAGTTGAACCATGGAGGGGTAAAATTTTCCAAGCCATGCTTGAAACTATTAAAAAACTTTCAAATAATTTAGATGTCTCTAATTCTCAACTTAGGCAAATTCCTGTAATACAAACTCAACTACAAAAGTTATAATCTAGGTTTATCGAATAAGAATCGGTCCAAAATGTCAAAGAACAAAGGGAGTTATATAGAGATTGACTAGGAAGTGCTATAAAATCAAATAATCGATCTAAGGGAAGGTATCTAAATCCAAGAATATACCATGATGAAGAGTATATAGGGAGTGGAAGTAACGGAAAGTTCCATAACCATTAACTAAAGTATCATAAAAAAGAAGATAAAGGAATTAAGCTTTATCTTCTTGATCTTGATGGTAAACTTGATGTAGAATTTTTTCTTGAGTGGTTACATAAATTGGATGCTATATTTGAGTTTAAATATTATCAAGATTAGCCAAAATATAAAATAGTTACTCTTAAGTTTAAGAAGTATTCTAGGATATGGTATGATAATCTAAAGAGAACTAAGGGAATGAGAAGGTAAATGAAAAGTAAAATCTTGGGAAAAACTCAAAAAGCATCTAAGGAAGAAATTTATCCATAAAAAGTATGAGAAAGATAATTATATTAGATTGACTACTCTTATACTAGGACTTCTAAGTGTTGAAAAATATGTTAGAGAGTTTGAAAAGTTGGCACTTATATGTGATATCCATGAAAGAAAGGAATAAACATGCGCTAGATTTTTAAGCGGCCTTAACATGATGATTCGATACAAATCTAAGAATTGCCTGTGTGATTCTTTATATGACATGATTAATATATCCTTAATATTTGAGAAAAAAATAAATCCACTAAGGTTCATGCCAAACAAAGTACTCCATTTACAAAGTACTCCTCAAGTACTCAAGCTACAAAATTTGGAGTGAGTACTTCAACTTCTACGAATCTTGATAAGAAAAACAAGGGATTAATAGAGAGGAGAAAAGAAAGAATAAAGTAAACAAATTCTTTACTAGGTAATGTTTTAAATGCCAAGGGTTTATATACTTCATTCATGAATGTCCCAATCAAAGGGTATTATCCAAATAAGAAATTGAAGCCACAAAGATATGTGAAGAAGATCCTAAATTTGAGCCTCTTAAGGAAGTTTCTAGTGAATTAGAGGTGGAATAGATTGCTTGTTATATCTTGGAAAGAGTGCTTCATGTCCAAGATAGTGAGCAACCCACTCAACGGGAAAATATATTTAAAACAAAAGGAAGAGTAGGAGATACGCTTTATCGTATTATCATTGATAATGGATATTGTATGAATGTAGCCAATGAGAGGATGGTGAAGGATTTGGGGTTGAAGACTACACCACATCCAAAGCCTTATTTTCTTCAATGTTTAAGGACAAGGGAGTCAAGGTAGTTAAATAAACCCTAATATCATTTAAAATTGGTAATTATCATGATGTTGTGCTATGTAATGTTTAACCTATGGATGCATGTGGAATCTTATTAGGTAGATCGTGGTAGTATGATAGGAATGTTATTCATAATGGTATTACTAATGAATATCTAGTTTAGAAGGATAAGAAAAAGAATAAACTTAAACCTTCTAAATGTGATAATGAGAGCATAGTCAAGTATACAAAGTGTTTGTTCTTTCAAGAAAAGGCTATGGTTAAATGTCTTCAAGAAGAAGGAAGTTGTTGTGCTATGATTATGAAGGAATCCCTACAAGGGGAGAGAAATAATGGTAATACTCGATTAGATAAAATCCTTGATGAGTATCATGATATTTTTCTTGATAACTTACCACCTGGATTGCCATCCAAGAGGGGAATAGAACATGCCATAGATTTAATTCATGGCATGTATTTACCTGATAGACTTGCATATCAATGTAATCTGAAGGAGGATAAGAAATTAGAAAAAAAAATACAAGAGCTCATAGGAAAAGGGTATGTGAGGGAATGAGTCCATGTTGTGTGCCTACATTACTTATCCCTAAAAAGGATGGTACCTGGTACATGCATATTGACTCAAGAGTTGTGAACAATATAACCATCAAATATCAATTTCTTATGCCGAGATTAGATGACATGTTTGATGAGTTATACGGAGAGCACGTATTCTCTATAATTGATCTGAGGAGAGGATATCATCAAATGAGAATAAGAGAAGTGGATGGATGGAAAACTACATTCAAAACAAAATATGGTCTTTATGAATTCATTATGATGCCTTTTGGTTTATTTAATGCATCTAGTTCATTTATAAGACTAATGAATGAATTTCTTTGACCTTTCCTTGGAGTTTTCATTGTGGTGTACTTAAACGATATCCTTTTATATAGTATAAATGAACATGATCATCCTATTCATTTAAGGAAGTTATTTGATAAGATAAGGGAAACTAAAATCTATGGAAAAATTTAGAAATGTGATATTATGCTTTCTAGTATTATTTTCCTTAGATATATTGTTAGTAGAGAAGGTATTAAAGTTGATTCCACTAAGATTAAGGCTATTAAATATTGGCAAATACCTAAGGATATTCATGAGGTGAGGAGTTTTCATGGTTTAGCAAGTTTTTATAGGAGATTTATTAAAGACTTCTCCACTATTACCACACTAATAACACAACTCATGAAGAAGGGTGAATTTAATTAGAGTGAGGATACAACTAAAGCCTTACAAACCTTGAAAATAAGCTATGCAATGCACTAGTACTAGCTTTACCCGACTTTGATAAATAAGGTTACATGTGATGCAAGTTGGGTAAGGATAAGAGGTGTACTCTTACAAGAAAGACAAGCTATTACATTTTTTAGTGAGAAATTAAGTGGAGCAAAACTAAACCATTCAATGTATGATAAAGAATTCTATGTTATCATACAAAGTGTAGAAACATGGAGTCATTAACTAAGGTATAAGCCATTTATTTTGCATTCAAACCATGAGAGTTTAAAATATTTGTATGAAAAAAAAGATTAGTCCTATGCATGCCAAATAGGTTAGTTTCTTACAATCCTTTGTGTTTTCTGTCAAATATTTTGATATTAAAAAAATGGTGTGATAGATGATTTATCTAGAAGATCCATGATATTGGTTATGTTAGATGTTAAATTATTAGGTTTTGAGATGTTAAAGGAATTATATGCTAAAGATGAAGATTGTGTTGACATCTATAATGCATGTAAAAAGAATAATAGCTGTGGTAATTATGTACTATAAGATGACTTTATTTTCAAACTTAATAAGTTTTGTATTCCTCATTCTAGTCTATGTGATTTACTTGTTAAATAAGTACATTTGGGGTTATAGCTGTTCATTTTGGAGTTCATAAAACTATGAAAATACTACAAGAAAACTTCTACTTACTATGAATGATAAAATTAGTACAATCTTTAATTGGAAGATGTGTGACTTGTCAAAAGAGTAAAATTTTATTTCATAAGGGTTTGCATACTCCTTTACCAATTCATAATCAACCTTAGGAAAGTGTTAACATGAATTTTATCTTGGGCTTACCAAGGACACAAATAGGTAAGGATTCTATTCTAGTGGTAGTAGACTAATTTTCTAAAATGACACATTTTATATCTTTCAGTAAGACTAATAATGTAATACATGTAGAAGATTTATATTTCTAAGAAATAGTAAGGTTACATGGAACTCCCAAAAGTATAGTGTGAGATAGAGATATTAAATTCTTGAGCTATTTTTGGAAGATATTTTAACATATGTTAGGTATTAATTTGTTGTTTAGTAGTTCTCATCATCCCCAAATACATGGTCAAACCAAAGTGACTAATAGAACTCTAGGAAATTTGCTACTAATATTGGTAAATAAGAGTACTAAGGATTGGGATATAAATCTTACATATGCTAAATTTGCATATAATATGAGTTCTTCTAGTAAAACTCATTCGAGTCCTTTTGAGGTCATCTATGAGGTTAATCCTTATCTACACATTGATATGTTATCATTCAAAAGATGAGATATTAAAAATTATGATGCCAAAGAAATAATCAAATTCTTTAAAAAAATTCATCAACAAATTAAAGACAACATAGAAAAATCTAATGCTAAATACCAAACTTAAGCAAATAAAAATATAATTCAACAATTATTTAAACTAGGAGATTTGGTATGGTTGAATTTAAGAAAAGAAAGATTTTTTATCTTAAGAAAAAAAGAAACTAATGACAAAAGCTAATGGATATTTTAAAATCTTAAGAAAATTTGGAAATAATGCATATGAACTTTAATTACCTGAACATTATGGAGGAGTATCTAGTAATTTCAACATTAGTGACTTATCTCCTTACTATAGTGATGATATTTTGGGGGTAAATTCTTCTTTACAGGGGGAGAATGATGCAAGAGCATCTCCACCTCACTCTCAATCTTATTCTTCAAGGAATGAAGAACAAGAAGAATTAGCATACTTGGATATGGAACCTATTGTGCTTGAAAATTCTTATGCTTCTAATGCTTTGCTAAGTTATTCTTGCAGGTATTGTATATGTTAGGAAGATGTTCAAGATATTGAATATCTTTGATGTACAAGACATTAGCATTACAAGAATTACAAATTGCATGGATGAACAAGGCTACAAGATACAAAGTTGGATTACATATGTTGAATCTATCTATTACATATTTAGAGTTTGTGTAGCTTTGTTATTTTGTTGTATACTTTGTAATACTTGTAAAAGGTCACTGTAACTAATATGTATATACTTGTGTTGTGTCAAATGGTTGTTTCTATTAATAAGGCTAAGTTTAAGGGCTTATTAATAAAAGGGTATGTATGTGTTTATGTGTGTGTGTGTGTATCTTTATACATTAGATATCGAGCATGATATGCATAATACATGAATAATAATTTCACATAGAGAGAATTCACACAATGGTCATTTGTTCTTCTCCTCCTCCTCCTCATCCTCTTCTTCTTCAAGCGAGATCCTTGAAGAGTGGTAGAGTGCATTCTATTGAGAAATAGAAGGTTTCTCTTTAGAAGGTTAAAGATCTTAGTTAGATCTTAACCACCATCCAAATGCAACATATAAATCAACTCCAATTATGTGTTGATGATCTTCCACATGAGGTTAAGAATCACTCAAGAATAGTTTGGAGTTGGATTATCAAAGTTTTATTTTGATGCAAGGAATTTCCCAAAACATTAAGCTTCCAAAAGTATTTAGCCTGACCAACTAATCAATCAGTTTGGCCAGACTAGTCATCTGTTCAACTAATAACCGATCAGTTTCCCAAACCAGTTAATCGATATGATTGAACAAAACCCCTTTACTAAAATAAAAAAAAATCAGTTGATTGGTTCATAGAACCAGTTGATAGGTCTTCTTGAAAACTTATTTCATTCAATTTTCCTAACTTTAATCAAATTCTTTATTACCCCAAGCCCAATTATAGTTCCAAATCCATATCAAACATTAATAAATTTTATTAAATACCATAATTTCTTATTTTATAAATCTTACAAAAATATGGGGTGTTACATGGGGATAAAAGGGGGAAGGGGGAAGAATCAAGTATATTAGGCAATTACCACTAATAATGCTTGAGGCTAATATGGAGGGGTAAGAGAAAGATATCAGTTTGACAAGTTCAAAAAGTGAATAAGTGTTGAAAGTTACTTTTTGGTAAAATTCTTATAAAATTATGACTTAATTTGATCAGGAAAAAAAGAAAGATCATAAACTATCTAAAAATGATTCATAATCAAATTGTATCAACTCTATAAGATTATATAAGCATTTGGAAAATATTCAAATTAAAACAATGTGGAAATCAATTACTCTAGTAAACTAGTGGAATAGTTTTGGCTAACGACTCCATAGTCCACTAGTTCCTCTGAGTTAGGAAAGTTCAAATACGGGGTAATGGATTCACTAGTTTACCAAATCAATTGACTAGTTTTTCAATTAAAACAAAACCTTCTTAAGTCCTTTTCAAGATAGTTCCAAACATATATTTTTTTAGAACATAATTTAATAAATGAAGGTTTAAAAATCTAGGGTATTATATAATTACTCCCTTAAAAGAGGCTTTGTCCTCAAATTTAGGCTAAAATAAAAATAGCTATCGATGAAAACATAAAGTAGTAAATAACTACAAGTGATACTAGCTTAAAAAGAAACCCTATTTTAAAGAATCCACACCATCTACAAAAATCTCAAGGTGAAGAGTCTTAATGTTGGCCTTTTTCACTAAGGTAGCCTCGTATGCTTTGTGGAGACTCCGTAGGATTTTCACGAGTGATATGGTTGTTGTATGAGTCAACCATATATTGATATTGAGAATTCTCAATTGTCACTCCGAATAAGTCAGTAAATCATTAAGCTCAACCTCCTCTACTTGGATTATGGAAATGGATCTAATACGTTCTTCCATAGACAATATACGAAAGGAATTGTGGATATGAGCTAAATCTATTGGTAACCCAATATAGTACGCAACCTTACTCACTCTCTCTACAATCTCATATAGACTTAGATACCTTAGATTGAGATTACCTTTGTTGCTAAATATTTGTACACCCTTGGTGAGCACGACTGTAAAAAAGGCTCTATCACCCACCTTATACTCATTTTTCCTATGTCAAATTATCTTAGCTCTTTTTTTTTCTTGAGAACCTTTCTTCCAATCTTAAATCAACTTGACATGTCTGATAGTCACCTTAATCAGATCTGGTCAAATTATAACAATCTCGCAAATATTGCTCCAACAATAGAGACTCTGAGACTTTTACATGTATAATATCTCAAATGGTACCATCTCGATATTGGCATGATAATTGTTTTTGTTATAACAAAACTCAATCAGATCCATGCAATCCTTCCAAATACTCTAAAATTCAATGACTCAAGATTGTAACATGTCCTCTAAAGTCTCTATAGTATAGTTTGTCTAACCATCAGTAGCCGAGTTAAAAATGATACCCAACTTCAACTTAGCACCCATAGTCTCCTACAGCTTTCCCCTATATTTATGATAATAACCTAGAATCATAATAAGATATTATTTTTATAGGGATATTGTTGGCCTCATAGGTTAATCAACCTTTATTTTGATGATAACAAACTAAATTATGAATTTTACTTATCTTGTTAAGTATGCATGTGTATCATAGCAAAGAGTGAAGTATTCAACACTTGACTAAGTCAAGTAGTGCTAAGGAGATCAAGTTTACAAATCATATCTCAAGTAGAAGCCAAAGATTAATAAGGAGGGAAAAATAAGACTATAGCTTCAAGTACTATAATTTCATATGTGCAATACACAAACCATGAAGGGATAAGAAAATGTGCTCAAAATACCAAGACTCAAGCTTTAAAGAGTATGTTACAATCTTAGGTTTTATGTACATATAATTTACATATTGAGTACTGAGATTTTTCAATGATTTGATATTTACAGTCCTACTTAAAAATAATTTTGAAAGATCTTAAAGTGATTTCATGCATAAAAAATATTTCCAAGTATTTGTGCAAAATGTTGTCTTAAATTGATTTTATTTTAAGAAGTTTTTCATATGATATAAATTGTAAAATTCACCATAAATTACATATGCATTATTTTTAGGTTAATAATATTTCTTTGCAAAGGTTATGATGTGTTTTTTTATATCAAAAAAGAGGACATACAATTTTGAGCTCTATATCTCAAGTTATGGTCTTTTTTGTAAAGGTGTGCAGTGCTAAAAATTGTTCCACTGATCGACTGATTGACAAACCAGTAGACTAGTCTGGGCATTTCTAAGATTTTCTACCCGTTGCAATTCGATCGTTGGAGTAATTTTTACACCAAATGGCTAGTGCCATTTGTTTTTCTTCATATTTTAGCACTATAAATAAGAGTTGTTAGACTTTAATAAATATCAGTCAAGCTAGCACAACTCTTCTAAAATTATCTTTTTCACATTTTACAAAGAATTAAATAGAGTTTTGATTTTATACTTTCAAATCCAAATCAAACTTCTATAGTCTTCAAATTTGTCTTCATATATAGCTAGAATGCTCATAAACTTGTAATTATTATTTCTCTAGATAGATAAAAATCTTCACTAGTAATTACTCACTTTCATATACTATCTAGTGAAGATTCTTATTGTATTCATTCAAACTCATCATCTCAAATACAAGTGAAGAGTGGTATATTATCTGGCATTCTTCGGAGAGGTCATTTAGATTGTAGTCTTATAAACCTAGAGAGGATAATTAGGAATAGTGTAAATCATCTCCTAGAGGGTCATTGAGATTGTGGTCTCATAAACCAAGAGAGGAGTGATTGTCTTGAAACACACACTATAAATAAAGAGAGATTCAAATATAAAAGGTAAAACCTTTTGGTAGTGGATGTAGATAAACTTTGTAGAGTTTATTAAACCACTATAAATCACTTGTTTATTGTTTGTCATCCTTCTACTTATTTCTTACCAAATTTTAATTTTGTATTATTGTTACATAATACTCTATTCACCCCATCTAGAGTACGCATATGGTATTTCAGATATCATGTAGCCTCACCACATGTATCAAATAAGCCTTGGTCAACTGATCCATACTCCATGTATACCTCATATGTAAGGGTTAGTAAAAAAATACTTAATGGTTTTAATGCTCAAGAAGGGGTAAATTGCGAATTAAATTTTTTAAATTTAATCAAAATGATTGAAGATACAAATTAAACTTCTTAAGTGAATAATCTTAATCCTGATTTCTTTAGAACTAATATGATATTGATTTGTATGCAATATTCTTTAGTGTTGAATATATTTAGGTTCCCTGTATAGTTTCTTGTGGCAAAAATGCAGCAAGATAATTAGCATAAGATATTATATGGTTCATCTACTTAATACATAATCCTCTCTTAAGTAGCATACATTCACAATCCTAATTTTATCCATTTTATTTCTCTTTTTAATTCTAATAGAAATAGTATAATTGTTTGATGTGTCAAACTTGCACAATCTAAACACATGTCCAACTCTATATGCCAAACCTCACCTTGACATTACGGTGCAACACTCAAGTTTAACCTCTTACTCTTAAACTTACATAGAATAATCTCTATTCCCCAATTAGCGAATAATACATCTCAATTAAGATTTGTACTATGAAATGCAAGAAGAAACTTAACAACAACCTTACTATATCCAATATAAAAATAGCTTTTCAAAAAAGGTAATTTACCAAGAAAGTACACTTGTGAGAAGCTTTTTCCAACTCTTAGCATAATAACAAAATTTCCATGATTCTTACAAATGCTAAAATGATTATGAATTAAATAGAAACAAGAATGAGTTACCAAATTTAAACAAAGTCATATGGTAACTTTCAGTTAAGAACTACATGAATAATAAGATGTAAAATAGTTAAGATGTATACCATAATTTATGCATAATTAAATTAATAAAATATCTCAAAGTAAAACCTTTCGAATCAAATATTATCACTGATATTATACATGCATTTATTTATTTTTTCAAAATATATTAGGTGAAGTTAGTAATAAAAAACAAAGTAACATCTTTATCCTAAATATTTGCAATAAATATTTTAATTAATTTGATTTTATTCAGGCTAAAGTTGCTTTCCTATTTTTTCAAATAATACCTATTAGCCAGGGACGTCGATAAGAAACTTATGTCATGCCCCCTTATTCATGTTTATAAAAACTTTGAGAAATAATTTGACCTGTGATGCTTAAGTAATTCGTATAGATATCACAACATATTACATAAAGACTTAAAGTCTATTTAATCTAGAAAACTTTAGGATCTTCATGCATTCCATAGTTCTTCCATTATTTCCTTTGAATCAATTGCTAAAACATCTTTACACCTATAATTAATCCACACTTTGATACATAGAGGAATTCATATTTTTTTGTTATCATCGAAATTAGGAACTTAACATCATTGGAACAAACAATCCAGACTTCATAAATTGGTTAACAATGACCCATGTCATATCAAAAATTCTCCATGTCCTTGGTAACCCTAAAATAAAGTCCACCGAGATCAAATCCTACCTCCATATTGGAAGGTTGTACTAACTATGTAGGCATATGATGCTCAATCTTGACCATCTAACTTGTCAGACACCTAGAACAAAGTTGGCTACCTCTCACTTCATATGGAGCCACTAGTAAATCTGCCACAAATCTTAGTATAATTTATTCCCTCCAAGGTAGATGAAATAAGGTGTGCAATGACCCTCCTATATGTTTTGTCACTTGATCTCAACATAGTTTCACAAAACATGCCATCTACCTCTTTATCAAAAGCTATCATTGTGTCTTTGGGACACATCAACACTGCCTTCTAAAATCTTACATCGAATTTGCTCAATCTTGGCAACCCCCAATTAACCCAACTAGAATCTCATCAACTAACGTAGGAATAAAGCTAAAAGAGACTATCCTTGTCTCTAGGTCACTGCAAAATATCATCTCAATCCCCATATTACCCAACTCTTAATATAATCTAACCAACAACACTAATGAACTTAATAAATGTGTTGTCTTCCAACTCAAATCATATGCCACTACATTAGCCTTACCTTCCCGATAGGTCAAATTGAGATCATATTTCTTCACTAACTTTAGTCACCTCATCTTTCTCATATTCAACTCTCATTGAATGGTAGGCTTTTGTGGTTTGTGTAGAATTTACAACTAAATCCCGATAGGTCAAATTGAGATCATATTTGTGAAAAGACCACAACTACCCATTCTAGATAGTGTGTCACTAATGCTACTTCAAATGGTATAAAAAAAATAATACCCTCCTATGTCGTATAAGGACACACCCTAGCCCATGCTCAGAAACATCATTGTTAATATAAAAACCATTAAAAGGGAAAAGTCAAAATCAATGTTAATGTGAGAAACCTGTCACGTGCTCAGAGGTTTCGGCCCCAGCGCCCCTAGTGAGGCCAGCATCCCACATTACGAACCGCCAAGCACCATGCCGAATATGCGCAACATCCCGCAATAATAACACAATAGAGATGCATAAGAGGGACACCGAGTCATACCTGAGACATAACATCGACACTAGCAACTGTCAGGCAACCAGGGAGCACCTATATTTGCATGGCTCATTGGCTAGATGCTTGGGGCAAGTTACGGACCGTGACATTCTCCCCCACCCAAAATTACAAACACCCTCGTTTGCACCACAGAGGGGTCCCAACATTGCTTCCCTACATCTCAAGTGTTGTTCTCGCGACAGTTCTTCAAAGCTCGTCCCATGTTGGGAAAACATCCGACAAAACCTATACGTTACCCTGCAAGGCTCGTAGTCCAACCAACATCTCGTACTCAACATATTTGTTGCGGCATATCCGACCCCATTGCAGCGACTCCATGCGCGCCCGAGATCATCTCATCGTGCGGCCCTCAACAACCCATTTCAATGGCCTGGATCCCACACCAAACCACGTCCACCAACACCCTTGTCAATGGACCCGTGCGGCACTCACGACCTCCCCTTAGCTTCACTCCTTCGAAGCCGGTCGTCTCACAACGTGCCTAACACCCATGGCCTACCCACAGTCCTTCTAGGTAGCCAACAACACGGAAAAATGCTTGCTGACTGACACGGGCAACGAGCTGCTCAAATACCACTTTGTCACGTGCTCAGAGGTTTCGGCCCCAGCGCCCCTGGCGAGGCCAGCATCCCACATTACGAACCGCCGAGCACCATGCCGAATATGCGCAACATCCCGCAATAATAACATAATAGAGATGTATAAGAGGGACATCGAGTCGTACCTGAGACATAACATCGACATTAGCAACTATCAGGCAACCAGGGAGCACCCATATTCGCATGGATCATTGGCTAGATGCTTGGAGCAAGTCACGGACTGTGACAAACCGCTTTAACTCCTAGAATGTATGCTTAATTCTTATACCTAAGATCTCACTGGAACTTCATCATGTTCTCTAGAAATTTTGTAAACAAATGCTAGATAAGTCCTTGAAAATTATCCAATAATACCATACCAAATCCAAAAAAACTACAAACCCCAACATGCTCATAGATGCATTCCATTTTCATATCATAAGAACCATAACTAGATTAACTGGAAATCCACTTGTAGACACCATATATTCCAAAAAGGTAACCTCATCTAGCTAAAATTTACACTTAGAGAGTTTAGTATAAAGTTTAAGCTCTTTAAGGTGTGCTAAAATCATATGGAGGTGTTTCTCATACTCCTTTCAACTCTGAGAGTACATCGAGATGTCGTCCATGAAGACCACCATGAACTGATCTAAATATAGCTAGAAGATCTTGTTCATCAAATATATGAATATGATCAAAGCATTGGTGAGCCTAAAAGCATCACCATGAACTTATAGTGCATGTATCATGTCTGAATTAATATTTAGAGTATTTGGTTCTAGGATGTGTAGCCAACGGTAACCCAACCTTAAGTAAGTCTTTAAGTAAGATTCTGAACCCACAAAGGTGATCAAACAAATAATCAATCTATGACAAAGGGTAAAGTTCCTTCTTCATAAACTAATTTTGGACATGATTGGTCCATATATAAATGGAAACTAACATTTGTCTTCTTCATGATTAGAGTTGGTGCTCCCTAAAGATACACACTAAGATAGATGTATTTGTGAGCCAACACCTCCTCTAATTCATCTATAAAATTTCTCATATCTAATTTTTCCATTTATTAAGGTGCTTTAGATACTAGTCATGCTCTTGAAACTAAGTTGTTAGTGAACTTCACCTTTTGAAATGGCAACATATGTGATATCTCCTCAAGAAAAATATCTAAAAACTCTTAAACTACATTGATATCCTTCAACAATACTACATTAGAGTTCAAATCTCAATCCTACATAAATACATCAAATAACCTTCTATAGAAACAACTTAATCATATGAGTATACACAACCATCAATAAGGGCCTAGATTTGCATCTTAGATAAGTAAATTTAGCAACCTAAAGTTCTTTGAGCACCATTTGCTCTTACGCATAATATAATAGTATAATACCCAAAAAAATTGCTTAACCTAATTCTGTATCATTAGCTCTAATTTGACTCTAATATAATTCTTAATCCCAAAACTTTAACCAAAAATTGAAACCTTTTTTCTGTTAAACTGAAATTCATAAACCGAAAATCAAAACCTCTAAAAGTTTCGCTAATCTAAATTATTTGGCTAATCCCAAATTTCCTAATCTAATCCTAATTCCCTAAACTTCCCTCTTTTTCCTTTTCTTTTCTTCCTTTCTTATCTTCTCTTCCTTTTTCTTTTCTTTTCTTTTCTATTCTTCTCTATGTCAGAAAAACTTTGGCGTGAGAAGCTTTGCTTCTCCCACACATACACCCAACCTCTTGCCTCTCACATGCCCATCACCATCACCTGCCAACCCCCCTCCTCCTCCTCCTTCTTCTTTTTCTTCCTTCTCTCCCTGCTGCTTCTCTATTTCGCAGCCCTGCATCCCTACCGCCCTTCTTCTTCCTTCTTATTTCTTCTTCTCCCTGCCTTCTCCTCCCTTACACATTTCCTTCTCCATCATCATACCCTCGTGCCTCTGCTTGACTCCCATTAATCCTAGCCATTACCATCTTCCCCCTTGTCTTTTTTCTTTCTTTTTCTTCTTCTCCTAGCAGAAATTCATCATCACCATCGTCGTCACCCCTGCTCTTTTCTCCTCCTTATCATGCCACCTACTATTATAAATACCCCTCCAACCCTCCATTTTATCATCATCCATCAACTCCACCAACCTTCTCCTCTTCTTCCTTCACCTTTCTCTTTCTTCTTCCTCCATCATCCCTGTTTTCAGCTTTTGCACCACCCCATCCACCACCAAGCACCACCCAAGCCACCACTATCCACCCTTTAGTCGGTGGACCAATCACTAAGGTTGCCCTAACCTGCCCCCTCGCTATCGTCAACCATCGCTACCGACCACCGCCTCTTTTCCCTTTCATCCGTCGCAGAGTTTCTGAGTGCACGGTCTATGCACGGCCTACTGCATGGCTGTGAAAATACTCAAATACACTGCTGCACAGCTGTACAACCCTTGTACCGTCTGATCGTGCAACATTTTTACTCTCAGATTGATTCTGCACGACCGTGCAACTTCTATAGTGCCTGACCGTGCGTTTTCTTTTCTCTCGACCTATTGTGCTTTAATTCTGCATGGTCATGCAACTTCTACACCGCCTACCTACCAGTGTGACTTCTTTCTTGGCCTTGCAACCTTATTTTCACCCCAAATCTTCTCCAAACACCCCTAAAATTTAACCATAGCTCCATCACATATATTTTTATACTTCCATACAATTCAAGTTCCATTCGACTTTGGTAAATTCTATTTTTACCCTTCTCTACCATAATCTCCCTCTTGATTTTTAACCTCTGATCCTAATCATATTTTATCTTTTTTCATAAGTAATTGTTTCGGTGATCTCGAAGGAGGTATATGATTTACGTGTTTAGAGCCCGATGTCCTTGTCGGTAAGGATACATGTCATAGCTAAGGTGCTATGTGCTCCGTGGATTTTCTTTATATATGCTTGGTATTGAGTATGCTGTATGGAATAATTTATTTATGGAGATTCTATGAAATGATATTCTTAAGAGAAATGAAATTATACAAGTTCGTGTTTGGGTATAATATTGATACAAGATACCTATGGGAAAGTAAGGATACATGTTATAGCTAGGGTTTTATGTGCTGCATGTATTTTCCTTGTATTATTAATGTATAATTTTATGTTGAATATGGGATATTGAATAATTTAATTATGAAAATGCTATGAGATGATGCTCTTGCGAGTAATGAAATTATGTAAGTACATGTTGGGTATAATATTGGTTACAAAATATCTATGGAAAACTAAGGATATGTACTTTTGATAATAAGTGGAAATGTATATATTTTGGGTTTTATAAAGATTAGGGAGAATACGATTGTTTTGATTACTTGGAGGGTATTATGGTCTTTTAAGGATAATTACATGGTAATAATTATATGTTCAACTGTATGTCTTGAGTTTGGTGTGATAATATACAGTCAACTCTGAATAAAGTATTAATCATGTAAAGTGAAAGATCGCTTGGGTTGGGCCGAGGTTTTTATATGGCTTCGTTCCACCGGATAATAATAGTGGCTCAGCCGCTCGGGTGTCTTGTCTTTGAGAGGTGTTCCGGTCCATTCCACCAGACTAAGAATAGTGAGGCCCCATGCTCAATGTGAAGTATAAATGGAAAGATACTACTCATTTAAAGTGAAAGAATACGTGAGTCAGGACTGAGGTGTTGAGCCCGTTCCACCGGAAAATAATAGTGGCTCGGGTATCTTATCCCTGAGAGGTACTTCAGACCATTCCACTGGTTTAATAAATACTGGCTCAGGAGTACTTTTACTCCGAGAGGTGTTGGCTCTATTCCACCGGATAATAATAGTGGCTCAAGTGTCTTGTCCCCGAGAGGTATTTTAGACCGTTCCACCGGTTTAAGAATAGTGGGGTTGCTGCACTCAACGTAAATAAAAGATTAGAATATGGCATATCTAATGAAAGGCTTGGAATCAGTAGTTATCTGACTTTCTTCTATTTGTGCATGTATGATTTGCTTATAAGAATTCTTATATTATGTGTAATCCTACTTGACTATACTGTCACCTTACTTGGTACGTAGCGTACTGATCATCCATTTCATGAGTGCTACTCAATCCAACGAGTAGATGACCCAGATGTTTATGTGCAGGTCGATGAGGACCAGGTTAATGATTTCGCAGCTTTTGATGCGATATATGTGGAGGAGTGATTCATTTATATCAGGGTTGGGCATATAGTCATGTTATCCGGTTGATAGTTTTACCCGGATACCTTTTTGGACTCTTAGTTCCATGGGATCCCTTTTTGGTTATATTTTAATATTGTAATTGGAGTTAATCTCCAAACACTTATTTTATGTATGCAAGTTGTCTCATCTCTTTCTAATCATGTTTTAAGTTTTCTAATCTTTTTTTCCTTGTGATTGATGTAAGGATGGTGGGATAAACTAGACTTATGTCAATTATGGCGGTAACACCCAAATATTTGATTATACATTTCTGCTTAAAATGAAAAAATTTTAGTAGTAAATTTGGGGGTGTTACAAATAGTATCTGATACCTCCCAAGTATCTATGCCCAACATAATGATGATCTAATCATGTAACGTCCATGTGAAACTCTACTTTACCTATAACTAAGGCCACATCATTATAAAACTTTAGAGCATGCTATAAAGTCTCCATAAGGCAACATAACAAATATAACAATAGAAGTAATAGGTGACAATCTAGCTTTATCAACAAGTATAGATACAATAAAAGAATTCAAAACACCATAATAATAATAATAATAAAACACATCCACGAGTAGAGAAAAAACTGTGAAAGTACCCACGACTACATCAATACAACAGTTAATCTCAATCTCCCTAATCATATTCAAATAACCGCCTTGAGGTTCTCCTCTACGACCATTAGCTATTGAATTAAGTCCACTACCTTTATAAGGATAGGGCTAGTTGTTTGCGCTATCTCCTTGGTATCCCTATTCTACTTGCTATTCAATGTTGATGGGGGCTCTTGATGTGGCCACTACTAATATGTGTTTAACCAATGATATGAAACTGACCTCACTAAACTATATCTACTAGGATCAAGAAGCACTTAAAAAATCACTAGCCTAACTTGTCATAAGTGTGGCATTCCACTACTCAACTATGGCAATCCTTGTTGAGATGATCACCTCCATACCTAGTAATAAAAGTGCATGGCCAATCATTAGGCCCTTTATTGAACTATATCCTAACCTGTTTTAAAATACCCCAGAATTATTTATTTTATGAGATATAATTAAATAAGAATTTATTAGGAAATTAATTAATTTATTTATTTTATTTAGAATAGGAAAGATTTATTTAGGCCAAATTAATAATAATTTATAAATATTTTTTAAAGGAAAAATTTGGATTTTTGCTAATTAAAAAGGGATTTAGGGAAAATATTTTTTAAAAACCTTAAATTAGCACAAAAAGGAAATTCAATATTATTTTATTTAAATATTTTATTCTAAATACCTCAAAATATCCTCATTAATTTATTTAACCCCAAACCATTTGAATTTTCCTTTTCCTTTTTCTTTCCCCTTTTTCCTTCTTTTCTTTCTTTTCTTCCTTTTTCTTTTTCTCTTATCTCGATTGGGTCTGGAGCGCAGCCTAATCCTTTCTCTTTTCCTTCCTTCTCCCGCGGCCCAGCACTACTCTCTTCTTTCTGCCTTCTTCAGACGCGACGTTTTGTTCTTTATTGCCCTAGGACGCCGCGTTTCATTAAAGGACATATAACCACAGCTGACCGGCTGGTTCCTCCCCTTTTTCTTTTCTTTCTTTTTCCCTCGACCACCCAGCTCACCTTCTTCTTCTTCCTCCTTCCTCCGGCATCGCCTACCTGTAACTTCGAGGGCCGAAAATGGCACCGCCAGCCACACGTGTCGTGATCAGCCTTTCTCCCGCTCTTTCTCTTCCCCTCGACGCCCACTCTAGCATGAACTGCCCCACTTTCCTCTCCTCCCACACGATCTCCCCATTTTCTCATGCGAAGGTTGAGCACAATTTGAAATCGTGCTGACCGATCAACGCCACAATTACCCCATTATCTCATCAGCTTTGACCTCCTGCCAACCTCAAGAACTCGACCCTACCCTCTAATGCTATAAATACCCCTCGTATGGTCTAATTTTGAGATTTTTTCCCCCGAAACCCTAAGTGCAAGCTTGTGCGCCACCACAAATTTTGACGCACCATTCTCGGCCGTTATCCAACCTCACCACCGCCTCTGCCTCCCAAACTCTTCCCTGAAACACACTTTAGCTAACTAAACCATCCACCCCCTGCGATTCTCCACGCACGAGCCACCATAGCCATGTGAATTCCCCTGTCCACCACCACATCCGCCACTCCTACTACCTTCTGCACCACTCAAAAACTTCTTCTAATTCTCCTCCACCGATCCATAACCTCCTTTTATTTTTTTCTCCTTCTCCTCCCCTCTTTTTCTTCATCTTTTCCCCTTTTAGACTTCTTTTCCGGCCACCGCCGTGCACCACTGCTGGTGCCACCCATCCCCGCCGATTCAAGGTGAAACCCTAGACCTTCTCAGCCCTTCCTTCTATTTATTGAGATGTATTCTATTTTTATTCTAATTTTTAATGTTATTTCAATTATAATTATTATAATTATCATTATTATTATTATTATTATTATTGTTATCAGCTGTAACATATTTGATAAATTTTGTTGGCAGGGTTGAGATTATTCTTGAGTTAGATAGATTATTAGTTTTGAATTTTAGGAATTTAATGGAATTATTATAAGTTTACTATTATTATTATTAGTATAATTATTTTATTAGTATTATAATTATTTAAGGGGGGCCGAAACCTTAAATTTTAATTAGGTCTCGCACCCTTGCATTTTTATTACTATTATTAATATTTTTACTATTATTACTATTAATATTATTATTATCTTTACTAACTTTTATACTATAAGTATATATATATTATTATTAATATTATTGTTATTATTGAATAGTATTTTTATTATTTTGGGTAGGTTCGAAAGCCACCTTATAATTTTAAGATTTATATTATTATTATTATTATTAGGATTCTACTAATAATGGTATTATTATTAATATTTTATTATTGTTATTCTTATTCTTATTATTATTATTATTATTATTATTATTATTATCTTTACTAACATTATTTTGGTGAAGGGTAGAAACCCTTTTATCACCATTCATTTTAAATTACAATAGTATTTTAGTCATATTTTTAGTAATATTTTATATAGTTAATTATGGTATAGTATTATTTTAATTAAAAACCAAGTTTTAGGATAAGTTAGTGTAATAATAGAATTTTTAGGAAGGAACCTAACTCTATTATTTTTCCCATAATAGGTGAGCCCAGTCAAAGCCCTGAAGTGGAATAGGAACGTGTTCCCAGACCGGTGACACTTTAGGTAAGGGGTGCTAAGGCCATATGTGTAATATATGATTTTATGCTATGCATGCCATGTGATATGAAGTATAGTGTATTTCATGTGAATATTGTATAATTGTTATGAATACAACATGATTATGGAATTAAAGTATGTTGGTGTGAATAAATTGTGGCATGAGAATTATGTGTATAATTGTGTTATTATTATTGTATGATGTGGCCTTAAGACATGCATGTTAGGGTTGTAAAATAATGACGGGGAGTGTAACAATGTGCTTGTGGTGGCTTAGTTAGTCACTGGTTCATACTCCATAGCTATGATATGCTTAATGTACAATGTGATTAGTATCAATCATTGTAATGCTCGTGTTGTGATTATGTGTGTAGTGAGTCTCTTGAAGACATTATGGTTCGGTGTGGTGCGGATTCTGAGGTACTTAGTGTATATAGTATCAGCTTGTATTGAATATTTGTTTTTGACTATTCTATTGATTGATTACTCTGATCTTAGTTGTAGTCTTGATGATTAGAGGTACACTAATTTACTAGTGTTTGACCTTAGAGGTTCTAAGGTTGTGTGTTTGGCTATGACAGAGGCTTTTCAGGAAGTAGAGTGGCTTGATGGTTTAGTATGAGAGTTGAGGTTTGGTCATGGTGCTCTAGTCATTCGTGGTGATAGCCAGAATACTATATGTTTAGCGAAGAATTATAATTCTTTCCATTATCGAACAAAGCACATTGACATTAGGTATCACTTTATCTAGGGTATTGTTGTTGTAGGTAAAGTTATATTGGAGAAAGTGGGTACTTTGGATAATCCGGCTAATATGCTAATGAAGCCACTAACTGTGAGCAAGTTTAATTATTTCTTAGACTTTATTGCTATTCATAGGCCATGAGACCCTTTGGTGGGCCAGGGATTTTTTATAGAGGTATTTACATGTTATGTGTCACAAAGACTGCATCAAGGTGGAGAATTGTGAGCTTTGATTTGGTATTTGATGCACAATATAACATTGTGTTGGTTTATGCAGGTAGTGGAGAAGTTTGGGGTTAATATTTGGGATATGTGAGAAACACGGGGTCATGTGTTTTCTCACATATTATTTTGATGTGTTTTTAGGCAAAAAGCTGAGAGTAACATGGGGATCCCGTGTTTTTCCTTTATTTATGAAGTACGTTGTTTTACTCCGTAGGGTTTTATCTTCTATAAAAGGAGGTATGATAAAACCTTAGCTGTCAAGTCATGTAACCCACCTTCTTCTTCTTCTCCATAGAATTCTCTATTGATTAGAGAATTGTAAATTTGTGTAATTAATTGATTGATTAGTTTAATCATCTTGTAATTACACAAAGACATGAATAAATATCTTTATTTCCCCCCTCAATTGTTTTGTTTTGTGATTGAATCTTTAATTATTTATAATCTTATTAATTCCAATTTTTGGTTTGGATCCTTTACAATCCATATTATTTTGCAACAAAAAGTTTTTAAATTTGATCAATTAGAACACTCATACAAAAACTTGATATTTGTCCGATTAAATAGATATATGATTTGTACTTGAACATATTCAAAACATTTAAATATTTGAATTATTTTACATGGTTGGATATTTTCTTTGATGAATATGGTTTTCCACATTTGAACACTCCCAATTCTACCAATGAAGAAATCTTGACTGTCATCTAAGAGATTTATTGACTTGCATGCCAATTTTCATGTTGATTTCCATATGAGCTTATTTAGTATGACTTCCATTGAAAATGGAAATAGAAATGAGAATCCATTTCCAATTCCATAAGATATATATATTTTAAGATTGAGTTTTATTTGATATATCAAATAAGAGATTTATAAAAAAGATAGAAATAGTATTCCATTTCCATATATTATAAGCATTCCAAAAGTGTGGTATATGACTTATTTTATCCACTTTGCTAGACTATGCATACACTCTAGAGGGGGAAAAACTATGCAATTTATAGAATCAAGAAAACTAAGATTTCTAAACTTAAAATTCTTTATTATCATTTAAAATTTCTAAGAAATAAAGAACTCCCATCTTTATTTTCCCCTTAATCAATAACTTATCTTCTTAAACGAGTCTTCTTCTCTAAATCTCAGTTTTGTATCTAGTATAAAGTTCATACACATGTATTTTATCCTTTTTACTTGAGTCTTGTATATATAAAGGACTTTATTTTTAAACAATAACATAGGATCCTAAAATCGATAAGTAACAAAATATAAGAATGAACGAAATTGTAACACTCAAACATACACATAACTTGAGTAATGCTACCAATCCATGTTCACCAACATAGGTTGTGTTTTATAATATCATCTATTTACTTATGGCTTTTGTAATACCCCATTTCTAGAAACCCTAATTATAAACTAATAATTATGTGTAATTAGTTATAATAAATATTGTAATTATGTGTAATTAGTTATAATAAATATTGTAGGGTGTTTGTACTAAAAATATTATTAATATGTGTATTATTATGACATATTAGATATAAATTTAATTAGTTAAAAATTTGATAGGTTTTAGATTATTAAATTTAACCCTAGTTTAGAACGATATCCCTTATGTCAGGTAACCCTAATCCCGGTAACCTGATAATTTTATTTGGATATTTTACCCCCAGTTATTTACCTAAGTAATTACCCCTACCCTATGCTAGATTTTCTTATCTCACCCTACTCCCTCTACCTCGACACATTTTACTCCACACATCCTCTACACCATATCTCCCTCCCCATGTTTTGCTCAACTCTCCTCTTCATGCAACATAATTTTAAACCCTTCATCCTCCCATGTTTATATCGTATATTAACCCCACACAAAGCATGTGTTGTCCTCTCCTTCCCTCAAGCTCTGTTAAGCAAGAAAACCCCATCATTCTCCATCGTTGCTCTTGTTGTCCACCTTCATCTTCACCATTTTTATCTACAATGCATGCCACCACCATATCTTTCCCCCTTAGCAACATCTTACACCTTCATTCCTCCCTTGTCTTTAGCCAAAATAATCGGAGCCTCCCCCTTGGGTTACACCCAAAACCATCACAGCCTCCCCTAGCCTACACCTAAAACCACCACAGCCTCCCCTAGCCTACACCCAAAACCATCACAACCTCCTTCTTGCTACACCTAAATTTTCCAAAGCTCACCCCTTACTACACCAAAAATCACTGAAGCTCACCCATTTGCTACATCAGAAAGTGTTGTTCCTCCTCCCTACTTTGTGACTTTGTATTGTTGTTCCCTATCTAAGTCCTTTTGCCTAGTTATTTTCTAACTTTTTCCCCAAATTAATTTTAGTTAATTTTGGGTTATTTTTATGTTATACTAATATATGTGTTATTAGGTGTTAATTTTTTAGGTAATCCTTGAGGATCTTAGAGGAGACAAATTTTGTACTTTTTGTGCAAGCTTGGATTTAGGTAAATCCAATTACTCATAAGACGATAGAATTTATGTGTGAACTTGCAAGGTTTATTTAGACTTAGAATCATGCTAGGGTTTTATACTTTTCAAATATTATGGCATACATGATAAAATGATAATATGTTGAATAAATGATGCATACAATTATTGTAAGTTAAGCTATATGCATGAGTAATATGTTCTATGATTTATGTATGCATGTTTAGGGTTTTTTTAGGGTTTTCATCCTTGTCAATTTATGATTTGATTGTCATGATAAATACCTCATAATTACTAATACATGGTAGTTAGGGTTATGATGATTAGCATGGAAGTATATATACATGATTAGGGTTAACTTATGATGATTTCTATTTGAATGACCTAGGGATAGGGATATTTCCCTATATGGAACGTGATGATAATTTTCTTATTTAAATGTTGTATTACTCTTTAAATATGTACATACATGTTGCGTGGAAGATGTGATACATGAGAGTTGCATGACTAGGGTTTTGTGGTTGCAACCTACTAAATGCATGAAAAGTGAAAAATACAGTTAATCGCCAAAACACAAAAATTAACTATGTGCTAAAATAATGTGCAATATTATCTTTTAGCCTTTTCATGAAAAAATTCTTGTAATAATAATGTTTGGTATGTAAATGAGTAGAATGGCGAAACTAGGGTTTGAAGGGTATTTTGGTAATTTTGACCTAGTATATCTTTTATGAATAATCAAATGTTAGGATGGCCTTAGACTTTTGATAGGTTAACCTTATTGTTCACGAGGCTTGACATAGACCAATGACATTAGGATTTACTTTAATAATTGAAAATAAAAAGGAAAATGGTTAAGTATGGAAATAAAAATTGTTGTGTAGTATGTGACATCTGTGATCACCTCATAAAATATTAATACTTAAAGTAAAAGACTTCAAGTTGGGAATGATTTCTCTCTAGGATTAGCTTCCCTAGAGACAAGGTGTTAGCCATCATTCGTTTTGGTTTGATGGTGTGTCGTTGTGTCTCAATAAGGCCCTGTTCTACTTTATAGGTGACTTACGAGTCCTATAGAGTATCGATACTTTAGGATTAGGTGACCGAGGTTGGAGGATATCGTTTTGTCTTTGTGCGCTAGTATGACCAAACATACTACTGTGCCCGTAGGTTCGAGAGTAAGGGTATTGTGTTGCTTTTAGGTGCCAATATGGCCTGGTGTACCTAGGTTGATTGTATCCCCCTCGAGTAATGTAAAATAGAAGTACCAATTGTGTTCGAAAACAAAAATGAATTATTTGGATATGTTGGTTTGGTAGTTACCTTAGTTCCTTACCTTGGTATTGTTTTGGATTTGTTGGGTCGGTAGATGTCTCAATGCCCTACCTTGGTATTTGGAATTAATTTGGATTTTTTTGTTCTGTAGATACCTCAGTGCCCTACCTTGATAATTGGTATTATTTGGATTCATTGGTTCGATAGTTGCCTCAATGCCCTACATTTGTATTTGGAACCTATTTAACTAATTAGGTATGTCTATTAGACCTTAAGATGATGTGAAATGAACTAGTATGTTTTATTGTTAAGCTTGAGTCTTGATGCTATTTATATTATTCTATAATTATTGCATATGGTTATGGTACAAACTTTGTGCTCCAGTATGCCTTTTGAATTTTGTATGACTATGTGCAATTTGGGTATGCTACTTCTTGTGACATATTGTGATATACTTAGTACAAGGAAAGCATATTGATATTACTTTTGTAGATGATTACGCGAAGGGTATAGAGTAACTTTAGGAGTACTATAGGATCAAGGAAGATAGTCATTAGGAAGAGATCTCATTTTTAGAGTTGGCCTTTTGGTTTAAGAGATAAGACAAATCGGTGTTGTACTTTTGGGTACCTGTTTTTGATGTAATCGGTTTTCTTCGGACTCTTATATTCTTTGGTGTTTGATCTTCCATTGTTGTACAAATTATATTACCCACAACTTTTATGTAATGTTTCGTATTTCTGCTGATTTACTTTGGTTATGGTTTGTTTTAGTTTTAGCACTCATCATAAGAAAGGTGAGGGAATTGAACTTATTGTAAGTATGACGGTTACACCTAATAATTTAGTAATTAACGTTTCCATAAAACGAAAATTTTAAGTGGTAAAAAATAGAGATGTTACAACTTCGTTTTATAATCTCTAGTCTCAAATCTCTATAATGCTATGTTTTTCAATATTTATGCGTCACGTTACCTTCAACGATATCTTTTTCCTTTGTCAACTATCATTCTAAACCCATCCATAACTTGTGCACATGCTTGATTCTAACACAAACCCAATGGAATGAGATATAATGTTGGCGATCATCTTCTTCATTATTACATGTAACTAGTTATATTTTCCCGTGCATTGCACGAGTAGTGTATTAATTATTTATATATTATTATATAAGAGATAAATAGTTTAACAATTTAATTAATATGTAGGAGATGAATAGTTGATTGCATATATTCAAGTAATTAATTAAGAAAATACTTGATTAATATGTGTTGTTCGACATATGTGCAGCAGATGAATAGTTACATTCATATATTTAGTAGTTTTACAACTCAATTAATACGCAGGAGATTAATAGTTTGCTGCATATTTTTAGATAATTAATTAAGAAAATTCTTGATTAATATGTGTTGTTCGACATATGTGTAATAGATGAATATCTCAATTAATATGCAGGAGATGAATATCATTTTGTTGTTATGTAGCGTAGGAGATGAATAGTTTGACAAATCAATTAATACGCAGGAGTATTTCATCATTTATTTGACCTTATTATTTAGTACTAATATATGACAGTGATAATATATGATTAGTAATAATAGGTATAGTTTAGGTAGAACAAATTGTCTGTATATTGTTTGCTAAACAACTCTATTTTTTTATAATAACCAATGTTGTTGTTCTGTTATTAGTTTTTTTAACAATAATTATATTATTAATCATGATAATATTCATAATAGTAATAATCAATTATATTAATATTCATTATTATCATAATAATAATTATCATTATTATATTATAAATTATGATAATAGAAATTATCAAAATTATATGAATAATTATATTAGTATTAGTTATATTAATAATTATAATTATTATAGTTATATTAATAATAATAGTCATATTAATAATAATAAATAATAAAATTATTATTATAAAAAAATATTATTATTATTATTATCATCATCATCATCATCATCATATTTGATTGATATTGATCTAACCTTAAAAAAATAACAATAATACTTCATTAAAATTAGTTATATGTATTTGCTAGTAGTATTGTATTAATGGCAGCAGATGCATATGTGTTGGTCGACTGGTTTATACACTTTATCTGATGTATTAATTATTTATCAATTATTTATATATTAATATGTAGGATATGAATAGTTTAACAATTCAATTAATACACAGGAAATTAATAGTTGACCGCATATGATCAGGTAATTAATTAAAAAAAATATTTGATTAATACTTTATTAAAATTAGTTGTTCGACATATGTACAATAAATGAATAGTTATATTCATTTGCTGCACATAGGAGATAAATAGTCATTGTATTAATGGATATATGCATGTGAAGCAAATGAATATGCACTTTGCTGTATTAATTATTTATATATTAATATGCAAGAGATGAATAATCCGACAATTCAATTAATACGCAGGAAATGAATAGTTTTCTACATATGTTCAGATAATTAATTAAGAAAATATTTGATTAGAAAATATATAGTTAATACTTTGTTAAAATTAATTGTTTGACATATGTGTAGCAAATGAATAGTTATATACATTTAATGTACATAGGAGATGAATAGTTATATTAATTATTACATCTTATTAATTAGCAATAATAATAATTAGTAATAATATATGGCAGCAGTAATTAATGATTAGTAATATTTGATATAGTTTAGGCGGAAAAATTTGTCTGTATATTGTCTACTAGACAACTCAGTTTTTATATATATAGATACCTTAAAATGACAATAAATTATCATGTAACAATTGTCTTAATAACAAGTCTTTTAATATTCCAATGGAAAAAATAATAAAGTTAGATTAGATTTACCACTTCAAACAAAAACAAAACAAAAAATGTTGTTATGAGAAACCAAATTCATAGTTTCTCTCTGGTTTTCTTACATCAAAGCCTTAAATTTTTTGGGGGTGAATTTCACAACATAAATACAATAGAACAGTTGTCTCTTGACATCACTTTCCCAGATAACAACGGTCCTTTGCATGCTCTCGGTTCCTAGGGTTTTAGAAGTTCAGTAAGGGTTTAACACACAATACTCTGGGTAGGAAACTGAGCTAATCTCAAATACTGATCCCCACAATAATGACATCTTCAATGGCTGCAATCTCCAGGATTCTGTATCGAACTCTACTTTCTGCTTCAAGACCTTCGTGCAGTCATTACATCGCAAAATCATTGTTCTCTACCGATTCTACTTCCAATTACAGAGATGAATCTGATGAATCTCCGGCCCTTGTTTCGGACTCTGAGACAGCCCCCGACACAGAGTCAGTATATGCCGCTTCATCTTCGGCGTCTTCTGAAGCTTCTTCTACTTCTTCAGGGTCCACTCAACGCAGAGTCGTTCAGAATCGGACTCTCGAGGATGGTTTGGATATTGGAATTTATAAGGTACAATAACTTGCAAATCGATGAGATACGTGAAGAATGCTAGAAATGTTGGTGGTAATCGTAGATAGGTGCTTGGGTTTCATGCTCTGTGCTTTCTAAGTATCAATTGATTGTGAGTAGTCTGAAGAATCGGTGGTCGGGAAGGTTGATGTCGTCACATCCATTTGATCTAGTGCTCTAAATTTTGCTGCTTATGTCTAAGTTTAGGTGAATCCTTATATCAGGGTATAGCTTTTTGCAATTAGAGATGGTTATAGTTCACTTGATTGGTAATTTTCAAATACTTCATTTCGTTGATTTTGTGGGTTTATCGTCTTATTCAAAATCTATACTGAACTGATCTATACATATGCCTTAGAATATTAAGGTTGATGCCAAATTAGTGGGCTGTCGTTAGTTCCTGGCATATTTTAGGGTTGTTCATCTATGCTGCTGTTGCAACATGTTGACATCTTAGCTCTTATGGTCCTTTCAACTTTAGTGAGACCTATGAAGTATTTGCATTGGTTGCCCTTACTTGTTCGTTACATTAAATTACTCTGGCTTCATATACTTATTTCTTAATAATTGTGGTACATAAGTTAGTGTTCAATATATTTCTTATGGACACTAGACTCATGTATGTGCAAACTGTAGCAATAAATGCATAGTAAGTAGTGATCAAACCTTGTTTGACTAATGACCTCCCCTCTTGCCACAACTGATTGGTGGTGTTGCCGTCATCTTATTGAAGGTGAGTTGGCTTTGCTTTTTGTGATCCATATTGCATTTATTCTCCATCATTTAATGCAAATGAAACTGAAGAGGTTGTAGTTTAGGGTTAAGTCTAGGAGACTTGGTACTTAAATCCCTAGGTTTGAATTACCTCTCAAGCGGTATTTAAGCCCTATGTTTGACTTCTCTCTAAAGTGGTATTTTGTAGGTCTCACGATTAGTCCATAAGCTAGCAGAGGTGAGGGATGACACCCCATCACTGGCAGGATTCATGTTGAGTTGCTACTTTATTCTCGATCCTTCATGCAAGCATCTTATTTTATTCAATCATTGGATTCCTTTCTTCACCAACTATGAATTTTGATTTCTTTTATGATTGGATGACTTCTGTAGTCCCAAGTGTACTGTTCTGTCTTTCAATAGTGGTTTGCCATAGCAGGCACCCAAAGTTGGTTTTTTCATTTTTGTGTCTAAATTGACCATGGTGTATCCTTTCTCACTTTAGTTGCTATTAGTTATTGGATCCTAGAAACATTTCCTGATGCACCTAATACATTTTAACCTAACTAACTTGAGGAGTAAAGGTGTCCGAAATCAACCATGAATATCTTCTGTGGTTGCAATTTTGCTTGAGTTTGCTTAGTGATTGTGTTCTTCTGTATTCTCTCGTTCTGTTGACATTCTCATCTTATCTGAGGTTCTTGCAGTTGAAAATTGCTTTTTTAATTAGGTAAAACTTTGGTATATGATGGTAATTATTGTGCTGTCTTTTCTTTCTGGGATGTTGGGATAGGTTTTCTTGCAGCATGTGGTTGATGGAAAAAACATAGATTTGGCTGATTTTGGCTTTTGATAAAATTCAATTCCTGTTTAATTTTCAGGTACTTCTGCAGTAATATAATTTCTCCAGTCATTAGCCAAACTTTGCTTGATGTGTTATGCATCTGGCTATGTGCTAATGGAATTGTAATGATAATCAACCAATATGTCAATTTTGTTTGACAATCTTGCGGTTGCTCTGTGAAGGCTTGTAGTTCTCATCTTATTTTCAGATAGGTCATCTCTTAAAAAAATATCATAAAAACCGTGTCATTTTTTCCCAGATTAGACGAAGTGAATGGGCCTTAAGACTGTAAGAAGTTCCCTCCTTATGATGCATATGGTATTCTATGGGTTGTTTGTTACCTAGATCTAGCGAATAAAACAACTTGTACATGATGATTTCAACTTTTTAATCAGTCAAGGTAGTTGAGATCTAATTATCTCTTCATGGCTACTATTTGTAGAGTTAATTTCTGCATAGTTATGAAAAAATAATTTATTGAAAAATACATCTGTGTCACAGTTAAACCAAAAATTATTGAAAAGAAAACATCCATGTTGCAATTAAACAAATCTTTAACAGTATAGTTTTCTTAGGTACTTTAATAGCCAGATGCATTCTACCTCTGGAGATGCATCATCTGATAGTTTGTTTAAAGCAAAACACTCAGTACTGTTAGTCTGTTAAAATGTGCATTTGGACTTGACCTGACTTTATTGCGTCAGCTTAGGGGATTCAATAACCGTGAAGCATTAGAACAATATAGTCCGTCAAGCAAGACTTGATTTGGTAGGAACTTAAGTGACAGCATGACAAACCAGGCGAAAGTTGGATAGCAGTGATAGGCCCAAAAATGACATGTTCACAGTTACTGAGAGAAAAAGGGAACAAGAGGGGGAAAAAAGTAGTTCTGGCAGACAGAAGAGAAGAAAGAAGGCTGCCAAAATCATTAAAAAGATAGAGAAAGACAGAAGAAAAGGATACCAAACTAGTTTCTCGAGTTTCATCCTTAAATTCTGGATTTTTTTTTAATATGGATTTTATGCTTCATGCTTAAATCTTCTCTATATTTAGCATCTCATCTCGCCTGATAGAGCATTTGGTGCCTTGGGCATCATGGGCCTTAATGGGTACCAAGTGCTTTTGGTAAAACTGGATGTACATGTTGGCAACGCTAGGCTTCGTTTGGTAGTTTTTTTTTTCGCTAATTATTAGTCCACATGAATGATTATCATTTGAAAATTTTATTACTATCCATGCTAATGCCACAATTTATTAAAAACCTGCAAGAATAGTCATCTTCTTTATCCGATGGAAGCCTGAGTTGTGCATCAAACTTCGCCCATGACATAGATTATTGTCGTAGGAAGACTAGATGGGTGTGTGGGAGGCTCAAAGTAGTTGCATATGTTCCAAATTATACTCACATTATATATACATCATTATTCTTTATTGGTCTTTCACTTTTGAATGGTGAAAATGAAAATTGTTCATAGCATTTGCAATTTAACCCATGTTCTACTTTGTGTAAACAGTTTCTACCTTCTTTCTCAAATTTATACAATCCACATTTTGATGAATTAAATCTGTATTCCTAAAATCCACCATATATAGGGTGCCAGGTGGTCAGCCAGTGGGGTAAGGAGTCTCATCCTTGGGTCAACTATTTGTTTGGGCAGGACTGGTTGTCATACACATGGTTCTATATATTAAAGTTGCATGTGGTGATAGGCTGATAAGTATGAGGAAGTGCAGTTTTTGTTAAACATGAGGTTTTATGTACTGGTTGAAAATCTATCACCCAAAGACCTATCATACTTTGCCTCAAACTCAGCTGGTCTATATAGCCCTGTGTAGAAACCAACGTTGAACTTTGAGTCTAACAAATCAAAATAAGATACATCCCTTTGACTCATAACATTAAGTGAGATTTGCAGTAGTCCAAACTTAAAATTGTTAGGATTTCTACTCATTTCCAGCTGCCTAGAGTTTGTCTTATTAGTTATAAAATTATAGTAAGTAGTGTTTTTCTTTGAAATATTAATGCATGAGATTTATGGATTTGCATGACAAGTGTATATTTTTCAATTAGTCAATATATCTATATTTGTCTATTAGTCAATAAACTCTCCTTTTTTCTTGGAAGCAATTTGCTGGTAAATCTTGAAACATCCTCCACATCTAATTCCCTTCAATTTCTTTAGCATTTCTGTATGTTACTGCATATGCAGTTTGGTCATTTGAACCTATTAGAAGTGGGAAGAATAGTATAGCAATTCTTATTTGAGCTTTTCGATCAAATAGATGGTTCTACCTCTATCCCTTAGCAATTTTCTCTAGATAAAGCTTTTCTTGAAATATGTGTGGAGTGATGAACCATAGTTCTCTACAAATTGTTTATATTAGGCGATACTCGTGGGGCAAGTTGGACAAAATCCATTGCAGAAGAGCTTGAAAAATGGGAGGATGGTGACCTTAACCACTGTGGGCACCGGTGGCATGAGAAATGAGCGAGTACCATTTGCAAATGAAGAACCCAAGGAGTATGCAGATCGTTGTACAGTCCAGTGGCATCGTGTTGCATTTTATAACGAGTCATTGGGTGCAATTGTCATGAAGCATGCTCAACCCGGGTGAGATACCTATCTATTTTGCTCATTAAAATTTCACGTCTTTACTTTGTTACTAGTACTACTGCTATTTATTATCTTTTTCAATGTTATAGTTTTTCATTTTGTATCTATTAGGAATTATTTTCAAAGAGTATATTATAACAGACCCATTGGGTTAAGAGGTGGCAAAATACTATGTGAGATGACAATATTAATTTGATGAGTGGCAAATGAAGTCCTAGGAAGGGCTCAACAAGATACAGAAACAATTGTTGTGATGGAATGACAAACTACCCAAAAAGATGAAGTCTAAGAGCTAAGAAGGTTCTTTATAAGAATTGGGATACTACTAAAGAGTTGAAGCAAATAGGAAATTGAAGAAAAATCAAGTGCTTGTTCTGACTAGTATTGTGTGGTTACTAGTAAAGGAATCAATGAGTCCATAGGCTAGCTAGGCAAAGGTTGAGAAAAATAAAATCTTTTTAACCAAGGAAGGTGTATTTAAGATGAGCAGATTTGTTTTAGGGGATGAAATTAGTTTAAATTAGGAGAACTTAACAAGAGCGAGCAAGCAACCAAATTGGAAATTATACTTTTTACGAATGAATCCATATGTTTTAGTTCAAAATGGTTTATGAGGAAACTGTAATGTGATAAAGTAGTTGGACCTAATTGTTGTTGAAATTTGGGTGTCTTACCTATGGATGTATCTATTTGTGTACTGAGCTATTTATGATGTGTTTGGTAATGATGTAAGTCTAAATTCTTGGTCTTGGTTTTCACATAAAACATCACTTCAATTCTTAGTTCAATGTTTAATAAAATGAAGTAAGAACTAAATAAAATAACACTGAAATAAAATCAAGTCAAAGTAGGAGCCTTATGGTGAGGTGTCACGTAGATTGTATTATCCTCTTCTAATAGAGAAAAGTTCAACTTTGAACATCTAACCAACTAACAACAAAGCACAACGATGGTTGATGGCCAGGCTCTTTTTCTTCATCCCTTGAGCACTCATACAAGTCCGCAAGCAACGTTTGTTCGGAAAGTCTTCTGGACTATTAGAATGCAGACATTAGATTCTACTAGACTCCTCTTTTAGGGATCCGTAAGGAGGCTGAACCAAACCAAACAAGCATGTGTAGAAGCCTGGAGTTTAGGCTATGTCTATGTAGATGACTAGACTTAATCCTAGAAATGCTAGCCTTGGATAAAGACTTGGGTGGACTAGTTGGTCTCCTATAAGACTTTCTAAAAGATTACTGCCAGAAGAGTCTTCTATTTTTCATTGCGAGGAAAATAAGTTGGATGATCAACAAAGTGAAAACTCCAACCTTTAGCTCATATTGGATGTCCGACCTTATCTTGGATGATTTGTGAGAGCACACCAGATTGCCAACTTCTAAAGCTCCCAATTATGATAATCAACACCGCGAGTGTCCATGATAGCTTGTAGAATGAGACTATATTGTTAGCAAGAGTGGTATTTGTCAACCATGACCTGATTTAGCTAGCTCCACGCAACATATGGATCAAAGAGATGGAATCAAGGTTGATTAATTATTTTCTACCACATAGTTGTGTAGCTAGCGAACCAAGTAGTAGCCATTGAGATTCGAGACTGTCCTCATTCTTGACCCTTTGATAATTGGATTTGGAGATATTCTCCATCATGTTGAACTGCTCAAACAATTTCTTATGAAGGTTAATTGTCACACCAGTACCATAGTGAGTAGAAAATTGTGATTGATGAGATGTGAGGAGGCTGAATCGAGGGAGGATGAGTTGGAGCACAGGTAACTATAGTAGGTGTAGTAGGACTGGTGTTGTTGGGTTATTTTTGCTTATTTAAGTTGTCAAAGATTGCAGAATCAAGCCTCATTATTGTCCAGAGCTTCTACTAATTTTTCAACCTTTAGTTGCTAGAGTTGAAAATTTCGTTCCTAGCCATGGTTAAATAAAGACAGATAACAATAGTAGAAAATATGGATTTTTATGCCTGTTAAACAATTGATATTCTTTTCCCTCCCTCTCAAATCTGAGCAAACAGATGTGAAAATTCACCACACAATTCTTCTCTTCTCGACACACACGTGAACACGGAGATGGATTTTTGCTAATTTGAAGAGCGGTGAGGTGTTAAGTGATGACCATTGAGGTTGGTGTCAAGGTACAATAGTAGCACTGAGCGCTGATGGAGTGGCGACTCTCATGACTCTCATGAATTGGTTGGTTTGAGTGAGGATGCAATAGCGAAGCAGAACTCCATTGGACTCTTGCAAACTAAGAGTACTGCAAATGAAAATGGTTGTTGGAAACAAATAGCAATTGTTGCTGGCAAGAAAGACTCTTGCTAGGTGGGCACTTGGCTGATTTGAATAGCAGCGATGCAGTGGCGCGAGGGTGACCACAGATTGTGTTCGATGGTGATCCAATGTTTAGTTGGTAGTGGGAACCGTGGTGGTGCAGTGGCGGGAGATGGTGGTGGCTGCTGTTGGGGTTGGCAATTATGATTAGGGTTTTGGATTGTTGTGGTTTGGAGCAAAATCTGGTGGCTAGGGCTTTTTTCGTTGTCTAATTGCAAGATGAAAATGGCAAAGTGGTAGCGGGATCAAAATTGGGTTCAATGTAGGATAAGCTCTTAGCCTTGATTTTCACAAAAAACTTCCACTTCAATTCTTATTCAATTCCACTTAGAGTTCAATAGTACAACGTAGGATCATTCTCCTGAATCTTTTGGTCACAGGAGGCTTATAGAAGAATATGTATCTATGTGGACCTGGACTGATTTTCCTATATTTTGAGCTAAGACTATGAGCCTTACAGTGAGGTGGCATGTATACTACGATAGACAACCAATTTTTTTTGCAAAATATTATCGCATTTCAGCTGATGTGACACGTTATTAAAAAGGAAAAAAGCCTATTCAAAAGTACCCTTTTATCACAATCAATAGGTTTTGGTTATTAAAGAAAGTGTATTACCAGAATGTAAAAGTTAAGAGTTAAGACATCCTAACTGTATAACAAATTATATATCAAAATTGATGGCTTAAAGAACCTGAAAGATTGTCTATGGATATTATCTCTGCCTTACTATCTTCTAGTTTAGCTCTAGGTATCTTTCATGGACAACTAGCACTTCATATCTCTATCCTTACTAGAATGAAAATATATGGACAACAGGAGAAACAGCGAATGGATGATCAATCTGGGAAGCTTCCGAGCATGTTGAAAAACCATCATATTTCTTTGGATCCCTACATGATATAGCACAGTGGAGAAGGCAGATCTCCAAAGCAATTTCTTCCTCTTACGTCCCTGTGTGATCAATCACCCATTGAAAGCATCCATCCCAATCTGGAAAACCTAATAGGCAGTAGAAAAAATTCATTGATGTCCTCCACAGTTGCAAGGTGACAAAGACATGATGCTAATTTCTGACAGGTGTTTTATATCATATGGACCATCTCTACAGACTTCACAGCATCATCAACCATAGTGCCACTACAGAAGCTGTCTTGATTGGGGCTGCTTGATGGCACATCATTCAGGACATGAACTTTTGTGTTGGCTGCCCTGGATGCTGCCATACCAGTGAGAACCAAGGAACGATTGTCCCCTCTTCCTGATCTAATGGTATACTGAACTAACATTCAATTTATCACGTGGATGCATTGTTGATATGTGCTTTGGATGAAATCTCTAGTTCGCAATATGTGCTTCAACTAGGGATGACAACGGATTGGGTAACCCTTATCCTTTACCCAAACTCGAAAAGAAAACCTATACCCATATCCATATCCAAACCTAGCGGGTATATTGTTTCCGCCTCTATATCCATATCCATTTACATACTCATTGGTTTTCAGGTAAAATCCATCAAGTTTAAAATTAAAATCATTCAATGTTAGAATTATATACTTAGATTGTTAGAATTTAATTATATCTTCACTTTTAGTCTTATAAAATATATTTAAGGTTATATAAATGAGGATAAAAATATAGTTTCATGTTGGGTAAATGGATTTGGGTACGGGTATGGATATAAAAGTGGATATAGATTTGAGGATACCTTATGCATGTTCATACCTAAACTCGGCAGATATTTCTCCCCTTCCTCCATATCTGTATCCATATCTTTTTATCTATATCCATTTACACATCCAATGGACAAAACCCATTGGATTTTGAGTAAAACCCATCTGATTGACATCCCTAGCTTCAATATCAAAGAGATATCTGGTTTGATCTGAATCCTCTATCAAGAATTGTCTCCGAGATCAGGTTCGTGTACCTTTTTGACCCATGGACTCTCTTCGTGCTCCACCAAGTACTAAGAGATGCAAGCATTATTCCAACAGTGCAACTGCCTCATGCCTAGCCACCCTTCTTTGGGAGACATATTTTCTGCAATGAGACTGATGCTCTTTTTTTCCTTTGAGGGGTCAAGGTTGTTCATATGGGCTTTATGTTCAGGCTACTGAGATTGGTCACTTTTTTTCACACTAAGAGAAGATTGTTCAAAATTATCCTACTACAGTTGATACAACTTTTGCTTTATGTCCATATTGCACCTACCCAAATGATGTACTGTAATGCACGTCATTTGTAGATGAAACAGTACTGGTGAGTGAATCCAAGTGTGGAGTCAAAATAAAATTAGTAGAACAGATAAACACTTCGAAATCAAATGATTTTGGTGAATCACTTCTAAAATAAAATATATTATATGCAATTTTAGGTATCTTGATAATGGACTTAAGGTAAGGATTGATGGCTACTGTGTCCCCCAAAGCAATTGTTTTAGGTATCTTGATATCATTGAAATTGGAGGCAAGATTGAGGTGAAGTTGCAAGTAGTATATAAAGGGGTCACTATCTTGGAGCACTTTTGTATAAAATGTGAGCCTTAGATGCAATTTATATTGGAACATAAAATAAAATGAAAAACTTTAAGACAACAATTCTGCAAGCTATAGTTTATGATGTGGGATGTTGATTGTTGAACGATTAATTGTTGACATGTACAGAAAATGGCTTTAGTAGACACTAATATTATCATGGGCGTTTTGGGAATGATATAATTTTGAACTGATGTTACTCAAGATAGTATGAAAAACCCCATCTAAGTAAAAAGATGTGAGTTATAGGCATGGGTGCATGGAAATGACAATCCATAGCTGTTTTGGGTCCCTAAGATGTTTGGGGATGGATCCCTGCCCAGAATTTCTTAAACAGGTGAAGAAACGTTATGTAGGAAAAAAATTGGTTGCCAAAACAAGTACAAGCCATGACATACCAGTGTAGGTCCTTTTTGGTTTTGAAATCACGCCTCTCTTCTCTGATTCTCTACCTCTCTCAATTGTGGCTGCTGACAAGCTTCTTCAGATCCAAAATCTCACTGAAAAACTTCAATCTCACTTCTGTTGATGTTGTTGTGCAGCTTTTGCTCCGTTTTCTGGCGATGCTATGCAACCCATGAGATATCATATAAAACTTAGGTTAGAGCATTAAAGAGATGGTGTAGAGGAACATCACGGAGAAGAGAGTTGAAGAATATGAGCAGTGGCTCTTCTCATATCTGAAACTTAACATATGCTCAAGGTTTACGTGAAAACCAAAGAAATAAAGCAGGGCCTTTTAAGAGTTGGGCCCAACTTTAACCTTTCGAAATGTGTATTTTATTTGTTAGTTTTCTTCCTTTTTTTTTATCCGTTTCTTAATCTAGATAGTATTTTAATTGGACATTTTTTATTAATGGGACTGTATTTTATAAATAATAGAAAGTAACTTATTGTTTAAGATAAATTTATAATTGATGTTCTATTTAAAGTATAAATTCTTTATTATAGATGTAGTTTTTTTGTCGTTTCCTAACGTCCCCGTTTGTTTTATTTATTTTAAAATTGATGTTTTTCGTTTCCTGTTGTCCCTGTTTTCACATTTCTGTCCATGCAACACTGGTTATAGGGGGGTTCTAATAAGATTTTATTTTGAATTGGATAGACTATTAATTAATTATTTAAATTTTGTTAATCTTAAAAAGACATGTGAGAGAGAGATCAAACAATTAGTTCTCTATCTTTTCCTCCTTTATGCTGTCCTCTTTTATTCCAATGTCCCTGTTATTGCCTGTTTCATAATCTTTACGTCTACAACTACCTCAATCACCACCATCACCCTTGAGCCCTCACCACCATCCCTGTCAATGGCCACTCTCTTCCTTCATCACTCTGCTTAATCCTGGAAGAGGATAAATATCTTCATCGAATGGTGGATTAATGAATTCGTAGGTCAAGTTGGATTTGAACCTACCTGTAAATTTCCACTGCCTTATATCCAAAGAAGTACATAAATCAATCACTTTGCCTTTGGCATAACCGCAGAAGTATTTTTAAGAGATGGAGATTAGAAGCCTTAAAGCCATCTATAGTAAATTTGATTTACAATGCATGCTTGTTTAACTTTTCATAAGTTATTTTCATAAATTAATTCTTCAAATCTACTTATAAAAAGTCAAAATCCAAAAGTAGCTGAGAGCTACTTTTGATCCTTGAAAAACTACTTCCCAAGTAAATGTGGCACAACACATTGGCTATTTAGAGTGTCATTTATAGCATCTTAAGTGCAATAGCTGCAGATGTTGAATCATGGGAATATTCCTATTCCCATTTTTATACTTCACATTCGACCTTTTTTATTCCTTTGTTTTTTTTTTCATATAGTGGTGATATTAATCATATATGAAGAGGTAAATAAAGAATAATTATTTAATGGTAAAATCACTATTCAATAATATATATATATATATTGAACTTTGAAGATATAATTCAACTTTGGATAATCAAAGTACGTATATAGTTATGGATATAAATAGGCAAAAGTATGTTAGAAGCTATAAATATTTTAGATTTGTTCCTTTAAAATTATAAATATTTTTATATTTTTCGCTGGACAAACGTTTAAAATTTATTTTCATTAAGGTTTAAACATTTAATTTTTTTTTTGAATTTAACTAAAATTGTAGTAGATTTAAAATTTCAAAATGTTAAATGGGAGCAAAGTTTAAATATTTTTACCTTTATGGAAAATTTTGAAACTTTTATGCTTAATGAAAACAAGGTTTAAAAGTTGGTGTTTTTATTAAAAAATTTAAAACTTTTATGCATGCCTTTATAAGTACAAACCCAAAATGTTTATGCATTTGTTGAATCAAGTATGCTATGGATATAAATAACCTGCATCATATTGGTACTCAAAATTTATCATATAAAATTTCCCTTACATTTTATGATTTTTTCATGTTTTATATTATTTTTAGTATTTATTAAAAAAAATTATATAATACTTATTAAAAAAGTATAGGCATAAGAAGATACAAATTGGATATGGTTAAATGAAAAGTAATTGTATAGAAAAATAATAATCAAGCACTAATCAAACAAAACAAGTAGTTTTTAAGTAATAACCACTTTTCTAAATAAAGTGAAAACAAACACTTATTTTATCCAAAAAATATTTGTATAAAAAGTATTTTTTTAAAAGTAGTTTTTATCAACAATTATTGAGAAAAAAATAAAGCTAAGCGGGGCAGGGGGAGCAGGGCCTATATCTGTTTCTTGCTGGCTTCTAATCCTTTTACATGAATGTAGCAACTCCATGTGTTTCTTTCGTATTAATCAGAGTTTTCATGATTCCAGTTCAATACTTTATCTGGAAGGAAATCTGGAGGCCAAGATATTCACTGATCCTCTAACTGGCCTTGTTCGACGTGTAAGGGAGATTGCAATCAGAAGAGATGGTTAGCTCTCTGCTCTTTCAAATTAATTGTTTTATTAGATTACTCACAAGTTTAAGGTGACTTGATATTTGCGATTTATTTCTGTGGATACAGCAGTTTTAGTTGCCTTTATGTCGACTGGCAGCAAATGCTATGGTTTTACTGTATCCAAGTGCTGATTGTTAAATTGTATACACGTATGTTGCACTAGTGTAGTTAACTGTATGCACGTTACGTGGGTGCACAACATAACCTACTAAATATGAAAAAATTTCATGCATCCAGTATGTCCTATATAAGACCTGAATTGGGGTGGTTACTGAAGGCTGATTTAAATGTGTTGGACCAACGCTTATACGGAATCTGAAGAGGCGCTTGATATCTGTCAGAGATGAGGTTGTGGTTCCCTCCCCCTTTCTCTCTTCCTCCCTTTTTTTTTGTGGTTCTTGTAAGCACGGATACATTCAAATTAAAGAGAATGAATTCAGATGCTTGTCGAATGTTCGTTTGCTGTACATTTCTAGTGTCTTGACCGCTTCCTTTCTGGAACTTGCAGGTCGCCTTGTCTTTCTTGGAAACGGTGATAACTTCAATCAGCCATCTCAGATGGAGCTGAAAGGCAGTGGCTACTTTTAAAAGCTCTTTCAGAATAATTGACGACAACGATCAGGTTCTGGTTAGCAGCCCATTGAAAGGTGTTGGAAAGTCACGGTGATGTAAAGTCGAGGCCCTCTGGAGCTCGAAATATTTGAAAGGCAGACATTATCCTTTGTTATGCATTTGGGGCATAGCCAATTCAATATTTCCTTCATTTAATCCTATTTGCCCATATTTGTAGGTTTTTAAAAATATTTCGAGATTGCCTAATGCTTGCGGCATTTTTGTATTTGGTCAATTGCTATTATGCCCATTGTTAATGACGTTGTTATATTTATTAAAACCAGTAATCAACTAGGTTAAATCATGTTACACCTTTCAAAAAGATAGAAATCGAACGATTCATGGTTGGAGTAAACTGGATCTTATTGAGTTGCGAATCTCCGAGGTCGAAATGCGTTTCATGTTAAAGCTAGTGAGGGTGGGAGGCCCACCATGCTGAGTGTCGTTCAAGAAAATAGCTTGATAGTCTATGAAAGGCCTTTTAAACAAAAAATAACGATCGATTATGAGGTAATGCTGGGACTCAGTTGTTTGAGAAAGATGACAACGTGGTAATATCAGTTCATGGAGGCAACATCAGCTGATCTGGTTCTTCATATATTAATCCTGCATACTACAATCGAGAGCGGATAGATCTTGATCTTGATTGACAGCAAGTTTGGTTTTTCCCTCCACCATGGAGGGCGTGTTGCAATGATTAGAGATTCCTGGCTGGGTCTTTAAGCGCTCTGTCTGTCTTTCCCATGGGAGCCTATGATGTCCCATCGAGTGCTTATTTAGGATATGATAATCGGACTAGAAATATTACCCTTGTATTATATATTTATTGTACTATCCATTTAAAATAAAATAACATATTATTCTATTATATATCCATTTTAGACATTAAATAGGATTAAAATCAGTGCTTTAAAAGTTGCATTGAAAATCGACCTGGTAGACCTCTTGATATATGGTTCAACTAGTCTAACTATAATTTCATTGAAAATTACTTTTATTCAAACAAATATCTGGTATGACTCGATCTGATTCTGGTTCCGTCAATTTGACCAAATTGTTCACTCTAGAATTTTCTCTTCTTTAACCAAAACGACGACGTTTAGGGTGTATCGGACTAACTGGTATAACTAGATTTTTTTGGCCCAGTCTTAGTTTTTCAGGTTGGTATACTTATTTTAAAATCGGATAGTTTTATACCGGTCGATGTTCTGATACCTAATTCGACCGGTTTGGTATTATTTTTCATCACTAATGTAAATAAGTATTTTATTAAAAATACTTTTTTTTATCCCTATTAACTTCGTACCAAACGAGTCCTAACAAATAAAGTTACCTTTCATTCTTGGGAAATATTCTCTTTGGAGGAGATTGATGAACTTCACTTTGATGGAAAAGGTGACACACCAAAACAAGTTGATGAGTCATCAAGATAAGTAGCACAATGCACAATTCATTCTCTTAATTTGCTTCTTGGAGCTATGATATCATTGTACCAAGTAGATAGATGTTATCTTACGCTGGCGCCTATAATTATAAAAGAGCACCAAAGAACATGTCAAAACCATAAATAGACAAACATCCATGCAACACGTAAGCGAGGACCAATAACAATATGTTAATTCCATCCAAATCCCACAACAGGTTTCTAAAGATCAGTTGTGTAAGATTGTTAGGTATGATTGTTTTCATTTTGATTTTTCTTTTCGGTACTTACTTATGGCCAGTGGTAAAGAACAACATTTGTGAGCTTGTTACTTATATTTTTGTGTGAAGTCTAGCATGTGTTGGTGTGTGTTGGTGTTTAGAGAAGTTTGGAGGAGACTTAAGCTTTTTGAGGAACACATATGTGGGGTAGGCATGAATCCCTAGCCTTACTTGGTTATGCAGAATTGGTTGAATTCTGAATGTTCTAGAGAAAACACTGCGAACCCATGGTGTTCTTGTTTTGTTTCCACTATGTGCTTGTGTTGGTATTACTATAAATATGTGTATAGAAATCTTAGAGGCTGTTGAACTTGTCTAAACTCTAACTTAGAGTTTTAAGAGATAGAATTTGTGTAGTGAGTGATTTTGTGAGGATTGTTTGATTATCCTTATAATCACAAGTGTTGTGCATGATAAGATTATCTATCCCCCCCCCATTTAATTTTTCTTATTATTTTCCCTCGATCAATCTTGGATTTCCGAATTGTTGTTTAATCTGGTCATGGGCGTTCACATCGGTAAATTTTCCCAATAAAAAGGTATTAGAGCTAAGGTTGGGTGTGTGATCAATCTTTATTGAGATGGCGTTTACACAGTTTGAGATTGAGAGATTTGATCATTCCATGAACTTTTGCTTATGGTAGTTAAAGATGAAGGCGATTCTTATTTATAACGGATTAAAGAAGGTGTTATTCAAGAAAGTGAATAACTTGGAGATGACGATTGATGAGAAGTTTGAGGAGATTGATCTGAAGGTCATGCCCACCATAGAACTATGCCTATCCAATGAGGTATTGAGAGGGGTTGTTAAAGAGACAACTTCATCTGTCTTGTGGTTAAGATTGAAATATTTATACATGATGAGATAAGTGACGAATTGTTTGTTGTTGAAGAATTGGCTGCATGATTTGAAATTAGGTGAGAGATAATCATTGGCATCCTATCTTGATGAAATTAACTCTTTTATTATGGATCTTCAAAATCTAAATGTCAAATTGGATGATGAGAATCTTGCGATTATGTTGTTATACTCTTTGCCTTTTGTTTTAAACATTTTTATGAGACCATATTGTATGGTAATGCTGAATTGATTTTGGATAGGTGCATATTTTATGAAATTAATTGACGTATCTTGACCCAACTTTATATATTTGTTCTACCACCCCCAAATTTTGGAACTTAAAATTTTCGTTTTAAAAAGTTAAAAGCGAAAGTCAAAATAAAAAATGTGATGATGTCACGCCAAATCCAATATAGAAGAGGCACTCCCAATGCCCAGTCCAGGTTGGGTGCAAGGAAAAAGTAACCTCCTACCTAGGAATCAGGTGTGGGAAGCACTTGATTTCACCGCGATACAGGATACGAAAAAGAGAGAAGGGAATAAATAGTAAAAACAAAGGACTAGGATTCCAAAGAGAGAGATAGAAATATTCAAATAACCATATCCTTTACTAATACATTTAGCGCTCACCCAAGGCAAGCGCATCAAGATAACAATCATCAATCACCTGCAAAACAGGGTAGGTCTGCTTGTGCGAATGAGTAGCACCCATGAAACGGGTGGTCAGTATGCTACGTACTGAGTAAGGGAACAATACTATCGAAATAGGAATACAAGTAGCACATTCTTTCACATTAAATGATAAAGGAAAAACAACCAAGTAAATGATTGTCTTATAAGGCATAATACGATCCATATCCTTTTATTAAGTATAGTCCATTTTTATTCTTTTATGTGCGATGAGTGCAGGACTCCACTATTCTTAAACTGGTGAAACGGTCTGAAACTTCTCAGGGATAACACACCCAAGCCACTATTCTTTCCGGTGGAATAGAGGTGATAACATCTTCTTGAGGAAAAACGCTCCCAAGCCACTATTTTATTCGGTGGAACGGGAATAAATCACTACGGTCCCGACTCACGCATTCTTCCACTTTAAATCATTAGTATCTTTCCCATAGGTTGTAACTGTATGTTTTATTTCATAATGAGTAGGTGCCCCACTGTTCTTAACTGATGGAATGGTTTGAAACTTCTCGGGGACAACACACTCGAGCCACTATTCTTTCCGGTGGAACGGAGATTAAAAACATAATCTCGGGGCAGAACTCTCCCGAGCCACTATTCTACCTAGTGGAATGGGAATACATATATATAGATTTAAGAAAAATACTCCCATGGCTCTACTCACATGCTCTTTCACTTTAAGTGATTAGTATCTTATTTAATGGTTGATTCTCAGGCATAGAACATAGTCAAAACATATTTACATATAGCATAGAACACAATCAAACAGATATGTATGCAATATAGATCCAAACCCTCAAGTCTTTTTAAACCCTAATTACACTTCCTTTAGTGTTCATTCTCCCATGTTAGTTTTTCCACTCGCCTTATATTATTTCATCACCAAAATCCCATCATTAGTATCATATCCAAAAATCACAACATAATTCCCATGAGTTGATTTAGTAATCTCATCCCGATGTATATATAGTAAACACTGAAGTATCCAAGTCTAAATCCCATAAAATTGTCATAACACCTCATATGAAATATTCATCATTCCTAATTACCAATAGTTATTCTCTAATCCATGAAGATGGGATAATAATAATAATAATATCTCAAGATGACTTGTCCCAAACTTACTATTAAACATTTATGAACCCCAAATAACAATAATATTCCCATGAATTACTCAAGTTATTATTGTCATAATTTAAGTCTCCTAACACATCAATTATCAAACTTCCTTAGTATCCCATAATGACCAAGTTATCCTTTTAGCACAATTAACACCTTTATTTCATAAAATATTATACCTTCCATACATATTATTTTTTCAAGTCCTCATTCATCATCATACCTCATGAGAGGCCTTGAGTCCATTTACCACAACTCATTCAACCAACGGTTCATACCTTAAGTTATATTTTCACAAATATGGCATTCTCATCAATCAACCCATAATCCATACCTTAAGATATAATTTCCCAAGTATGATATTGTCATTATTTCAACCACATATATATTTCCACAAGTGTGACATTATCATCATTCAACCATAGATATATTTTTTCAATTGTGATATCATCATTATTCAACCATAGGTATATTTCCACAAGTGTGATATCATCATTATTCAACCATAGATATATTTCCACAAGTGTGATATCATCATTATTCAGCCATAGATATATTTCCATAAGTGTGATATCATCATCATTCAACCTTAGATATATTTCCCCACGTGTGATATCATCATTATTCAACCATAGATATATTTTCCCAAGTGTGATATCATCATTATTTAGCCATAGATATATTTCCAAAAGTGTGATATCATCATTATTTAGCCATAGATATATTTCCATAAGTGTGATATTATCATCATTCAACCATAGATATATTTCCCCAAGTGTGATATCATCATTATTTAACCATAGATATATTTTTCCCAAGTGTGATATCATATTATTCAACCATAGATATAGTTCATAAGTGTTTGAGTGTGATATCATCATTATTCAGCCACAGATATATTCCCATAAGTATGATATTAACATCACCCAACCCATATTTTATGCTATAAGATGCATTCTCACAAATAAGATGTTATTGGCACAATCATACTATAATGGTATCTCTTAAAACCCTTATATCCTTTCAACATAACATGTATAACACCACAAATTATCAATATCAATATACATCACATATTATAGCAGCAATATCATGTAAAACACATTTATTCGAACAAGTAAATATCATAAAAAGTCCTAAAAATCGAATAGTATCCTTACCAACTAGGATACTGGTCTAAGCACGCAAATCCTAGCACAAAAAGATATGACTTACCTCTAAACTAAAAAAAAGATAAAGCTAATGAAAAATTACATATGAAACAAGATAGAATATGATTAGGATCGAAGGTTAAAAGTCAAGAGGGAGATTATGGTAGAGAGGGGTAAAAATGAAATTTACCAAAATCAAATGGAACTTGAATTGTATGGAAGTGTAGAAATATGTGTGGTGGAGCTATGGTTAAAATTTTGTGGTGTTTAGACAAGGTTTGGGGTGAAAATAGGAGTGTACGACCAAAAAAGAAGTCGCATTGGTAGGCGGTGCAGAAGTTGCATGGCCGTGCAAAATCATAGCATAATAGGTCAAGGGAAAAGAAAATGCACGGTCAGGCGTTGCAAAAGTTGCACGGCCATGTAAAATAAGGCTAAGAGCAAAAATTATGCACGATCAGACCGTGCAGGGATTGAATGACTGTGTAATAAGTGTTTTAAGTGTTGTATGGCTGTGCACACTACAGCGCTGCAACAAACGCTTGGGAGAAGGAGGGAAAAGAGGAAATGGTCAGTGGTAATGGCTGGCGACGACAAAGGAGAAGGTTGGGACGACCTTGGTAGTTGGCCCACTAGCCAAATGGAGGCAAGTGGTGGCCGAGGTGGTGCACAACAGTGGGAGATGGTGGTGCGGAAGCTAAAACAGGGATACAAAGAGGAAGAAGAAAATAATAGGGAGAAGAAGGGAAGGAGAAGGTCAGAAGGGTGAGGGAGCTTTGGTAATGGCTCTTGGGCAAAAAATATTAGTAGAGTGAGGAAAAACCAAAGAGAAATAGGGAGAGTGTGAGGTATATATGTGTGTGTGTGTGTGTGTGTTGTGTGGTATGTTTCGGGAAGAAGAAAAAGAACAAGGAGGAGGGTGGCATGCTATGGGGGACTAGTGATCTTACAAATGCAAGTGGATGATGGTGGTGATGGTTGTAGAGGATGGCTAGGGTAGGGTGGTAGCTATAGGGTGAGGGTGGTGATAGTTGATGGAATTGTTACATAAGGGTGGAAAGGATAAGGAGGTTGCAGGGAGATGGGGTGGTGCGTAGGGTGCAGGGTGCAGGTATGCAAGGATGGGGTGATGGGTGATGGATGAGGGTGCAGAAAGGTGATGGGTGGTGGTGCAAGTGGAGGGGCAAAAGTTGCAGCAAAGAGGTTGGCGGGAGAAGGAGAAGAAGGAAAGAAAATAAAAGGAAAAAGGAAAAAAAAGGAAAAGAGAAAATGATGAGGGGATTAATTTAGGATGATTTAGATTAGTTAAGGGTAATTAGGATTAGCAGGAATTTTAGCGGATTTGGTTTTGGTTTACTAATTATGGTTTATCAAGTTAAGGTTTTTGAAATCGATTAAAGTTTCGGGATTAAGGATAGGTTAAGGCTAATATAGATATTATTAGGATTATAATCAAATTGTGTGCTAATGATATTGGATTTGGTTAAGCAAATTTTTGGGGTACTACATTTGTTATGACAATTTAACCATTTTCCTTAAGTTTTTTCTATTAACCTAGTTTTACGTAAAAAAAACATATGAGGAGCGAAGCTTAGAGTTATGAAAATTTGGATGTACCATCATAAAAAATCCTAAAAGAGTATCCAGGTAAAGAAAAATCAAGATAATACAAGGAAGAGAGAGGAAATACGGGACACCCATATTTTTGAAAATATGACCCTTATTCCCTTGTTATCCCTTCCTACGTGCTCCATTAATTACAACCACACGCATAGCATTAGATCAAAAATAAGGACTGCATTTTTTTAATATATTGAATTTGCTTTGTACGACTTTTTGTCTATATATATAACATATATTAGGTTGAATAGAAATACGGAGAGCACTACTGTCAGACTTTCGACTTCATTTTCATTATTTTTAAACTATTAGGGTTCTTATGTTAGATTTAGTTAGTTTATTGTTATAATAGAAGGATAGAAGATAGTATAGAGTTTGTAGTTCTGTAATATCCTAAGTTCTTTGTTTTCTTTGTTTCTCGTACTTATTATTGTGTTTAATGCAATTTTGGTTATTCATTTATTTAATTAATTTTGTAATTTTGTGTAGTTTAATTCAATCTTTGTTATTTTATTTATCTATTCTTATTGAAGTTATGCTTTTTATGTATTTAGGTTTCGCATTTTCCAATTTTATCACTAGGCTAGATTAGTATGGGTAGGAGGATTGTTATGTGTATTTTAGTTAACTTAATAAATCATAAATAATGATCATCGATCTAAGATTTGTGCTTTGTTATCTAGCTTGATCACTTGGTTAATTTGAGTGCTAATTGAATGCTAAGATAATATAGTTAACCCGTAATGTTAACATATACATCAACAAGTAGGAAATATGTTGGTTAATTTCTAAAGAAATATATTAATTTAATTTAGTTTATTAATCTTTAGAACTGCATAATTCAAGCTGGCCACATAATTATGGTTCTAGTTAGCTGCTCTCTAATCGATAATGCTACCATTAATTGAATCTAGAGATTCTTATCCTAGGTTATTAATTTTTTAGATAAAAAATCATTATTCATAAGCGAACCTTGGTACATTTGCATAAGAGGATGCTAGGAAGTGAATATGTGTGAGCTTTTATAGGTTGACATTTAAAATACTACATTACCATATTATTTTTGATTGGTTGATATCCCTACGCTGAATATATCCTCTAACCTATATTATCTCATTATTGTTATTAAGTTATTTTCTTAAGTGTTATTTTATTCTTCTCATTATTAGTAATTAATTTTTAATCATTTAACAACTAAAAATTTTATTTGATAATAGAAATATTTGAATTAAATTACCATCTTCGTGGGATTGATCCCTACTCACTACTTACTATTTATTTGTATGTTTAGGGTTTACTTTGGAGTGTCTACAAAAACATATAAGTTCTTGAGGATTTCAAGAATATCTTGCTACATCATGAATTGATTGAGAATCAATTAACTAATGGGATATCAGTCGATTCATGTGGTGAGGAGGTTGTAGCAAGGGGGTCTAGTGAAAAGAAGTCCAAATCGAGGAATGACAAGTTCAAAAATGGTGTCTACTATGATTGTCGCAATACAAAATCCATATTAGGAAGCACTACCCTAATAGAAAACCTATAGATATTGACAGTGATGTATATGATGAGAGTGAGGTTGCTATAGCTAAGGATGATGGTGATGGTGATGTATTGAATTAAATTGATAGACATACTAGAGTGATTAATAGGTGGATAATGGCTTCTGGGTGCTCCTACCATGTTTTTCCCAATAGAAGATGGTTCTAACCATATGATATAGTTTGAGGGGGAGTTGTTGCCTTAAGTGACAATTCTTTATGCAAAGTTGATGTATATTAGGACTGTGAAAGTGATGATGCATGATGGTATGTTCTGGACACTGTTTTGTGTTTTTCATGTTCTTAATATGATCCAGATTTTGATTTTATTATGTTCCTTGGATAGCAAAGTAATGCAGCAGCATCTCAATCTTACTCTTCTAATGTTGATGAACAAAAATTAACATACTTAGAGATGGTACCAATTGTTCTTGAATATCCTATACTTCTAATCCTTTTATTAAGTAACTCTTACATGAATTATATATGTTTGCAAGAAGAACAATCCATCAAAGATATTTGATGTACAAGACAATGACATTATAAGGATCACAAATTTGTATGGAAGACAAGGCTAGAAGACACAAAGCTTGATTACATATGATTATTCAATGTATTAAATACTTAGAGTTTTGTGTAGCTTTGTTATTTTATTGTATACTTTTTAATGTTTGTAATTTATCATTGTAATCACTATATAGATAATATAGACTTGCATATAGTTAATCTATGTTAATCAGGCCAGTTATACGAGCTTGATTAATGAGGAATAAACTAAGGCCTGCATGTGTGTGTGTGTGTGTGTGTGTATAGGGTGTTGTACATTGAAAAGAACAACTAATGAATGAAAATAATTGACAACTTGAGAGCTATATTCGAGCCTCTTCTTATTCTCTTCTTCTTCAAGTGAGAGTTTCTTGAGGAGTTGCATAGTATTCTATAGAGAAATATGTGATTTCTCTATTGAATTGATTTGATCTTGGATTAGATCAATATCAAATTACCAAAGTAATTGAAATCAACCAATACAAGTCGACACATCTAATTCTTCTTGGAATTGTTTTGCAACTTATAACAACCAAATAAAATGCATTGTAGAATATTATTCATCCATGATCTTACACATTAAATTTGGTATCAAATCTTGTTTTGGAGTCGACATCATAAGATTCAAATTTCGTCAACAAGTTTCTACATCACTATATATCGCCATCAAAGGTCTTAGTAAGGTTCTTGATCCTTCTTAATTGAATTCTTTGAATCTTGATGGTTGTTTTTTGAATCTTGACATCATTAAAATGTTCTTAAGTAGTTTGTTATTTGTGTAGATAATGTGATGTATGAATCTTGAGAAAACACACGCAAAGAATTGACACAAACTTGCATGGAATTCTTTTGTTGAGATCATAGAGAAAGAGTGAGTGAGTGAGTGTGTGTGTGTTGTGTTTGTTCTTCTAGAATTGATAATACTCATTTTGCATGAAGTATTATGTGTGTATTTTGGATTTTGTTCTAGATAATCATTTGTGGTGATCAATATATGTGTAGAATCGACTGAGTAGGAGTTTATTTTGTGACATTACTTAGTTGATGTAGGATATTATCAAATGTTGATGTGTTTTTCTTAACTTTTGATTTGTGTGTTCTAAATGGTTTGGTCGAATGTATGTGCAAAATAATTGAGTAGAATAAGTTTAGATTAGTGTGTTGTCTTTTCTTTAATCAAATTACATACAAAAACATCGAAACATGCATGGTACTTGGTAAGGATTTTTGAATTGAAGGATTGTGAACTTGTTGAATTCTACATCAAGAACCTAGAAAGATAGGTGTCAAATGTGTTCATTTAGTTGTATGTGTAGTATATGTAATTTCTTTCTATATGCTTGATTCATTAGAATAATTTTTTATTTTTTTTGCAAGAACCAACCAAGGACTAGAGGGTGACATATTTTTTATTCGGGTTTCCTAACTGAAACCTTAAGGGTTATCTAACTTGTGATTTAGTGTGCTAGGGAGTTGAAACCATGGAAGGGGAACCAAAATTTCAAGCTATGTTAGAGACCATCCAAAAGCTCTCAAACAATATAAATACAACCAATGCTTAACTCAGGAAAATTCCTACAATGCAAACACAATTACAAGGATTGGAATCTAGATTTGACAAATAAGAATCATTCCAAAATATCCAAGAATGAAGGGAGTTCTATGGGGACTGAACGGGGGAGTGCAACAAAACCATCTAATTCAGCAAGAGGAATCTAAACTCATGTATAGACCATGATGAAGAGTCATAAGGGAGTGGAAGCAACCAAAAGTTCTATGACCATCAGCCAAAGCATTATAAAAAATAAGATTAAGGTATTAAACTTGATCTTCCTAATTTTGATGGTAAACTTGATGTTGATTTATTTCTTGATTGGTTACATGAGGCAGATGCTATATTTGATTTCAAATATTATCATGATGAACAAAAATGTAAACTAGGTACTCTTAAGTTTAAAAAGTTTTCTAGAATATGGTATGATAATTTGTAAAGGACTAGAGAAAGAGAAGGGAAAAAAAATTAAATCTTGGGATAAACTTAAGAAGCATCTATAGAAGAAATTTGTACCTAAAGAGTATAAGAAAGATTATTATATTAGATTGACTACTCTTAGACAAGGATTTATAAGTGTTGAGGAAAATCTTAGGAAGTTTGAAAGATTAATACTTATATGTGACATCATTGAGAAAAATGAACAAACATGTGCTAGATTTCTAGGCTACCTTAAGATGATGATTCAAGAAAAAGTTGAAACTTGACTATATGATTTTCTTGATGATATGATTAAGCTATCATTGAGATTTTAAAAGCAAATCAAGTCCACTAAGCCTCATACCAAGTAAAGTACTTCCTCTACAAAGTATTACTCAAATACTCAAGCTATAAAGTATGGAACGGGTACTTCAAACTCTACAAGTGTTGATAAGGAACAATGATCTACTCAAGAAGAGAAAGGAAAGAATAAGGTCAATGAAGTCTCTACAATGCTAAGTTTTAAATGTTGAGGATTCATACACTTTGCTCAAGAATGTCCCAATTAAAGATTTTTGTCCCTACAAGAAATTGAAGCTATGGAGACTTGTGAAGGACATACTGAATTCTAGCATATTAAAGAAATTTATAGTGAGTTAGAGGAGGAGGAAAATGCTTTTTATGTATTGGAAAGAGCACTTCAAGTGTAAGCTAGTGAGCAACCTCATCACTGAGAAAAGATATTCAAAACTAAAGGATGGGTGGGAGATATAATTTGTCAAGTTATCATTGATGGTGGATTTCTACGAATGTAGCTAATGAGATAATGGTGAAGGTATGAGATTGACGACTACACCACATCCAAAGCCTTATTCTATTCAATGGTTCAACATGGACAAAGGAGTCAAGGTAACCAAGAAAACCCTAATCTCATTTCGCATTAGTAATTATCATGATGATGTGCTATATGATATTTTTCCCATGAATGTATATGGAATCTTATTAGGTAGACCATGACAATATGATAGAAATGCTTTTCATAACGGTATTTCTAATGAATATCTAGTTGAGAAGGATAAGAACAAGCATAAACTTAAACCTTCTAAGTGTAATAATGAAAATATAGTCGAGAATAAAAAGAGTTTATTTTTATATGAGAAGGCTATGGTAAAATGTATTAAAGAATAAGGTAGTTATGGTGCTATGATTATTAAGAAATCCCTACAAGGGGAGAAAAATAACAATAATCCTTGATTAAATGAGCTTATTAATGAGTATCATGATGTGTTTCCTGATGACTTACCACTTGGATTACCACCTAAAAGAGGAATATAACATGCTATAGACTTAATTCCTTGTATGTCTTTATCTAATCGATCTGCATATCAATGTAATTCAAAAGAGGATGAGGAATTAGAGAGATAAATGTAAGAACTCATAGGAAAATGGTATGTGAGATAAAGTATGAGTCTGTGTTGTGTTCTTGCATTACTTGTTCCTAAAAAATATGGTACATGGTATATGTGTATTGGCTTTAGAGCTGTGGACAATATAACTATCAAACATAGATTTCTTATGCTGAGATTAGATGAAATGTTAGATGAATTATATGGAGTCTTTATGAATGGTTATCATCAAATGAGAATAAAAGAAGGGGATGAATGGAAAAATACATTCAAAATCAAATATAGTCTTTATGAATAAAATGTGATGCCTTTTGGTTTATGTAATGCACCCAGTTCATTTATGATACTAATGAATGAAGTTTATTGACCTTTTCTTGGAAGTTTTATTGTGGTAATCTTAGACGATATACTTGTGTACAGTAGAAAAGAGCATGATCATCTTATTAATTTAAGGACGTTATTTGATAAACTAAAGGAAACTAAACTCTATGGAAAAAATGGAGAAATGTGATTTTATGATTTTAATTATTGTTTTCCTTGGATATATTGTGAGTAGTGAAAGTATAAAAGTGGATTCCACAAAGATTCAAGCTATTCAAGATTGGCTAATACCCAAAGATATTCATGAGGTGAGGATTTTTCATGGTCTGGCAAGTTTTATAGAAGGTTCATTGAGGACTTTTCGACTATTGCCACACTAATAACATAGCTCATAAAGAAAGGAAAAATTAATTGGAGCGAGGACATAACTAAAGCCTTGCACACTCTAAAAGACAAGCTATGTAATGCACCGATATTATCTTTACCTAACTTTGATAAACTGTTTGAAGTAACATATGATGCTAATGGGGTAGGGATAGGAGGTGTACTATCACAAGAAAAATAAGCCATTGCATTCTTTATTAAGAAATTAAATCGGGCAAAATTGAATTATTCAACATATGATAAAAGATTTTATGCCATCATAAGAAGTATAAAAACATGGAGCTATTATTTGAGACCTAAGTTGTAATACCCTAAAAATTTACTTAGCCTAATCCTGCATCATTAATTCCCTAATTTAATTCTAATCTTGAGAAATCTTATTTTAGCCTTAACCTAATTTATTAATCTTAAAACTTTAACCAAATATTAAACATTGACTTGGATAAATTATAATTTATAAACCAAAATCAAAACCCGCTAAAATTATTGCTAATCCTAATTAGTTTTGGCCAATCTAAAATCATCTAAACTAATCCCCCAACCCTTTCTCTTTTTCTTTTCTTTCTTCTCCTTTCTCCTGTCAAACCTAAGCCACAATATTTGAAAAATGTTGCAACTTGCACCATCCCCTCCTATAGATGTCCATCATCCATCACCCTGTTTCCTTTCTTCTTTTCCTTCCGCTTCTCTTATCATTGCCGATCTGCACACCATGTGCACTCCCTGCCACTCTCCTTCTTATTCCTCTTATCCTTACGCAACCTACACACTCACCATCACCATCACCCCCAACACTCCACCATTGATATATGAGATTTATATGTTATTTTGCTAAGTAAAAATGTCATTTATTCCTCATTATTTTTATAACATTTAATCTTTTCTCGAGCTTTTCTCTTTTGGATAGATTTTGCAGGAAAAGATAAAAATGAAGAAATTCAAAGGAGAAATCAATGAAAAGAGAAAAGGAAGCAAAGAACACATCAAGAGATATGGAATCAATGGAAGAAAAGACTAGAAATGAAGAATATATATCAAAGGGAAGATTGTGTTGAAATTTCATGAAGAAATAATGAAGAAACAAGAAACACGGCCCCCCGTGTTTATGAAACACGGCCCGTGTTTTTCTATCAGCACACAAATTTCAGCACTTAAAAATCAGCATTTGGCAGATTTCAGCACTTAAAAATACGGGGGTCCCGTGTTTTCTAACACGGACCGTGTTTCTCTCAACTTCTGTAACCGTTCGCGCAACGTTTCCCCGATATATTTCTAAAGTTTGAACATTCGAAAAAGTGGTTCGGGGAGTTCGAGAATGGGATTTTCTCTTTCTCTCTATACTCTCTAGATACCACATGTAATTTGTAATTCCAATTCTTTTTCTCTCCATTGTATTCAATTGAACAATCAACAATCTGCAATTCAATTCGATAAGTTTCTTCTCCATTCCTCTTTTAATTGCAAGTTTTGATTTTTGATTGAATGCAATTCAATTCTCTTTGCTGCATTATTATTTTTCTTGTGTTTAGTGTTTCATTGTTAATTTATTTATAAGCATTGATGTTAATTATAGATTATTGCATTTAATTGTGTGTTACTGCAATTATGTAGATAATATAAGGTAGGAGGATTTGATGACGGAATTAGGGTTTTGGATTTTGAATTCATGATTCTAGATGGAATTTAATTGAATTGATGGACGGAATTGAATAATCTCGCATCATAGATTAAGAATTTAAACTAATTAGACTGATCACCTATCTAGTTTAGATCTTAATCTACGCTAGGATAACGGAATTAATACGTAATTGTTAATTAACGTTTCCATAGTAGCAAAAGATTAATTATTAATCTTGTTCATTAATTCGTATGATTGCATGATCCGAGCTTATGTGATTATGGTCATAGTTGACTGCTTTCCATTCGTAATGCTGCCATTAATTGAATCTAGTGTTCTTAACCTAGGTTATTAATTGGTTAGGTGATAAATTGAGAGCTTATTCAATTTATTAAAATTGAGAGAAAGCAAAGAGATGAATTATTATGAGTTTCTACAAGTCAACGTTAAATCATTTAGAATATTTCGTTTCTCCATGATTATTTGATATCCTAATTCCATAATCAATACTTCCTATCCTTATTCATTAATTAGTGAGTACAATGTTTTATTATTTATCCATAGTTTAGATATTGATGATAGAATTGTATGTTATTACATAACCGGGGTTTTAACATCGATTATGGAATTATTGATTATATACCATTCCTTGTGGGTTCGACTCCTTCTTGCCATATACTACGTATTTGGGAATTAGGATTTATTTATTAAATTTGTTGTGCATACGACAGTGCATCTCGTGTTGCTGCTACCATCGACTGCACAGCCCCTCTACCATTTCTTCTCACGCAACACACACACGACCATCACCATATCTTACTGTTGCCTTACCATTTTTCACCCAACACTCCACCATCACTCACAACCATCCTCTCCGTTGAATTTTGCTCCACTCCCTCATGCCTCTGCCATCCTTTGTGCTTCCGCAACATCACCCCTGCATAACTGTTTTCATTCCCCCATGAATACACACACACACACACACACACACACACACACACACACACACACTACTCCACCTCTCCTTCTCCATCATTTATTTGTCTCATTGAAACCCCATATTGTCTGCTATCACCGCTACGCATGCCATCCACTCTTTATCCTTTTTCTTTCTCCTTATTTCTTCTTCTTCCATCCTTCCGATGCTCTATTTTACATGATCGAGCACTCCATCACCACTATGTACCACCACAACCACCAAGGACCGTCTAAATCTTGGTGGACAACCAAGGCCACCCATCACTCTCCCTTATTGTTGCCAGCCATCACCATTGACCACCACTATTTTTCCCTCTTCTATCCTCTCATCTATTGGGTTTTTATGAGATGCACGATTTGCACACAACCTCACGCATGACTGTGCACTACTAATTTTTCCTTATCTCATGTCCATAAAAATCGCACAAATTGCCCGTACACCCTTACACGGTTTGTGCACAACCTTTGCATGCCCGTGCACACATGTTTGTTATTTTTTGAGAAATCCATTGCTCAAGAATGGCCATAGATCTTTGCACATCCAGATCGTGTAGAATCCTAGTTCACAACCTGGGTGTGCACTGTATGCCGCACACCTGTGCAACCTCCTCATTTTGGTCATACACCCTCTTTTTTTTACCCCCAAAATTTACCCAATAACCACCAAAATTTCACCATAGAACCACTATACATTCCACCACACTTCCACACAACTCAAATTTTCCTTTTACTCCATTTATTTCCATTTTTACCCTCCTTGAATTTAAATTTTCCCTCGGTTATATTCTTCAATTCTAATTGCATATTATTTTAGTTTTCATAGGTGATTTTTCGATGATCTCGGAGGAGGAGGTATAGGATTTTTGTGCATAGATCCTGGTGCCTTTGTTGGTAAGGATACATGTCGTAATTAGGACTTTTTGTGTATGTGTATTCCTATGCGATTTTATTGGACATGTAATATGATTAATGTTATTTTATGATATTATATCTTGAGAAATGAGACATTGGAAGTATGATTTTGGTATAATGTTGGATATGGTATCAATGTAAATAATTGAGGATTTATGTTTCGAATGGATAGTGAAAATTTATATGTATTGGTATTGAGATTTATAAACCTTTTGGAGGCTATAAGCATTTTAATTACCTAAGGGTATTATGCTCATTTAGGGATAATTATGTGGTCCTAATTATGTTTTTAAATTTATGTCTTGTATACTTATATGTGTCCCACAAGATAATTTCAAATATACAATAAACTCTAATAAGGTATTAATCATTTAAAGTGAAAGATCATGCGAGTCGAGTTGAGGTGTTTATATGGGTTCATTCCATAAGATAATAATAGTGGCTCAACTGTCTTGTCCTTGAGAGCTACATCAGTCCATTACATTGGATTAAGAATAGTAGGGCCCCATAATCAATGTGAATAAATATACAACTAAGGGATAACGTATTAATGGAAAAGATACTAATCATTTATAGTGAAAGACTATGTGAGTCAAGACCGAGGTGTTAAGCCTGTTCCATCAGATAAATAATAGTAGCTCAGGTCTCTTGTCCTTGAGAGGTACGTCAGACCATTCCATCTATTTAAGAATAGTGGCTCATGAGCATTTTTTTTCTAAGAGGTGTTGAGTCCATTCCACCTGATAATAGTAATGGCTTAGGTGTTTTGTCCCTAAGAAGTGTTTTAGACCATTCCATTTATAAAAGGTATTTCATTTCTAATATCCTTGGTCAACTATGAATGGTATTTTATCCTTATGATTGATGAAAAGATGGTTGGAAAAACCAGACTTATGTCAATTATGGTGGTAACACCCAATATTGTTTGCTTATATGCTTCTACTATAAAACAAAATTTTTTGGCTTGTAAAAAAAATTAGAACGTTGCAAGTTGGTATTAGAGCTTTGCTTTTGATTAAGATTTTTTGTTTTCAAAATTCAATTTTCAAATGATCCCTTATCTAATTTTAATGGTCTATTTCACATTTTAGAAAAAATCCAATTTCCTTTCAAAAACCCAGATTAACTAGTGAGGAATCAAGGATAGGTAGCTTAGGTGGCCTTTGAAATGTGATTATGTGCATTATGTGTTAGTAAGCTAGAAGGTTTGTCTTAACATGCTTTATATATTATAGTTAGCTAGCTATGGAACTTAAAGGTCACATGGGTCACTTGGAAGAGACTTTTGAGGCATTCATCAAGTTTGTTAGACGTCCGCCTCAATATCAGCTGCCACCCTCACCTCCACACTACCTATGGGAGGGTATTGGTGGCTTAGGAGGGTTACTAGACATCATCTACCGCTCTATGCTGGTGATGAGGACCTGGTTATCCTAGAGGGATAGATTCGGGATATGGATAAGATATATGAGGAAGTTGATTGTCCACCTACTTGAAAGGCGGTCATTGCTGCTTTCTTTCTTTGAGGGGTTTCCAACATCTGGTTGGTAGGAAGCTGTACTCAGGGAAGACTATTGAAGTCCTAGGAAGAATTCAAGATAGTGACTCATGCTAAGTTTTTTTCTCAAGAGTCTTAAGAGGGAAAAGCTGAAGGATTTTGTGTAGCTTACTCAGGGAGGCATGCTAATGAGGCAGTATCACGCTCAATTTATAAAGATTTTGATGTTTTCTTCATGGATCACAACTAGTGTGTCTACAATTATCTATCTACAGCATTTGTAGGATGATGGGTGCCATGGCTTTCTAGGATTTGACCACATTGTACAAGTGGGCGTGTGTCACTGCTACTATGGTACATGAGCAAGCTTATATTTCGGGCAAGATGAAGCTTGAGACATAGGGATATAGTGGTTAGATTTAGTTTTGCAGAGGTGGACCTCTGAGTTATCAACCAAGGGGTCAGACTGGTGGAGAGATCAAACCTACTAGACCGCTGAGATGCTTCATCTATTGTTTCTACGGTTGGGATCATTCAGGGTAAGAATATCAAGGAACTACTATTCAGTGTAGGATGTGTGGTCAGTTGGGCCACAAATCATTTGAGTGTTAGCATCAGCAGGATTAGTTTTAGAAGTAGGGATCACTCACACCTCTATAGTAGACATATTAGTAGTGGACCTACCAGTAACCACAACAGTAGTTTTAGTTGAGAGCACCTGCCCCATCCAATGGATAACCTAGAGAGATTCAAAGGGAGACCACAAAAGCCTTGCCCTTTCCCTCATATGGGAGGAGGTTAGAATTAGGATTTATAAGGGTATCATAGAGGATACTAGGGAGTATAATAAGATGAGTGCTTGAATTTCATCAGCTAGGCAGAGGCTGACAAGTAGTTGGATGTGGTCACTCGTACGTTTCCCATCTGCTAGCTGCCAGCATATATATTGTTTGATTTAGGGGCATCTTTATCTTTTGTGTCTACCACTTTTGTCGCTATAGATACCTTGTCTCCATCTTCTACTGTATCTATTTTTGTGATGTTGCCTTTTGGAGATAAATTAGATTGCACTAGGCTCTACTTGGATGTAGCCTTAGAGATAGGTGGGGTAGACTTCTTAGTGGATTTGGTTGAGTTGGACGTATAGGAATTTTACACTATCCTAGGAATAGATATTATAGGAAGACATTAGGTTGTGATAGATTGCACGCAGGAGCAAGTTGTGCTACAGGGACCTTAGGGCACTGTAGTCACTTACAAGAGATGCAAGCCTAGGCCTATGCCGAAGGTCGCATCTAGCCATACATTGTATTCTTTAGTGTAGAGAGGTTATCCTATGTATTTATGTAGTGTTTAAGATTTGAAAAAGGATGTGTCAATATTAGAGGGAATTTTGGTTGCTTGAGAGTTTCCAGACGTGTTTCCTGAAGAGGTTCTAGGTATGCCATTGGTACAGAAGATAGACTTTACTGTTGAGTTGGTATCGGGGCCCTTACCAGCAGAGTTGCGGGAGTTGAAGTCTCAGCTAAAAGACTTAGTGGAACATAGGTACATTAATTTGAGTGTGTCTCCGTGGAGAGATCCAATTTTTTTCATGAAGAAGAAAGACCGAAGCCTTCATCTATGCATAGATTATCGAGGTCTAAACTAGTTGACAATAAAGAACCGCTATCCACTTCCGAGGATTGATGACTTATTTGACCAGCTTTGGGGTGCTTCAATTTTCTCAAAGATCAACTTGAGGTCAGGATATCATCAGTTGCGCATCACATAGGCACACATTATAAATATGGCTTATAGGACACAATACGGGCACTACTAGTTCATAGTGATGCATTTTGGGCTCACTAATGCGTCCAACATCTTTATGGACTTGGTGACAAGGATTTTTCGGTTGTTCTTCGATCAGTTAGTCATGGTTTTCATTGATGACATTTTGATATACTATCAGAGTAGAGAGGAGAATGAACGACATCTTCAGTTGATTTTATCACTCCTTAGAGTGCATAGTGTAACACCCCCAAAATTCACTACAAAATTTTTTTGTTTAATGAAAAGGTTTAGTGGAAGTGAAATAAGAAAACTATGAATTCTGGGGACATTATCGACACACTTAGTACCAGATCGGTTCACTCCTACCATTCTAATACCAAGTCCTAAGGCTAAAAAGGATTATCATCAAACTTAAGTCAATGCTTAAAACAACAATTCATAAAAGAACCGGAAAGTTCATAACATAGAAATCAGAGTATGCGTCAAAGGATTATAATCTACAGGATTACATAATTAAAGTTCCCAAAGGAACAGGAAGTACAGTACGATAAAACTGGATTAAAAGAAGGCGATACAAAGTAAAATGAATGAAAGATAAAATCTAGCCAGATCAATCTCAATCCCTAGGCCAAGTCCAAGTTCAACTCTCAGTCCCGCTCGACCCCTCATAAGTGTCATAAGCATAAAAAATGGCATCTCCTACCTACACAAACTCATGTGGGCCCTCTGCTTGTGGGAATGAACAACACCCATGAAACGGGTGGTCATTATGCTACATACTGAGTAAGGTAACCATATGGGTAAAACTAGTAAGAAGCACGCAAGTAAGGCGATGAAAGAGGATAAATGCATAAGGCATACAAGACAATAATCAAGATTTACAAGATCAAACCGAATTATATTAATGATTTATCTTACATCTCTTTTATGTTAATTCCATGAGAGTACGGGAACCCCACTATTATAGCCAGTGGATAAAAAACACTCCATAGGGTAGAATGTACCTGATCACTATTATAGCTAGTAGACCGGAATCACTCAGCAGGACAACACGCACATGACCACTATTATTGCTGGTGGACTAGAAAGTATATATATATAACCTCACTAGCCCTGACTCGCATGGTGTTCCACTGTAAATAATTAGTATCTTTCCATGCCTTATACATTTGGTTCACACGTTTATTATATTAATTCCACGTGAGTAGAGGAACCCCACTATTATAGCCGGTGGACCAAAAACACTCCACAAGGTAGAACGTACCTGACCACTATTATTGTCGGTGGACCAAAAAGTATATATCCTCACTAGCCCTGACTCACAAGGTGTTCCACAGTAAGTGAATTGTATCCTCCTATGACTTATTACCATACAAGATTTGGTTAATCGAGTTCCAAATCCCCCACTATTATAGCCGATGAACTGAAAACACTTAGCATAGCAAAACGCTCCAAACCACTATGATAGACGGTGGACCAAAAAATCACTCAGTAGGGAAAAACACACCTGACCACTATTATAGCCGGTGGATCGAAGAATATATAACCTCACTGGACCCTAGCTCGATAATCTTTCACTTTAAGTGCTTAGTGTTTTATTGCATCTTATTCCGCACACAACCCTGACTAGATATGCACGACTCCCTCGACTTCCTGACAATGCTATTCCATATCTTGGGACTTTTAATTCTTCTAGTACATCCAATATCCTTTCCCACTCTTTACTCATTTCCATGAATACTCAACTTCGAGGCCCACTTTTAATATTTATGAATCAACTCAACGTCACTCTCTAGGGTTTTCTTCTAGGAAAACCCTAATTTGGCCTATATGGCCTAATGTGCCTCCATCCCATACAAGTCATACTCGTTTAATTTATCACCTCGCTCGATTCATCCCCAAGCACAATATCTTACTTCCCATATAATACATGTGGCCATGAAACCCTAGTCGGCCATCCCAAAACTCTAGCACCGCTCTTTCCCAATACGATGTTATTCATTCATCACTCTTACTTACCATCACCTCTTCCACATGACACATATCGAACACAACCCATGATCCCGAGACTTCCTTCCATCTTTTTCCCACTCACCACTCACCACTCACCATGAACCCATAACTCTTCTTTACTACAAAAACCATAACTTCCCTTGAACCACACTTGTCATTACAACTTCACTATCCAACTCCCATACATGATCACCAAAAACCCTAGTTAGCTCCCCCAACACCCTAATACTTCTCTTTTATTTTATGCCACTCACTCAACACCCAAACACATTCTTCTCACTTGACTCACTTTTCCTCCATGTGACACCCTTTCCATATTTTATCCTCATGCTAACCCTTTCCATTAATTTTTCCTCCCTTACACATTTCTCTCACTTAGAGTTTCCTCTCAAAACCCTAGTCAAATCTCCCATGCATCCTTACATCAACCCACGTACTATTTTTCATATAGGGACTCTAATCACCCTAAAAATTCTTCCCTTACCTTACTCGATCCTCAAATTAACTTTTCCCACGTAAAAGTCATCTCCATACAAAGGCTAACCATCCCATGAAAACCCTATACTTTCCATGCATGTTTAATCCATTCCCTTAATTTCATTCCTTTTATTCCTCTTATTATCCACCTATAGGTCATAAGATAATTAAGCAATCATTACCATTTTCTAATCAACTCACTTTCCTCATTATTTTCCATTTATATCACAACCACATCATACTACTTAGGACCTCCTATTATGCATGTCATAAGGGATAGTATTACGTAAGCACAATTCAAGAACAAGTAATAACATCACATTACACATATCATAAGCACATGCAACTTACCTTAGCTTCATGGTAGCAAGTTGCGCCACAAGAACATGATAATATAAAAATATAAAGCACACCCATCAAACCAACACAAATAGCACATTCTTACACATAAAAATCCTTAACCATATCCTTACCTAATACAACACGGGGCTTGGAGCAGACTCTTAGGTCTTCTTAGGGTTTTGACTTGATTCACCTATAAGAGGGAAATACTATGGGTTAATCTCTCTCTTACCAAAATTACCATTATTCCTACCTTACCCTTATCATAACCTACTATTAGGGCTAATAATAGTAATAGTTTTTTTATAAATAAAAGTAGGGTTATTATTCTCTAAAGTAACTAATCATACTACTATTAATCAAAATAGGTCTTAGTAGCTACAACGGTTTATGTTAAAGTAATTATAGTGATATTCATTTTAATAAAAGTTATATATTCAATATTGCTAATGATAATAATAATAATAGTAGTTGTAGAGATAATACTAATATCAACCCAAGCCCTAGTAATAATAATAGTAGTGATATTAGTAATATAAAAGTAGTGACCATAATGATACTTATATTGATAATGCTATTAGTGGTAGTTGGTTAGTGATTATGGAATATTAACAATAATGAAAAGTTAATAATAATAATAATAGTAATAATATTAATAATAGTTCCAATCTTAAGAATAATGCTAATAAAGGTTCTAATAATCATAATGGTAGTAACCTTGGTGATAATATGGTTAAGTATGGTAACATGGATGGAAATACTACTAATAATAATGATAATAATAATAGTAATAGTAGTAATGATAGTAATAATAATAATGTTAAGCATAATAATAATAATAATAATAATAATAATAATAATAATAATAATAATAATAAAATAATAATAATAATAATAACCAAAATGGAAATAGTAATATAAACGTTCAAATATTTACATTCATAATAAAAGTGATAATGGGCCAAAGTTAGTATTAATAGTATTAGCAAGAAAGATAATAATAATAATAATAATAATAATAATAATAATAATAATGACAATAATAATATTAATTAAGGTACCATTAATACTATTAAAAATAGCTATACTTGTATAAAATGGGTTTAGGGGTTGGGAAGGTTAGAGTAGCACCTAAGGATGGTGGCGGCATCGAAGGCGGTGGAGGGAGAAGAGATGTGGAGAGATGGTGGTATAGGTTGGAGGAGAGGGAATGAGGGGGTGCTTGAGGTGGTGGAGGGTGCCTCAAGTGGAGAGGGGTGGAATGAAGGTGGTGGTGCAGCCAAAGGTGGTGGCGCATGGTGGCGGGTATGGTGGCCGAAGGTGGTGGAGGGAGGAGAAGGGAGAAGGAGAGGGAGGCAGGGAGAGAGGGAGGTATGGGGAGGCAGAGGAAGCTCCCCTAGTTGTTTTGGAGGGTAGAGAGGGTGTTGGTTGTGGTGGAGTTGGTGGCAGACGATGGTGCTAAGGGGGCTGGGGGTCGATGAGGGGCTGGTCGAGAGGGGGACTTTCCACGACCGGGGTGGCTCATGCAGGGCAAACCAAGGGAGAAGGAAGGTGTAGCTTGGTAAAGGGTGATCTAGGGGACAGTTCTATGGGTGGCTCAAACGGCGGTGCACGGTGGCGGCGACGGGATAGTTGTCTGATTGGAAGGTGGCACAAAAGGGGGAATTCTTGGCTGCAAAAACATAAACTCGATCAAGGCTACCAATGGGGTATTTATAGGCTAAATGGAGGGGGAAAACGAAAGAGGTGGAAGAGGAGAAGAGGGGGCAGGTGAGGCTGGACCATCGGCCGATGGTGGTAGCCAGTGTAGTCTCTGCCATGGCAGGGACATGTTTGGTTAGGGGGAGAAGAAAGGAAAGGGCATGCATGTGTGAGGAGGGAGAACGGTTTGGTTGGGTCAAAATTGGAAAGAAAATGACGAGGGAGAGAGGGATAGGATGGGCTAGTCGGAAGTTGGTGGAAGCCAGTGGAAACGGTGCTGTAGGTTGGGGTTGCAGATCGCGTGGGAGGGGGAGGAAGAAGAAGGCTGGACCAGGTGGTCCAGGGAGGAAAGAAAAGAAAAAAGGAAGAAGCCGACTAGGTGGTTGGGCAGTGGGTGAGAGGGGATGGCCCCGCGGGCCTGGGCCGCGCCAAAGGAGAAGGGGAAAGAAGAGATTGGGCCGTGGGGGGGGGCTGGCCCAAATTAGAGGCAAGAGGAAAAAAGCAGAAAAGGAGAAAGGGGAGAAAGAAAGAAAAATGGAAAAGAAGGAGAAAAAGAAAAAGAAGGGAAAAGGAAAGGGAAAAATAGGTTGGTTGGGGTATTTAGAATATTTTGAATTATTATTTAAAATAATAATATTTAGAAAATAATAATTAAATCCATTTTTAGATTAATTTAGGCTATTTCAGTTAATTTTCCTTAAATTCCTTTTAAATAAGAAAAACACCCTAATTTTTCCTAATTAAAATATTTATTATTTTTCTTCTTGATGTGCCTTAATTAATTCTCTTTTATTTTAATAAAATAGTTTATTTAATTAATTTTCCTAATAAATCCTTATTTGGCTATAATTTCTAAAAGTAGGGTTTTGAGGTATTTCACATAAGTTGTATGCTAAACTCTTTAAGTGCAAGTTCAAGCTTCAAAAGGTTGCATTTTTAGGCCACGTGGTGTCAGTAGGAGGAGTCACAATGGATCAGGCAAAAATTCTTGTGGTAACTGAGTGGAAATCACCCATTAGCATCCCCGAGGTACGTAGTTTCCTAGGTTTAGCTAGTTACTACAGATGCTTTGTGCATGACTTCTCGAAGGTATCTCTTCCCTTAAATAACCTTCTAAATAAGATGGCCAAATTTTTGTGATACGATGCTTATGAGGGAGCATTTTAGGAGTTGAATCGGCAGTTGACTATGATACCAGTTTTGACTCTACCTTTAAGTATATACGGATTTGAGGTTTATAGTGATGCTTCGAAGAACGAATTGGGTTGTGTTTTGATGTAGAATGGTAAGGTATTGGCTTATGTTTCTCGTCATTTGAAGCAACATGAGCAAAATTATCTGACGCATGACTTAGAATTGGCAACTGTCATTTTTACATTAAAAAATTGGAGGCATTATCTTTACGGGACTTAGTACAAATTCTACATTGACCATAAGAGCCTAAAGTATATATTCACCCATAAGGAGATGAATATGAGGTAGAGAGATAGTTAAAGTTGGTGAAGGAATATTTATTGAGTTGACCTACCACAAGGGTAAGGCCTACGTTGTTGCAAATGCCTTAAGTAGAAATACATCATACTCTTTGAGTTCTATTGTGGTGTTTAGTTGGTTGCTAGAAGAGCTTGGTAAGATGGGGATAGAGATGATGTAGAGGGTGAATTAGAGGTCCGGATGTGTGCACTAACAATTACGCCGATAGTTTTTTATGAGATACGAGAATGACAGTGTAATACTCCGTTTTTAGAAACATTAATTTTAAATTAATAATCATATGATTAGTTATAATTATTATTTTAGGAGGTTTAATATTAAAAGTGTTATTATTATTCATATTATTACGATGGTTTAGATATAAAAATAATTTGGTTAAAAAGTTGATAGAAATCGACTATTTATTTTAATCCTATTTTTACCCGTAAATCTTATCCTAATTATTTTATTAATAATTACAACCCGTAACCTGAAATGAATCCATAAAATTTATTTTCGATTATTTTATCTCTTCTGTTTTATTTAAACTTATCCTAGATCGGATCATTTTTCTAGAATTATTTTTCTAGCCAATACCCTAATTTACCCGAACTAAATCTAAAATAAAAATATAAAAAATATTTTCCTACCCTCTCTCTCCCTATGCTATTTGCAGTTCCTTCCCCCTAAACACTCTCCCTATCTCCCTCTTTTCTTACTTTACTAATTCCACCACCCCTCTGCATTTATATACACAAATACACGCTACACACTACATACATACTCACACACACTCCACCCGAACAACCCCCCTACTACTTTCGATGCACCCTTCCCCGAGCCCCCAACCAAACAAGCCCCTGTATATAAATATGCCCACATAAACTCACCAAACACTCCCTTCCCTCCCTATTTTTGTTGCCTTCCCAGCTCCCCCTCTGTTTTGTTTGATCATCCAACAGCATCCTCAACCACCTTGCAGCCCTTAGCCTTTCCCTTTCTCTATTTTGTTCGATTTTCCCAGCCCCGTTTGCTTTCCATGCACCAGCCCTCCACTACCTAACTCCCTCCCTTTGTTAGTTTACCTTCATAGCCCCCAATCTCACATAGTCCCCCTACTCCCTGTAACACCCCAAAATTTACACATTAAAAAAAAAACAATACTCATAAATTAAGACCATAAATTCTGGGGATGTTACCGCCACACTTAGTACCAGATCAGTTCATTCCTACTGTTCTGGTACCAAGTGCTAAGGCTAATAAAAACATCTTTAATAACCACATCAATAACTAAATTAATGAAAATTGAAATCAGAGTACACGTAATTTTACATAACCGAAATACTAGCTATTGTTTTTCTAAACAATAATTAAACAACATTAGTAAAATTGTTCCGACAATTCAAAAAAAATAAAAGATGACATAAGTTAAAGATTTAAAAAGAAAGACAACCACGTCTCTCTCGAATTGAACCACCCCAATCATTACTCCTCCCCTCCTGATGTCCCGTAGACATCAATAGTATCAAAGTAGGTATCTCCTACCTGCAATAGATCAGACATACCCTCTACTCGTGGGAATGAGCAACACCCATGAAACGAGTGATCAGTACGCTTCGTACTAAGTAAGGTAACTGAATACTAAGGTTATCATATAACACATTAATTCATGCAGGATAATGCTCACATACAATTACAACCCACACATATGATACATAGAAGCATAAAGTGAAATCACTTATAATCAATAGGTCCATACGTAAGGCCCAAAAAGGTCCGAATTAATCATTTAATCTTTCTTTTATCAAATGTAGATACACACCATGTTCTTTATCAGGTCCATACGAGTATGGGAACCCCACTATTTTTGCCGGTGGATCGGTCTCCAGGGCACTTTGGCTCCTGGCCACTATTATAGCCGGTGGATTGATCACTTAGGGTACACACCCTACCACTATTATATGCTGGTGGATCGGTCTGACCCCTTCTCGCACGGTGTTCCACTGTAAGTAATTAATATCTTCTTATATATTATCAACATATTTGGTTTGGTTTGTTGAGCTCGGGATCCCCCACTATTATAGCCGGTGGATCGGTCACTAGGGTAAAATACCCTACCACTATTAAGCTGGTGGATCAGTCTCTAGGCTACCATAGTACCTGGTCACTATTATGCAGGTGGATCGGTCTGGGCCAGGCTCAACATCTTCCACTTTACGTATTTAATAATTTATGTATCTTATTCAGATATTCATTTCAAGACATGAAAATCCAGTAATGTATCCCAATACTAAATAACCCTAATTACCATGAAACCCGAACTCTACGTAAGTCGTTTTCCCATGCATACCCTAGCTCCATGTAAGCCCTAACTCCATGTAAACCATATCTCCATGCAAACCCTAATTCATACACAAACTTTAACTCGATGTATATCACACTCCCATGCAAACCCTCATTCATATGCAAACCCTAGTTCATACCATCTTAGGAAAAACCCCAACACCACGTAAGCCATACTTCCATGCAAACTCTAATGCACATGCAAACCCTAGCTCCACATAGACATACTTCCATGCAACCCTAATCCATATGCAAACCCTAATACCACGTACCACACTTCCATGCAAACCCTAACTCCCTGACATTCCATGCAAACCCTAGCACCATGCCATTTCATGTAAAACCCTAACATCATGCCATTTCATGCAAACCCTAAACATCATACTATTTCATGCAAACCCTAACATCATGCCATTTCATGCAAACCCCCAACTCCTTGTCATTCCATGCAAACCCTAGCACCATGCCATTTCATGCAAACCCTAACACCATGTCATTTCATGAAAATCCTAACATGTCTCAAGGTCATATCATACAATAATGACATAAACATACGTATAGTTCTCATGCCATAATTTATTCACGCCAACATACTTCAACTCTATAATCATGCCACATGCGAAATAATTAATAATAATGAACATAAAATACATGGCATATCAAAAACATAGTGCATACAAACACATAAATGGCCTTAGTAGACCCTTACCTAAACCGTCACCGGTCTTGGTGCACACTCCTATTCCACTTGAGGGATTTGATTGGGTTCGCCTATTATATCAAAGCATACTAGAATTAGACTCTCTTATATAATTTTATTATCCTCTAACTTATTCCAAGATTTGGTTTTTAATTAAAATACTACTACTTAATAATTAACTATAGAAACTATTACTTAAAAATACAAATGAATTATTATTTTCATTCGAAGAGGGTGGTGATCTAAGGGTTTCTACCCTTCACCAAAATAGAATGATAGTACAATAATAATAATAATAATAATAATAATAATAATAATAATAATCTTAATGATACTTTTATTAGTAGAATATTAATATTATTAATACCAAAATTCTTAAAATTACAAGGTGGATTTAGAACCACCCTAATTTAATAATAATAATACCATTAGAAATTGTAATAATGATATTAACATTATATATACATATAATATAAAGTTAATAAAGATAATAATAATAATATAATTAGAAATAATGTTAAAAATGTTAATAATATTAATAAAAAGTAAAAGCGCGAGGCATAATTAAAATTTTTGGTTTCTTTCCCTCCTGAAATAATTACAAAATTAATTAAATAATTACACTAATAATAATATTATTATTAATATTATTAATAATAATAGTAAACATGTAATAATTCCATTAAATAAGCAAAATTCGAGAATAATAATTTATCTTACTCAATAATACTCCCAGACCTGTCAAAAAAATTTAGAAATTAGAATATAGTTGATAGCAATAATAATAATAATAATTAAAGTCGAATTAACATTAAAAATTAGGATAAAAATAGAATAATTATCAATAAATCGAAAGTAAGTGTTTAAAAGGTCTAGGGTTTCACCTTGAGTCGGAGGGTATGGGTGGCACCGGCGGTGGTTCCCAGAGGTGGCCGGAAAATGGATCTAAGAGGGATAAAAATGAAGAAAAAGAGGTGAGAGGGAAGGAGAAAAATAAAATAAGTTTATAGGTTGGTGGAGGGGACTTAGAGGGAGTTATTGGTTGTCTTGGAAGGTGGTAAAAGCGGCAGATGTGGTGGTGGATGGTGGTTCAAGGTCTCGGGGTGGAATTTTCTAGCGAGATAACTAGCCAACTTTTCATGATTATGGAGGCTTGTACAAGGTGAATCGAAGGTCGTAGATGGTTTAGTTAATTAGAGGGTGTTGCAGGGAAAAGATTGGGAGGAAGAAGAGGCGTCTAGGTTAGCCAAAGGTGGAGGAAGAGTCAACTAAAGAGGCGGTGGCGCACGGTCAACACTCAAGGTTTCGGGGAAAGAAAAATCCCGAAGCCAGGCCATAAGAAAGGTATTTATAATTTTGGAGGTTAGGTTTGAGTTGGGGAAGTTACCAGGAGTTCAATTTGGGTGGGAAAATGGGTTATTCGTGTTGAAGGTCGGGCGTTAACATTTTGAAAATTTCCCGACCTTCGTGAGGAAAATGGGGGAGAACGTGGGGAAGAGAGGAATATTGGGGCAATTCAAATGGAAGGGTGTGTTGAGAGGGAGAGAATGAGCAGGAGAAGGGCCGGTCACGCCACGTGCGGCCGGCGGTGCCATTTTTGGGGAGGAAGAAGGTGTTGGAGGCTATGGCGTCGGGCTGGAGGAAGAAGAAAAAGGTGGGGGTGCTGGACCGGGCGGTTCGTGGGGGAGAAAAGAAAGAAAAAAGGAGGGAGACCGGGCATTTCGGCGCGAGGGTGAAGGAGATTAAATGAAACAACGCGTTTTGTGTGTAGAAAGGAATAAAGAACATCACTCAGGGCTGCCGCACAATGGTAAAAAAAAATGAAGTAAAACGTGGTGTTCGAAAGGAAGAAGAAGTGAAACGCGGCATGGAGAGAGGGGGGGCGGCGATGATGTGCGGGATGGGCCGTGCCGAAGGAAAAGGAAAGAAGAAAAGGAATTGGGCCGCGCAACAGGCCCAATTCGGTGAAGAAGAAGAAAAAGAAAGAAAAGGAAAGAAAAAGGAAAAGAAAAGAAAAGGAAAGGAAAAAGGGAAAAAGGAAAAGAAAAATAATTAGGTTGGGTCAAATTAAATAAATTTGAATATTTATGATATTTAAAATTAATAATATTTAAATAAAATAATTTTTAAATCCCTTTTTAGGCTAAAATAGGCTTTTGGAAGGATTTTTCCAAAATTTCCATTTTAAATTAATAAATCCCTCAAATTTTATTTAATTTAATTATTTATAAAATTAAAATTAATTTGAAACTATTTTACCTTTCTTAATTTGAATAAAATAATTTATTTAAATAATTTCCCAAATTAAAATCCTTAATTAGATAATATACCCAAATTTTCTTTACTTAACATATTTATCAAATTTCTTATTAAATTGTCCTAATAAATTTCCTTTTATTTTAGTAAGAATAATTTATTAAATTAAGTTTTTGAATAAAACCTTATTTAAGTATAATCTTTAAAATTAGAAAAATTCGGGGCATTTCACTCCCCTTCTCCCTCCCTCACCAACCCCAGCACTCCAGTCGCTGCGCGACTGCACCTAGCAACCAGCGCCCAACAACCACAACTCCAACCCTCCACCACTTCGCAGCTTCCTGACCTAGCATAACCATAGCCACCGACCCCATCTTTCTCCTCTCTTTCAACCCATCCTCATCCAACTGCAACTACTGACTGTGCAGCCAACCATCACCACCTAGTAGCCACGAGCCATCACCTGGCCTTGCTTCACCTCTCTACCACCTCCTCCATTTTTCCCTTAGCTCACCAGTACCACCACCAAATCAACCGACCACAGCCTTGCATCACCATCACTGCAACCAACCAGCAACACCCATCAGCCTCATCACCTGTACACCAGCCCTGTAGCACAAACCGCCACTATCGTCCAGTAGAACCGTCACCCCAGTCGTAGCCCTGCCACTTCCTGCAACCACAACCAGCCACCCACCACCGGCCAACCACCAGTCTCCACCGCCCACTACTGCCCTATCCTCCCTTGCCTCACTCGACTAATCTCTCACCCAGCCCCTTGTTTCCCTTGTGCTAGCTCACGCTGTATGTGCATTATTTTACCATATGAGTATTTGGTACCAATATTAAATGTAAGGGTATTTTTATAATTTTAAAAAATTAAATATTTTTATATTAAAATTATTATTTTATTTGATAGATATTAATTTGATATTTGTGGTACTATTTATAGGTACGAAATTTTAATTAGCAAGACCTAATAATTTTTAGTGGATACCGCTAATTTTATATTTTTATTGAAATTCAGGTAACCATTATACTCTACTAAAATGATAGATATTACATGATAGCACATTAGGGTTTTTGGTGTATAAAATATGTTAAGTATGATTTATTTTGATATAATTATGCGTTAATTATTATTATTATAAAAACCGATAAAACAAGCATCTTATCTGATGTAAAATATTTCAGGTATAAAAGTATGATTAAAAACTATTCTAATGATAAAAAAAATTTGGTATGAAAATTATATGTAAAATAATAGGTTGGGCATGCTTAAATATAATTGTGGAATAATTATTATGGATGTGTGCCCTAGGGGCAATTTAGTCATTTTTGTATATTATGATATTTATCCAAAAAATTATGTCTAATATGTATTATCTATTTTTGATCATGCGATCACGTGTTTTGTACATTTTAAGAGTGTATGATAGGGTTTTGTATGCCTAAACCTGTGTAAGGGTAAAATGGTCTTTTGCCACAATTGATAGTTTAAATTTCATAATAATAACATTATTTTGTTTTTGCCTTTTCACGATAAATTAATAAATAAAATAGATTTAGAATTTAAATGGATGATAATATGATAATTATTGATCTTAGGGGCATTTTGGTCATTTCGACCTAATGTGCCCAAATGTGAATAATTGGATATACGATGACCTCAGACTTTTAATAGGTTGACCTTTGTATTGACTTTGACCTCTTTTTGGACTATTGACTTTATGGGTGACTTGGATAATTGGAAATAAAGGAAAAATGAACAAGTATGGAAATGAGAATAAATGTGTAATGCATGTTATCTGTGATCACCTTATAAAAATACCAGTACGTAAAATTGAAGACCTTGAGTTTGGGAATGGTTTCTCTCTAGGGGGTAGCATAAGGTAGGAGTTCTCGATTTGTTTGATTTTCTGGTGTGCCAGTTGTGCCCTTGTAAGGCCCAAGTCTACTCTATAGGTGACCTATGGGTCCTATAAGGGGTATCGATACTTACCCTACATTTGGATTGGGGTGGAATGAGGTTAATAGAGATAGATCAATTGATTCAACCCATTTGGGTACCAGGTTAACAATTTTACCTGGGTGAATTGAGGTTGATGTTTCACCTCCATTCACCTCATTTTTATTAACCTTTGATTTTGGGGGTAACCGAGGTGAGGGTGAAATAATAAGTAAATTTTTGACTTGATAGGAATAAAATACCCCTCAATAGGACTTATTTATTTTTAATACAAGGGTATAAATGTCATTTATTTTATTTTTTAATCTTCATTCACCTCAATCTAAACAAAAAATTTAAAACATTCACCCCGATTCACTCAGGTGAGGTTAATATCATCCAAACAACATTTAAAATATTCACCCGAATTCACCTCCATTCCCTTCACCTAGGTTAATTTTTAATGTTTATCCTCACATCAATTCACCCCAATCCAAATGAACCATTAAGGATAAGGTGTCCAAGGTGAGGAGGGTACTGTGTGCCTTGTGCATTAGTATGACTAGAGTGCTATTATACCTCTGGTTTGGATGGTTGGATGGTACCGTGATGCCTTGTGCTTTAGTATGACCGGTGCACTGTTATGTCTCTGGGTTATTATTGTATCCCCCTCAAGTAAATAAAAAAGGAAATGATATGATTTGATTGGAATGATTATTATTGGATATTGGATTAGTTTGGTAGTAGCCTTTGTGCCTATCTTTGGTTTTGGGTAGTAAATTTTGTACCTACCTGTGGTTTTTGGTAGCGACCATTGTGCCTACTTGTGGTTTGGTAGTAGCCGTTGTGCCTACCTATGGTTTGGTAGTAGCCTTTGTGCCTACCTGTGATTTTAGTAGTAGCCTTTGTGCCTACCTGTGGTTTTGGTAGCAGTCTTTATGCCTACCTGTGTTGGTATTATATCTATGAGCATACCTGTGAGGTTATCGATTTTATTATATGGTACTTGTAAGTTGTAAGTATACCTATGATGTTATGTATGTTGTTATATTGTACCTATAAATATACCTTTGAGGTTATGGATTTTATCATATTGTACCTATAAGTATACATATGAGGTTATGGATTTTATTATATTGTACTGTAAGTATACTTGTGAGGTTATGGATGTTATTATACTATACCTGTAAGTATACATGTGATGTTCTATAATTGTTTATTATACTATACATGTAAGTATACATGTGACATTATGTATTTTATTATACTATACCTGTAAGTATACCTGTGATGTTCAGTAATTGGTTATTATATTGTACTTGTAAGTATGCATGTGACGTCAGGTATTTTATTATACTGTACATGTAAGTATACTTGTAATGTTAGGGATTTGAGTATATTTTACCCGTGAACATTCCTGTGATGTTATGTAATTGGTTGGGGTTAATTCTGAGACATGAATTATACTGTAAAGGTTATAATTGTGGTGTAGAGTGGGTTTTAATTATTGCTTTAGAGAGCATCTTGGGATGCTTAGTTGATAAGTGTTATTATATTCTAAATAAGCATACATGAACAGTAGGCAGTTTAGTGACATTTTCTTATCTGTTATGATTATTGTGTTTGGACCACCTCATGTATATCTTAATGTTTATGCCATGTATTTTTATGATGCCTTATGGTTATTGTGCTAGGGTTTTCTTCTAATCATACTTTAGAGAGTATTTCTAGGTTGTTCTTTTTGTAAGTTCAGTTGTTTCAAATAAATGAATATAAGTAGTACGTGACCTCAATGGAATTTGATTATCTAAATGATTATTGTATCTTAATCCTCGTATGTGTATGTATATGTCTTGCAAGTGTTCCATGATGTTTTATCATATTAGTTTGGTATAAAGGGTTGCTAAGTACCATAGTACCGAAGGATTCATTTTCGTGGGCCCCTGCCTATTCAATGGGCAGTGGACTTTGTAGGTCAGTTCTCGAGTCCAGTTAAAAGCTGTCAGTCAGTTTTGACAGCGTAGGAATATCTGGTGTTTCTTCTGTTATCTGGTCTCCAATTGTTTTGGACTTTTATGGCCTATAATTTCTCTCTTGAGTTTTGGTAGACTGTTGACGTTGCTTTTAACTAGTATCGTACCCATCTATTATTCTCTATATTCTGACTTTTGTCATCATGTTATTTAAGTAAAGAAATGTTTTAGCCTTAGCACTTAGTATAAGAATGGTAGTGGATGCCAGACTTATACTGAGTGTGGCGGTAACACCCATTATGTTGTAATTAACACTTTTGCAAAATGATAATTTTTAGTAGTAAAAATGGGGGTGTTACAGACAACTTAGGAGTGTTAAGCTTGAGAGGATTCTACTAAAAATTCAGGACAAACAAGCTATGGGTTTTTAGATCTATGAGGATGGTAGCATTGGCTACAGAGGTCATTGGTGTGTACCTCAAAGTTGCACTGATCTGAAGCGCCTAATTTTAGAGGAAGGTCACGATACTCTGTATTCCATCCACCTAAGAGGGGATAAGTTGTATAAGGACCTCAAGAGGATCTACTGGTGGCTTCCAATGAAGTGAGAGGTAGCAAAGTTTTTGTCGAGGTATCTAACCTATCAAAAGGTCAAGATCGAGCATTGAAGACCTATAGGGTTGTTTTCGCCTTTAGATGTTTCGAGGTGGAAATGAGATTCATCTTGATGGATTTTGTCAGTGGGCTATCAAGGACTCGTAGTGGGTGTGACATGATCTAGGTTGTTATTGATAGGTTGACTAAGTTAGTAGTTTTTATTCCATCGAAGTTGACTTGGAGTATGGATCAGCTAGCCGACGTGTGTATGAGGTTTATGGTGAGTAGGCATGGTACACCTACATACATAGTGTCCAATCGAGATTCGAGATTCCTTTTGCACTTCTGAAAAAAGTTGTAGGAGGCTATGAACATGAGATTGAGGATGAGTACCGCCTTCCATCCAGTTATAGACGGGTATACTGAGAGAATGATTCAGACTCTAGAGAATATGTAATCTCCTAAAAATTTCGAAAACCTATATTTTAATTAATAACTTTTATCTAAAATAATATTTGCTTTTAAAATTATTTATTTTAATTATTTTATGGATTTTAGAGTATGTAAGTTTGGATAAGAGTATTTAATAAATTAAAAATAAATATTTTCTATTTATCATATTATTTTATTTAAATAATTTTCCAAACTAATATTTTACCAACTTTATCCTTTTTTAAACTAATATATATTAGATTATAATGAATTAAATTATTAAATTAACTAATTTATCAAGAATATTACATTTTATGATTTATAAATTAATTTAATTTATTTTCCTATTTTTCCATTTCCTTCTTTTACCCTTTTCCTTTTCTTCTCTTTTTTTTTCCTTTTTACCCCTCCCTTGGGCCGCCCGGCCTGACCAGCCCTTTCCCTCCCCTGCGCACTAGGCCACTGGCCCATCTCCCCTCTCTCGCGCAGGCTTCCTCCCTTCTCTCCCTCGCGCGCCGCCCAGCACACCAACCCAAATGCTACTTAATCTTTCCCCCTAGACCGACCGAATCCCTTCTTGTCCTGTGCCGGTCCAGCCGTTCGTGCACCTCCCCTCCCTTTCTTCCTTCTCCCACGCTCGACCATCAGTTCTGCCATGGTCGAGCATCCGGCCGCCTGCAACTGCCGCCACCTTCCATCACCACCTACCTCCCTCTCCCTCTCTCTCTTCCCCCGTCATTTTCCTTCCCTTTTCGAGCCAAACCGGCCCTAGGTTCACAGCTCACGTGCCTCTCTCCCTTTCCTTCTTCTTCCCTCTCTTTCCCCTGCCAATCGACAGTCCTGCCACCACACTACAGCACCGATCGGCCGCCTGCTTCCCCTGCCTCACCCTCACCAACCCTCCATTCCCACATTTTTTCAAGCCCTACTCCCTCCCCGAGCTTCCTCTCCTCTCCTTCCTTCTCCCTCCATTTCTTCCTCGGTTTTTGATCAACCCCACCTGCCGCCGCTTGAACCACCAAGCCCAACCCCTGCGCCGCCTTCTACCACCACCTACTACCACCCTGCACCACCACGCCGCCCCTCGAGCCCTACACTTCTTCCCTTCTCCACCCTTTTTCTTTTTCTCCCCAGTTTTTCCCTTACCGCTGAGCCACCTGCAACCACCACTTCCGCCGCCGTCCGCCCACCTCTACCGCCACCCAACCCATCGTTCGCCACCCTGCAACCCCTCTACTACCACGCCATGCATCAGTTGGCCGAAAACAGCCCTTGAACCTCTCCATTTTTCCCTCTCCTTTTCCTTCCTTCACAACCACTCCACCTCGACCCTTCTCAGCAGCCAACTTCGCCGCCTTGCCGCTGCCGTCTTCGCCGCCTTAGGTCGCCATGAAACCACCCTTAGCCTCCACCTACACCCCCTCTTCACTCTGCACCATTCCCTTGCCTTAGAACCTTCCTAACTGCATTCTTTTCTCCAAACCCCAACCTTCGAAAATTGTTTTTTCTCCTCCCTCCTGCCTCTTATTTTTCTCCCTTCCCCTCTTTGAGCCCTTTTCTCCCTCATTTTTGCATGAGACTCACGCTGCTCATGCAGCGTGAGGTCCCCCTTATTTTGAAATTCATTGGTTAAATTTTGAGGTATATTCATATTTAATTAAAGTGTATTATTATTAAATAAAATTGTTTTATAAAGTTTTATCCTTTAATTTTTTACTTCTAACCTAATAATGATTAATATTATTTTTAGGTGTTGAGTTGCTAATAAAGCCTAAATATTTAACCGGGGTGTTGGTAAGATTTGATATTTTGCGGGATTAAGCCTAAATGTACCATGTGTAGGTATGATGATTAAGGAAGGAAGTTGATTATAGATGGAAATGTTAAATGCTTGTTTATGATGTATTGTGTTGCTAATGCATGAATAATATTGTTGTCTAAGGGTATTTTAGTAATTATGCTTATGAAGTATGTGATCTAATGTATGTAGTTGCTAATGAGTATTATGTTGAATAATGACAAGTTGGTGGACTTAGATGATATGAGTGAAGTATTAATATCATTATTTTATGTAGTATTGGTAAATTCATAAAAGTGGTGTAATAAAAGGTTAAGTGGACATTTTATAAGTGAAAAGGGGTATTTTGGGAATTTTGGAGAAAAAGGGGTAAAATGGTAAATTTTATAAGTAAAATGGCATTATGGGGATTTTAAAAGAAAAGGGGAAAAATAGTCATTTATAAGTAAAAGGGTATTTTGGTAATTTCAAAAGAAAGGAGTGGAATGATAATTTTATAAGTAAATGGATAAAATTGTAAGTTGTGAGAAAGAAGGGTATTATGGTAATTTTTGAGGTAAAAGAATAATATGGTAATTTTCGAAGAAAAGGGTAAAGCGGTAATTTTGGAGTCAAGGGGCAATATAGTAATTTTATAAATAAGTGGTAAGAATGGTAATTTTGGAAGTAGGGGTAAAATAGTAATTTTGGATGAAGAAGGGCATTATGGTAATTTTTCAAGTAAAAGGGGCAATATGGAAATTTTGAAGGTAGAGGGGAAAAATAGTAATTTCATACGTAAATGGTAATATGGTAATTGTATAAGTGAATGGCCAAATGGTAATTTATAAGTAAGGGGTAATATGGTAATTTTGGGAAGAAGGTCAAAATGGTAATTTTGTAAGGAAGAATAAAAATAGTAATTTTGGATGTAAAAGGGTAAAATAGCAAATTGTAAAGTAAGAGGGGTGTCATGGAAATTTTATAAGAAGAAGGGGTATTGTGGTAATTTTGTAAATAAAAGGATAGTATGGTAATTTGAGAGTAAGGGGTATAAGGGTAATTTTGTAAATAAAAGGATATTATGGTAAACTTGGGAGTAAGGGGTAACTTGGTAATAATGATAATGACAGAGGATAAATTAGTAATTAAAGTATGATTAAAAAAAGGGTAATTGGATAATTATGATAACAGAGAAGGGTAATTTCGTAAATTAATCAATGAAAGGGCATTATGGTAATTTTAATAATGGGGAAGGGTAATATAGTAATTATTAATATGGAGAAGGGTAAATTAATAATTAAGATTATGAAGAAGGGTAAATTAATATTGGCAATTATGAAGAAGAGTAATTTGGGATTTATAATAATTAAAAGGGTAAAATGACAATTAAAATAATTGAGAGGGGTAAAATGATAATTATGATAAAGGAGAAGGGCAATTTGGTAATTTATCCAACTAAAGGGGAAATTTGGTAATTTAGCCGAATAAAGGGTAAAGTGATAATTATTTAACCAACTAAAGGGGCAAAATAGTAATCATAATAATGAAGGAGGATAATTTAGTAATTTATCTGACTCAAGGGCAATTTTGTAATTATAACAAAGGAGAAGAGTGATTTGGTAATATAACCAACCAAATGGGAAATATGATAAGTGTAGTAATTATGAGGAGGAAATGGTGATTTAAAAAGTGTAGGGGATAACTTGGTAACCTAAACCGTATAAGGGGTAATTTGGTAATTATGTAACCTAAAGGGTAATATGGTAATTTGGCGAGTAAGGAATGGATACTTAACAATTATATAAGTAAAGGGCAAATGAGTAATTTGTACCTAACATGTCTTTGAGATTGTGGAACATTATAATATGATTCAAATAATGCTGATTAGCCAAGTAAGAGTATTTGATAATTAGTATGGCCTTAATGACTTCTCTATGATATCCTGGATAATCATCTGAATAAGAAACGATTAATGATATCATAATGATTGAAAGTGAATAAGTATCGGATTATCGTGCTTTTCGTGATCATTGTAATTAAGACACTATTACTTAAAGTGAAAAACCTTGAGATCGGGAATGGTGACTCCTTAGGGGTCGCTACCCTAAGGACGTGGTTTAGTCCATGATTATTCTGGATTTTGCTGGTGTGCCTTTGTGCCCCAGCCAGGCTCTATATCTTACTCTTTCTAGTTCTACGGACCTAGTTAGGGGGTATGCATACTTATGGATTAGGTGTCCTTATCGATAGGACATCGAGTTAGCTTTATGCACCAGTACGACCAGGGTACCTTTGTGTCCTTGGGTTCGTGGTTGAAGGGTACTGAGTAGCTGATATGCACCGGTACGATCGGTGTACCTTTGTGTCCCGGGTTATTGATCTCCTATTTGAGGCAAATAAATATAATTGATGTGTTGATTAAAGAAAGGAAAGATACTATTATTGAAAGTGGAATATTAATGAGCCGGGCCCAAATGATTATGATATTGAGTACCAGTCCACCGATTATAATAATCGCCAGGAGCGTTGTGCCCTGGGTGATGATTCTTTATATATCTCGGTCCACCGATTATAATAGTGGCCAGGAGCGTTGTGCCTTGGATGATGATTCTTTATATATCTCGGTCCACTAGTTATAATAGTGGCCAGGAGCGTTGTGCCCTGGATGATGAGTTTATATGTATTCCGGTCCACCGGCAATAATAGTGGGGGTCCCGAGCTCAATAAAATCAGTTATGTATGTGAATAAGATTATGGAAAAATACTAATCACTTATAGTGGAACACCATGTTAGTCGGGGCCAGACCGGTCCACCGGCAAATAATAGTGGTCAGGTGCGTTCTGCCCTGTGTGTTTACCTTCCGGTCCATAATAGTGGTTAGAGGCGTTCTGCCCTGTCTGTTTACTTTCGGTCCACCGGCTATAATAGTGGGGTTCTCGTACTCACATGGATATAAAATATGAGATTGATAGAATGATGACGGAATAATGGCTTAAGGCTCGAATATATTGATCTTACACTATAACATGGCTTAAGGCCCAAAGTATCGATCGTGACTTATAAATTATTATGTATGTTATTGTTATGTATGCACCTCTCATTATTTATGTGTGTAGCTTGCATTATGTGTCGTATGCGGGCCTGTCTTTAATTGTGGTATTAAAGGGTTACTCAGTACCGTAGTACTGAAGGGATTCCCTTTTGGGGCCCCTGCCTATTCAATGGGTAGTGCCCTTGTAGGTCTTTTCAGGTGCTACCCAATTGGGCTATGGGATCAGAGAGTAAGGAATTTTTTAGTATCGTTAGGGTTTCCTTTATCTCTCTCATACTCCTAGTTTTAATGTTTTTTAAGTAACCATCCTTGGTAGACGTTATTCTTGTAAACGATTTGATGCGCTACTCTGATTTGTGTGTGTTGAATTTCTTTCAAGCTGTATTTCATTTTCTTAGCCTTAGCACTTGGTACTGGAACGATATGAGTGAACCGGTCTGGTACTAAGTGTGGCGGTAATACTCCCAAAGTTCACGTTTCATTAATCTGCTTCCGCAATTATCTTTTAATAAAACGAAATTTTTCAATAGTGAATTTTGGGGGTGTTACAGAATATGTTATGGTCTTGTGCATTAGATTTTTGAGGGAGTTGGGAAGATCGACTATATTTGGTTGAGTTCTCATAAAACGACAATTATCATGCCAGTATAGGGATGGCTCCCTTTGAAGCATTGTATAGACGTAAATGTCAAACACTGATATGAGTGGATTTGAGCAAATTAAAGGACCCTGCGAGTATCATTATATATATATATATATATATATATATATATATATGATTTTTACCACATGAAGTAGTCATATGGTGTGTTACTTAATAAATTTTTCACCCTTTGAGATCTCACATGACTCTCTTGAGTTTAACATGAAAATAGCTCTAATACCCTATGAATTGATAATACTTTCCACTCTTATGACACCTCATAGAATTAATGCTTTTACTTACTTAATTGCAAGGAATGTGTAGGAATTGCAATAAAACAACTTGTCAAACCATATCCTCACCCTACCAAGACTGTAGGAGCCATCACCCAGGTCACCATCAAGGGTCTACAATGCCAACAAAAGAATAACGCCCAAAATTCCCAAAGTTGACAGCATTCACTAGGGGACTACTACAGGGTACTAATACTTGACATAGGGTATAACCGCCTAACACAGGGTACAGTCACCTGCCATAGGGTATATCCGCCCATTGCAACACCAAAGGACACCTATCTTACTTTCACATTTTGCACATTATAAATACACCTTGGAGATAGATACCATGGGATCATCATCGATTGAGGGAAGAGAAGGGAGAAAAATACAGACAGAAGATTAGTAGAGAAAGGAAGAAGAAGAAGATTACTAGCAGAGCTAAATCGAGAGAGGAAAAAGAAGAAGGAGAGATTATGCTAGATAAGGGTTGGATTACCATGATCTTCCCAATCCCTTCCCTTCTTTCTGTTCATTGTATTTTTTTTGGTTGATTGGCTAAATTTCTTAGTGAAAGGAAAAGATTGGGTAACCTTTGTTGTTGTAATCCTAACATTATAGTTATGTTTGGTTGAATGATATTTCATTTTGGTGAGCTTCATTTATTGAAGTGTTGAATGTTATCCACATTAAGAATTCATCTAAATTATGTATCAACTATGATTTTGTATAGAACTTATGATAAAAAATGGTGATATGGTTGATAGCGAAAGGTGAAGAGACCTTATCATTAATCCTCCACAACTCACAAGATGACCTGAGAGTATGTTTCACTATTGAGTGAAACACAGTGATTCTAGAAGGATTAATATCCATTGAGCTTGACATGCTATGAATTATCATAGGGTACATGCACTTGGTGTTAACAATCCCCCTCTAACGACTCTATCTTATGATTTCCTTCCCATCTATCTTACGTTGATATTAGTAACTTCCTAAGAACTCACTCATTTACTTAATTATATTTTCATTATCACCCTACCAATATTTAGTCATATAGTTAAGTTCAAAGAATACTTGACTTTGGTAAAAAAAAGTTCGTTCATGTCCTTGTGGGATGAACATCCACTAATCACTTTATAACTTGAGTCAACCATGTATAGTTGGACGATTGTGTTGTGCTCCATTATTAGTATTACCATACCAAACATTGTTGAACCAAGCACACACTAGACACCCTTGTATTAGAGAGACATCAACGAGACTATTGTAATAGGAATAGAGATGATTGAGGAGACGACTTAGTTGGTTCAATTGATTTAGGATAGAATGAGAGTAGCTCAGAGTGGTCGGAAGAGTTATATAAATTAGAGGTGCCATAGTGATGGTTTCGAGCCAGGGGATATAGTTCTATAAGGTATAAGGGCATTGTTTAGAAGGGTAAGCTCCCCCTTATATTCCATTTTCTTATAGTAATCTAGATGCATATACATTATGTTAGATAGATGTTATCTTTTTACTCACTTTTCTCTAGAGTTCACATAGATTGTTATATATATCTCTGTTTTCTACCCCAGTTTCATTCTTGTTTCTTACCCACTCATGTTCTTGCTCTCAGCCTCGTTCTATATCCTGATAGGAGGTACGAGTGCTACTAGAAGCTCAGTTCACATCTACCATAGCTAAGGAAGTATCACAGATCGATCACATGATCAGACTTGATGAGATCAAGCTCAATGAATCTTTATCCTACGGAGAGAGGTCATTGAGGATTCTAACACCAGGTTACAAAGGGCCGTACAAGCTCAGTACTGCTCATGAAGATTCTTTGGAGCCACATGGAGTAGAGTAAGCGATTTGGGAGACTAAGAAGGAAATGTGTGAATCACAACCTGAGATTTTTAGTTTAGGTGTGCTAGGTTTTGGGTTTCTTTCTCTTTTAAGGGGATAGTAACCAATAGCATAGGTCAAATATTAGAATTTACCACCAAGATCACTTTCCTTGCATCCTTTTTTCCTCTTCTTCCCTAACCTCGACTTGTTGACTTTGGGGACAAAGTCTCTTTTAAAGGTTTAGTGATGTAATACCCTAAATTTTTTGTTAAACATAATCCGAAATAAATAATATCTTAATCTGATTCTAATCTCAAGAAAACATTATTCTAGCCTTACCCAAATTTCTTAATCCTAAAATCTTAACCTAAATGAATTTTTAACCCCGATAAATTATTTTCGGAACCCAATCGTAATTTTTGTAAATTTATATCACTAATTCTACCTATTTTAACTAATTGAAATTTATCTAAATTTTACCTTTTTTACTTTTCTTTCTCCTTTTTCCTTTTTCCTTTATTCTACATCCTCCTATGCCATAATTCTTGACCATTCTCTATTCTTACAACTTGCAACACACAACACACAACCATCACCCTCACCTCTACTACAACCATCATCATCATTGACAACCGTTACCCTCACTATTACCATCACCATCTCGTGCTTCTATTTCCATCTACTACACACACCCTTGCCATTTCTTTCTCACACAAGACACACATGATTATCACCATATCATGCTGCTGCCCTACAATTTTTCACCCAACACTCCACCATTACTCTAGCCCCTCCTCTTTGTTGAATTTTTCTCCACTCCCTCATGCCATTGACATCCCTCATGCTTCTACACCACCACCTCTACACAACCGTTAACATGGCCCTATGCATATACATACATACATATATATATATATATATATATATAAATACACACACACACCCCACTCCACCTCTTGTTCTCCCTCATTTGTTTATCTCATTGTAGCCCTATATTTTCTGTCATCACCACTGCCCGAGCCTTCCTCTCTTCCTCCTTTTTCTTTCTCCTTCTTTCTTCCTTTGCATGCTCTGTTTCTCACACTCGATCACCTCTATCACCACACTGCACCACCATAACCACTAAGCACCGCTCAAAGCCTGATGAACTGACCACCAAGGCCACCCCATCACTCTCCTTTGTCGTCGCTGGCCGTCGTCATCGATTAGGGCTGTTCACAGTTCAAATATCTGATATTTTGGATATTCGATTGTCAGGTAGCCATATGTAAAGCTTATATTTGATTTGAAACTTTGGATATTCAAATTTTTGGATCAGATGTAAAATATAACCAATATTATCCGAATAAATTTTCAAGTATAAAAAAATTACCAAATCACAAATATATTTGATATTATCCGATCTACTGAGCAAATATCCAATCCTCTCGGCAAATATCTGACTTGCTCAGCAAATATCCAATGTTAAAACTAAAATTAAATCTGCTACATCACAAGATTTAGTTAGATTATATCGTGTCTAAAAAAGGGATTATATTAAAAATATAATTTCAACCAAATTAAATTTTGGCCCAAATACTAAATCAAGTAAGTAAAAATTATATATATATGCTTCTTCAGATTGGATATTATTTGTATTTGTTGGATCAGATATCTAGTTTGTTTGACTTTTCATGGACTAGATCAGATATTTGATTTAAAAAAAATTGGATTGGTTATTTGCTTTTTTGGATCGGATCAGATCGCTTTGGATGTTGGATCGGATACGAAAATATCGGATAATATGAAAAACCCTACCATTGACCATCGCCATTTTCCCCTCTTATTTCCTTACATTGGGCACTTTTTTGTAAGATGTACGGTTAATGCACAACCTCATGCACGATCGTGCACTACTAATTTTTTCTTATGTCACGCTCGTGCAAACCACAGGGCTTGCCCATGCACCTATGCATGACTTGCGCACAACCTTCACACGCTCATGTGCACCTATTTATTATTTTATGATAAATTCGTTGCTCAAGTACTGCCGTGCCTCTTCATGTTGCCTGCTTATAAAGGATCATAGCTTATGGTTTGGGCGTGCATGCAACATGTGCTACACGCCCATGAAGCCTCCCCATTTCGATTGTGCACCCTCTTTTTCACCCCAAACCTTACATAAATACCACCGAAATTTTACCATAACACCACCATACATTCCACTACATTTCCACACAACTCAAGCTTTCCTTTGACTCTAGCTATTTCTATTTTACCTTCCTTTACTTTAACTTTTCCCTCAGTTATAATTTTTGAGCCTAATTACTCATTATATTATTTTTTGTAGGTAATTTTATAGCGATATCAGAGGATGAGGTATAGGATTTACATGTATAAAGTTTGGTATTTTTATTGGTAAGGATACATGTCGTAATTAGGACTTTATGTGTATGTGTATGTGCTTTTGTTGGACTTGTGATATGATTAATGTTATTTTATGATATTATATCTTGAAAAATGATACCTTGGAAGTATGCTTTTGGTATAATGTTGGATATGGTAGCGATGTAAATAATTGAGGATTTATGTTCTAAATAGATATTGGAAATTTATATGTATGGGTATTGAGATTTATAAAGCCTTAGGAGACTATGAGCATTTTAATTATCTAAGGGTATTATGGTCATTTGGTGATAATTATATGATCCTAATTATGTTGTTAAATTTATGTCTTTTATACTTATATGTGTCCCGCATGATAATCTCGAATATAAAATCAACTCTAATAAGATATTAATCATGATAAAGATCACGTGAGTTAGGACGAAGTGTTTGTAATATCCCAATTTGAGCGGAGAGTTATAAGGATTGATCTGATTACTTATATCAACATGGTATACTATCCTTTTGGTGATTCCTTCCTAAGAAATCCATAGTTAAGCGTGCTGGCCGTGGAGCAATTTTTAAAATGGGTGACCCTCCTGGAAAGTTTTTAAAATTTTCTAAAAATTTCTCGGAAAGTGTATGAGTGAGGACAAAGTATTCTATTAGATTAAGAATATTTGGGCCCCATACTCAATGTGAATAAATATACAATTAAGAGATAAAGTTTTAACGGAAACGATACTAATCATTTAAAGTGAAAGCCTACATGAGTTAGAACCGATGTTTTAAGTCTATTCTACTAGATATATAATAGTGGCTCATGTGTCCTGTCCCTGAGAGGTGTTTTAGATCGTTCCACCTGTTTAAGAATAGTGGTTTGTGAGCATTTTGCTCTAAGAGGTGTTGAGTTCGTTCCATAAGATAATAATAGTAGTTTAGGTGTTTTGTCCCTGAGTGGTTTCCAGACCGTTCCACCGATTTAAGAATAATGAGGTCCCTGAACTCAACGTAAATAAAATATTAAAATATGATATATTTATATAGCAAAACTTGAAATCATTATTTACCTAGCATGGTTTTATATTACCTTACGTATGCTTATTCTCTTATGTGAATTCATTTATTATGTGTAATCCTACTCGACTATATTGTTACCTTACTCAGTACATAGCATACTGATCATCAGTTTCATGGGTGTTGCTCTTTCCTACGAGTAGATGACTCTGATATATTTGTACAGGTTGAGGCTGACCCATTGGATAAGTTTGTAGCCTTTGATGAGTTATATGTGGAGGAGTGACTTGGTATTAGGGTTATGAGTGTAGAGTCATATTATTCGATTGATGTATTTATCCATATACCTTTTTAGACTCTTTAATCCATAGTAATCCTTTGTTTGTATTTTGTTATTGTAATTTGGAGTTAACCCGCAAACTCGTATTGTATTTATAAAATTTCTTCCATTTATAATTTCCTTATTTTACTATGAAATGTATTTTATCCTTGTAATTCATGTAATGATGATTGGACAAACTAGATTTATGTCAATTACAACGGTAATACTAATTTTTTTTTTACTTATATACTTTAGTTGTAATTTTTTTTCGATTCGTAAAAAGATTGAGGCGTTTCAATCTCCTTTTCCTTCCTCTTGTAGTTATGGGGCTCCATTTTTCTTAACCCGGCCCTTTTGTGTTCCCCTTTCTCAAAAATTAGGTAGGTGCATAAAGGAGAGGCTGATAAGCAAATGAAGGAGGAAGCATTAATCGAAGATAGGTGAAGCTGGGTAGTGAAAGTAAGGAAGGTAAATTAGTTAAGTTAAGGGTGGTTGTTTTTTGAATAGTAATGTTTTATTTTTTTATATATAACAAGACCCAATATAATAAAAACACCAATAATTTTAGTTTAAATTTTTGGACTAAAAATATGTAAACATATATATACAGTGGCTTCTGATAAGATATGCAAGAATATAGTTGGTCTGTAACTTGCACATATAAAAAGAGCTACGCAACCGAGCAAACTAGTCATAACAAACTCAGACCAGAAGACGTTCACCCTGCTGCGTACATCAATTCATAATTTGGTCATATACTATATGGTAATGATTAAGTTCATATTTAGAATTATTTACTAAAAATAATTATTTAATGTAGGAATTTGTTAGGCTAATTTTTTTATATTAAAAATAACTAATTATAATAGATAATTGATTTATTAATAAGCAGTTCTTAATAAGCTCTGAATATTGAATACTAGTGTTGATAAAAATGAGTACTGCAACTTATGCTTGCTTCTGTCGTGCTAGCGGCCGCAGAGTACGGGAGAAGCTTGCAGAAAAGAAGATAGGTATGAACTATAGACACGAAGTGTGAACTTAGTACCCAGAATACAAATTCTCTATGGCCAGGGCCGGACACATCAATGTTGACTCGGTGAGGGAGGAGCTGAGAGAAGACAGGAGTTCTAGAAGAAGTAGCTACGGCTATTGCAAATAGCTAGCTAGCTATTAGCTAGTGGATAATGTATGTAGCTATTATCTGATTTACAGGACGTCTCAAATATTTTGAAATTTTATGTTAAAATATAATTATGTCTCTAAAACTTAAAATTATATATAATTATTAAAATATAAAACAATTATAATGTTATAATATGTTAATAAAATAATTAATATAATATTAAATATATTTTCAGATCAGATAATCTAATTAAAAAAATAAAAATACATTAAACAGTAAACACCCTAAATATTGAATTAAATTTTATTTGACGGTCAGCCCTAAATGCCGAAACTCTTAAAATTTGACGCAACGGCTACACGTGCAAGCCCACCCTCCACGTGTCTCGGACAACAAACGCTGCATATATAGAGACGACTTAATTGGTAGGAAGTACATGTAAAAAGGTTCTTGTTAGGATTGACGAAGAGTTGGAGAAGCATGATATATTTTGAAATTTTTTTTTTTTCCCTTCACCGTGTGACGACAACTAGCCAGCTGGCCAGAGGTATTAAACAAAACTAGGGATTTATATAGGTCGAGCGGTGATGCAAGCTTAGGCGGAAGATACGGTCTCGTGGGTTGGTGAGCATTTTAACCACTCATAACAATTCTAAATCTACTATTTAGGGGTCCAAAGGTGGAAATATCAATCGAAGAGTATGTTGGAATATTGGCCCCGCAAAGTCTTACCATTCCTCTCATTTTCTCGGTCGAGCTAAATCACAATTAGTTAAACGTGTTCTTTTCTTAATTAGAGGGTTGATTATGGCGCTCGTAGAACGTAACTAATGAGTTCTTAGGTGAACTCGGTTCTATATTACCCGTACGAGGGGGTGAATTCATTGAATAAAATTATGATATTACTAAATATTTATAGTATGATTATTAATTAAAATAATTTATAACATTATGAACCCAAATATTCCATACATATTGTTTTTAAATGATAATCAAATAAAGATACGTAACATACATGTCATAATTTTATGCGACATCATATCTTTTCGTATGTTAGGATATGTAATATCGTCAAATTGCATGTCAATATTATGTTAATGAAGTGCTCCGTGATTATCATTACATGTTGTAACTAGGATGATTCGAACAAAATAAATATGATTCGATGGTGATGGTTTTCTAATGGTGATGGTTCGAATGAGTTGTGGTAATTAGGATACGCATTCAATAATGATATGTTGATGATGATGAGTTTCGAATGTTAGGGTTTAGATGGAGGATGAGGTCATGGTTTAGGGTTAGGGTTAGGGTTTAATTCGAATAGAAAGGATAAAGTGTTGTTTGGTTCGGATGGAAATATTAGGGTTTCAAATTATGGAATTAGATGTTTGAATACCAAATCGATTTAATTAGGGCTGCAAATAACTTCAAATTAGAGTGGGGTTTTGATGATAATTGTGGCCGAAAAAATATGGATTATGGAGAGTAGAAAAGATATGAATTAATCTCTAATTCACACAATTTCGATTAACTTGAATCGAACTCACACAGAATTCACTTGTATTCAACTTCAATATTGGTCTTCAACTTTCAATTCATAATCGTGCCTTCTATGGTTTTTTATAGCCATTCTACCACTTAGTTAAAAGGCATAATTCAAAAGATTCCAAGCTAAAAGATATTAAGCTACTTTATGCTTTATCTAATATCCAACCCTGCTAATTTATTAATTAGCTAATATTAATATTAATGCTCGACCAAGCCACCAATAGACCCTCTATGCACGTGGTCATCCATTGCATGCATGCCATGCACATGCACATAGACACTTAGTTACTTGTTTAGTACGTTTCTAACAACGTAACCATTCGTTAGTCTTCAAATTTGTGGACGATACTTTCCAATGAAGAATAATCAATTCCATAATCATGAAATCCAATTCTTGAGTATTTTCTCTTGTATCAATGTGAATAATTGGATTTAGGATGACCTTAGACTATTAATAGGTTGACCTTAGCATTAACTTTAACCTTAACCTATACCCTTCACCTTATGGTTGACTTGGATAATTGAAAATGAAGAAAAAATGGTTACGTATGAAAATGAAAATTATTATGCAATATGTGATATCTTTGATTACCTTATAAAATATTAATTTGTAAAGTGGAAGAGATCAATTTTGGGAATGGTTTTTCTCTAGGTTTAGCTACCCTTGTGACGAGGTAGAAGCCCTCGGTTTGTTTTGGTGCACTTGTGTGTCATTGTGCCACAACAAGACCCTAATTTACTCTATAGGTAACCTACGAGCCCTATGAGGGTATTCATACTTAAAGATTAGGTGTCATAGGTTTGGAGGGTGTTGTAATGCCTTGTACACTAAATGACTAAACTATTGTTATGTATATAGGTTAGATGGTTGAGAGGGTACAGTGATGCCCTGTGCACTGATATGATTGGTGTACTTTTATGTCTCCGAGTTATTATTGTATCCTCCCTAAAGTAATTAAAAATATAAATTACTATTATGTGAGAATATAAATGTATTGTTTTGTATTATTGATTCTATAGTTTTCGTTATGCACTACCTGGTTTGGTAGTCTCTTTAGCTCCCTACATTGGTATTTGGAAATGATTTGGATTTTTTGATTTGATAGTTACCTCAGTACCCTACATTTAGTATTTGGAATTGATTTGATTATGTTGCTTTTGGACATTTCATTATCACATGATTTTTCTTGATATATCTATGCCATGTTACTGCCAATACACCTCATGCGGCCTTGCATGTTAGTACTCTACTACTAACAAGTTCCATTACATGATCCTTTACCTATTTAATGGCTAGTGTTTACCTTATAGTAATACTTTTAGGGTTTGGCTTGATAATTCTATAAGAGTTGAGAGTTAGGACTATCTGGTATTTTTCCCAACATCTTTTGACTCAGATATTTCTTAGATTCTTATGTCTCTTGCTATTTCTCCTTTTTTTTTTCATATTGTAACTCATTTTTCTTATCCTTTTGTGTTTGTTAGGAAAATGTTAATCTATAATAAAATAGTTGTTTTTTTCCTTACGTTGTAAATGTTAATTTAATTTATCAAAGTAACGTTTTAGACTTAGCACTTAATATAAGAATGGTGGAGAATGCTAGATTTATACTAAGTGTGGCATCTAGCTATAATGCACATTATTTTTGTAATTAATGCTTCTTCAAAATGAAAATTTTAAGTAGTAAAATGTAGGCTTGTTACAACACCCACCACACATGGTTAGAATATATAAAGGGTCTTGCTAAAGGGATACCAAACCCACCACGCCTTGAATATATAATTATCATGAGGGCTAAAACATATTGGAATACTACACTTTGCCTAAAAATGGGCATATAAAGTGTCAAACAACTTATATAAGGATATCATGCTCACCTAACTTGGATACTGATGTCATATTAGCCTGCCATAGTATTATTCCTAACCCTTACAATATATGCATACCCTCTGCTAACCAAAACCTTGTAAAGTAGGAAAGGTACCGAGTGAAGAAGAATAAAAACTACAAAGGTGACATGCCCCCTAACTCTTTGTTAGTTATCCCCAAGAGTTGGTGTAATACTCCAAAATTTACTACTGAAAAGTTTCATTTGCAGAGTTAAATGAGAGAACTAAATCAATAAAAATGAAGGGCGTTACTACCACACTTGGTACACGTATGCTTTCCTCTGCCATTCTCATACCAAGTGCTAAGGCTGAAATCATTACTCTACTTAAATTAATAACATAATTATAGAAATTATAATAGACATATCATTAGATAAATACCATGATAATTAAAAACAAGATCAATAGTTTACAACTTAAGAGAGAAATTACAGGAGGATATAAGGGTCCAAATACAACCTGAAATAAGATAGCAAAAGAGACACATATAGCCCTACGCTCTCAAATATGAACTACTAGCTTTTGAGTGAACTCACATGCTGATATGCAAAGTCCACTGCCCATTGAATAGGGAAGAGCCCACAAGAATGAACCCTTCAGTACTACGGTACTGAGCAACCCTTTATACCAAACTAATATGATAAAACAACATGGAACACATGCAAGGCATACAACTAACATGGTATAAGACCTATACATACACATATGAGGATTGAGATACAATAATCATTTAGATAATCAAATTCCATCAAGGTCACGTACTACTCATATTCATTCATCTGAAACAACTGAACTTATTAATGAACATCCTAGAGATATTCTATAAAGCAATAGTTAAAATCCAACTCTACACCACAATTTTAACCTTCATAGCATAATTCACGTCTCAGCATAAATTTCAACCAATTACATACATCATAGGTATGTTCACAGGTATAATATACTAAGATCCATATCATCTCAGGTATACTTATAGATACACCATAATAAAATCCATGACATCACTGACATAATACCAACATAGGTAGGCATGAAGGCTACTACTGAAACTATAGGTAGGCACAAATGCTGCTACCAAAACCATAGAAAACCGTAGGTAGGTACAAAGGTTATTATCGAAACCATAGGAAACCACATGTAGGCACAAAGGCTGCCACCAAAACCACAGGTACGTACGAAGATTGCTACCAAAACCACAAGTAGGCACAAAGACTACTACCAAAACCACATATAGGCACAAAGGCTACTACCGATACCGCAGGTAGGCACAAAAGCTACTATCGAAACCACAAGTTACAGGTAGGTACGAAGGCTAATACCGAAACCATAGGTAGACACAAAAACTGCTATCGAAACCACAAGTAGGCACGAAGGCTGCTACCAAAACCATAGGTAGGCACAAAGGCTGCTACCAAACAATCCAATAATATGATTATCATTAATTAAATCATATCATTTCCATTTTTATTTACTTTCTCAAGGAGAGATTAATCAACATAGAGACACAAAGGTACTCTAGTTATACCAGTGCACCAAGGCAACATAGTATCCTACCGACTATCAACCAATGATGTAAAGGTACCCTAGTCACACTAGTACACGAAGGTAACACAATACCCTATCGACAAGGACACCTAATCCATAAGTATGCATACCTCCTATTAGTCTGTAGAACAGAATAGAATAAGATGTAGGGCCTGACTGGGACACTAAGGCACACTAACAAAAATCCATAATATCAACCGTGAGTTAAACTACCTCATTAGGGTAGCGACTCTTGAGGAGCCACCATTCCCAATCTCTTCGTCTTTCACTTTAAGTATTAGTATTTTATTAAGGTGACCACAAAATCGCATACAATACAGATAAATCCAATTTCCATGCTTAATCATTTTTGCGTATTTCCAATCATCCAAGAAAACCATAATCAAGGTCAATATTGAGGCCAACATTTAAATATGCTAAGGTTATCCTAGGCTCAATTATTCACATCTATACCCCTTTAGGCCGAAAAAACCAAAATACCCTTAAGACCAAAATTTTCATATTGTCATCTATTTAAATACTAATTCTATTTTATTTATTCATTTGTCATGAAAAGGCTAAAAAACCATAAATAAATTATTCCTTACCCGATTTAAATTATCAGATATGACAAATGACCATTTTGCTCTTATACATAACTCTGCACATAAAATCATATTATACACTTTTAATCCATCTAAAACACATACTCACATACTCAACAACAACTAATACATATTAGACATGCTTTTTAGGATAAAAGTCATAACACACTCAAAATGACCAAATTACCTCTAGGGTACTTATTTGTATTAATTATTCTAGAATTATGTTCAAGTATACTCAACTTATTATTTTATACATACCTATTATTTTCCAAACATAATAATCATTTTGATCACACATTCGTACTTAATATATTTTATATCAGATAACATGCTCATTTTTTCTGATTTTTATGATAACAATTAATAATACATAACTATATCGTAACAAATCGTGCTTAACACATTTCACACGCATAAAAACCTTAATATGCTATCATACAATATTTATCATTTTAGTAGAGTATAATGATTATCTGAATTCCAGCAAAAATACAAAAATAGTGGTATCCTACTAAAGTTATCGAATCCCGCTAATCAACCTTTCATACCTAAAAATAATACCCCAATTACCAAATTATTATCTATTAGGTAAAATAATAATTATAATATAAAAATATTCATTTTTATAAAATTATCAAAATACCCTTACACTTAAATTGGGTACCAATATTTTTAAAATAACACACACAACTCACACTACACAATATTCATGGAGAGGAGGCTTGGGGCTGGACAACTTTGAGGGGCTGGGTGTAGGAGGTGGTAGGGGAGATGGGTGCAGGGTGGCAATTAGTGGCGATTGGTGGTAGTTGTAAGGCTGATGGTGCTGTTGGGCTTGCACGATTGGTGGTGGCTAGGCTTGGTGGTGGAAGTGCAGAGGAAGAAAGGGAGGCTACAGGTAGGGCTGGGCGATTCAGGAGGAGGAGAATGGTGGGCTGGGTTCGGTGGTGATGTGTTCAGATGTTGGAAGTGCAAATCAGGGTTGTGATGGTTGGATGGTGCTGCATTGGATGATGGTTCGAAGGTAGAGGCTGCATTGGAGGGTTTTGGACGGTTGGGTGTTGCATGCGACGTAGTAAAGTGAAGCGGCAGGAAGAAGAGGAAGAAGGGAAGAAGGGAGGTTGGTTGGTGGTGATGTGTAAGCTGCAAGGTGGTGGTCAGTGGTGATGGCTATTGGTAGAGGCAATGGAAGAATATGACAGTGGGGGTGGCATTGGATCGATTAACTGTACTGGAAGTGGAGGTGATGTAGGGCTCAGTTGGAGGGAGAAAAATGGAGGTGGTAGGGGGCTGCGATGGGGTTAGTTTAGTGAGGGAGTGGTGGTATACGCAGGCAAGGTAGTGCAAAGGCTAGGTGATGTGGATGGAGCTTCAGGGTTACTGGGTGCTTGGTGGTTGGAGGGCTGGAGCTAAGGCCGAGAGAAGAGAGGAGTAGGGGTTGGGGAAGGTCAAACGAAATAGAGATAGAGGGAAGGGTTGGGAGGTTGTGGTAGGAGGGTGGTTGCATGCCGGGGGCTATTTGATTGGAAAAAACCGAACAAATAGAGAGAGGGGAGTAGGGGCTAAGTGCTTTGGAAAAAAAACGGGGCAGGGAAGGGGAGAGAAAGGAAGGGGCATGGGTTTTTTGTTTGGGGAATGGTTGAGGAAAAAAATGCAGCGGGGGAAGGATGCGTGCGAGAGTGCATGTAGTGTATATATGTATATAAAAATGCATAGCACATGTTACGTGAGGTAAGGAGCTGAGGGAGACAGGGAGAGTGATTGGGGGAGGGAATTGGGGCAAGCAATAGGTAAGTTTAGTTGGGTAAAAATTTTTTAGGATAAAGTAGGTAACTTTTATTTTATTTTAGGTTTAATTTGGATAGATTAGTGTGCCGGGTAGAAAAATAATCCGGAGAAAATAATCCAGGTTAGGATAGGCTTAAAAAGGGTCAAAAAGAGTAAAATAATAGGAAATGTTTTTTTAGGAATTTATTTTTGGGTTACGGATCAAAGGATTATTAATAAAATAATTTAGGATAAAATTTACGGGTATAAACTAGGATTAATTTAAATAACTCAATTTCTATCAAACTTTAACCTAATTAAATTTATACTTAAACTATCGTAATAATACAAATAATAATAATAAAACTTTTAATATTAAACCTCCTAAAATAATAATTATAACTAATCATATGATTATTGATTTATAGTTAAGTTTTTTTTAAAAAAAAAAATTGGGTATTACAGTTTGAGAAAATCCTCAAATAAAATCTTAATTACCATTATTAGTGTTTCACAAGTGATAAAAAATAACACAATCTAGTTCCATTATTAATACAAATTAGGTGTTTTAAGTGTTGACACCAAGCACAAACTAAGACAATCTAAGCCATATAAATTAGGTGTTTAGAAGGTAACACCAAAGTCAAGCCAAATAGGCTTCCAAAGTGCAAGCCACATATTTAAGTTATTTTTAATCTTTCATTAAATTCAAGTATTCAAGGTCAAAGCATAAAAATGAAGGTATAGATTGAGTCAAAGCTAGATCAAATCACAAGGTTCAAACCTTAAAAATATCACATATATTCTAGGGGAACCAGTTACCTGGTTTCACACACCATTATATTGGTTTGGGACCCGCAATATAACATAAAAGAATCAAGTTAGAAATACTAATCGATTGGTTTAAGGGTAATTAGTCAACTAGTAGACAAGTTGACTAGTTAGGCCTTTAACTAGTTGACTAGTATAGAGCTAGAGCAATAATAAAATTTTAGTTTTACCAGTCGATTGGTTTAACTAGGAATAATATCTAATTTAACATATGATTCAACTTGCATAAATTTGAACACTACCATACAAAGCCTTACATGCTCTCATACTATTAAAATACATGTAAAAAACATACGTAACCCACTAAATACATAGATTTATGCTCATTAATTGAATTAAATAACATTACTCATGATAAACTTTGAAGATCATGCCAAGACCAAAATGGGTAAAACATGCTCATAATTCCAATAAGATAATATTATGCTAACATAGACATTAATATTATTTGAATATTATAGCTGAGATAAGTCATCATTGTACACCCATGACATATTTTATTGAATAATAAATCTATAGCCATGAATTTTTGTAGCTATACATGTATAGAGGCTCAACTTTTTAATATATTTTAAAAAATTTTAGGTAAACAATGGTCACATGTTGTAGCTTTAGGTGGATATAGTGGAAAAATTCTTAAACATGTTTTTAATATTATCATTTAAAAACCTTTTTTTTATGTGAGCTATAGCAACGACATCTTGTGGTTGAAGGCCCACTTACAATAACAAAATTATTGATTTTTGTGTTTTTAAATAAATTGGAGTACACTTATAACTAAATAAGTTAATTTTTTTCTATACTAATTTGATAATATTTTAGGTAATAATAAAAGTAAATTATCTAGATTATAAGAGAATTTGTTATATTAATAAATATACAGATATGATAATCATAAGAGTTTAATAACATAGACTATAGGTTTATTCGAGGTTAGAGACATAAAATTCCAATGACATCCTCCAAGTTGTATTTTGCAAGCTCCTTATACATATTTTGAGACATAAACTCTTTTATTCACTTTATGGTAGATCCATATTGTTTAATGACTTCATCTTGTATTTGGATAGTGGTAACTAAATCTTCAATTTTAGGATCAAAATGTGGGGTGGCTATGTTGGTCACACTATTATCATTGGATGTGGGGTTGGGGTTTGTTTCCACATATGCATAATTCTCTTGTGTAAAGCAACACATTCTCTTATCTTTGAGAGTTACTAGTACTGTGTAGATACTTGAATACGTTAAATGCTTCAGTTATGCTCTAGTCCTCATGTATAGTATTTTGATCATCTATGGCTTGTTTCTAATATGGTAATCCCTATCATGTACTTAGACATGTTCCTATTAACATGTATAGGCTCAAACATATAATATATAACAACCATCACACGTATAGTCGTGAATTTTGCAACATGTATTAAAAATGAGTTGATGTAAAGAAAGTATAATTGCGATACCATTAATAAAATGAATTTGATTATTGATGCAAATTGTTGTAAAAAAAGTTTAATCTCCATCTAAATTGTAAAATTAATATATTGAATTTTATAATATTATTAATTATTAAATTTAATTCATTTCAAAATTACTATTTTTTTCTTATTTTTCTATGGCCATGTTGGCTTCATAATTCAAACAATATTTAGTTTATGGTGTACATATGGTTCATATAGTAACTTAATAAGTGTGCATATAAGTAAAAAAAAATTCTTTTTTTCTTTTCTTTTTATCATGATTCCTCAAAATTTTAAAAGCTAACATACTTTTTTTTAGTATTATTCTCTTAAATGATATAAAATATTATTATCTTATTGTTTCCTTTACTATCATATGATTTCTTCGTTTTTTGTGTGTTTTTATTAAGGCTAACAATATTATATATTTTGAAAAAAAATTTCTCTTACCATATTATCATTGTAGATTTTACTTTTTATTTGGCAACTTTTATGATACTATTGACTTAATATAGTATAAAACAACTTCAATAACTTATGCTATTTTTAAGTTGCTACAACTCAATCAACAACTAAATGAGAGCTTAAAAGTGTAATCACTACTATAGGGAAAACCCATAGATGGTGGTTATAAAAGTGGTATACGTGGAAATTTATTAATCGTTGCTTAATCTATCGATGTATATAATACACACAAGGGTTCTAAAACCTGCCATATAATGTTTTAAACTTGGGTTGAAAACCATTGACGCCATAATATATATGGTGGTTTAGATAAAAATACTACCTTATAATATACGTACATACGATAGTTATAAACCAAACCTTTTATGTATACACATAACACGAACCTCCCAAATATTTTAGTGAAGAGAATATATGGTTGTTATAGCTCAAAGCTGTGGTGTATTCCCATAACAAGCTTTGAACTTGCTTAGAGTGGGGATATAAGGTCGTTGTGACTAATAAACATCATGTATTGTGCATATACACGGTGGTTATTAGCCACAATCACCATGTATTCCCCCTCTCAGAGTACTAGGAGTTGTTACGGGCATACACGCGCATGTTTGGATAATAACCTCCATGTATTCCATTTTTTTAATTATATCACATATGATTGTTTCCATAACACATTTTTTCCAATATGCTTTCACCAGCATCAATGTTTGCCACATCTAAAATAAGCAGTTATAATTCATAAGGTTCACATCAAAATAAATAATTAATACTTTCATTATATACCCACAAAACCTTATAATTTTTTTATTCATATTTACACTCTATGATTTTGGGCTTCTGCATTTTCCATATCTTTTCTTTCCCTCTTACTAATATTGTTTGCTATAATATGACCACCCTAAGTAAGTAAGAAAGAGTAGATGACATAATTATTAGATCTTATATTCTCACTTAAGTAACAATAATATAATATAAAATTTAAAAATTTTAGATTACCTTATCCTTGATAATTACACAGTTACTCGCCCATCCAACAAATTCCCTTGCTAGTAACTACAATGTGGGCATATCCTCTTCTTCACAGTTATATGCCACATCAAGTGGCACTACCTCTATTAACTATGCCTTGAAGAAATTATGAATTGAGATTCAAACTTTATCAAGCCCCATGTCCGAGTAAGAAGGGTTGATTTGGGCTCAATAAATGTAGTACCATTTTCCACAATAGGCCTATCCTATATGACTTGCAAGTTAGAAGGATATTGACCCTGTAACTAATAGTCAAAATTTTCAAGTTATGGAAAAAAATTATACATTCAAGTACATAGAATGTAGTATATTACCTCATTACCTTTCAAAAAGGGCTTAGGGATACTAGACGTGGAGGGTTGAACTAGATATTTTGAATATGATGACAAACTATCCAATTTCTTAAGTATTACCTCTTGTGATTCCCTTAACACCACCACTTCTTTCTCTATCTATTTAAATTATTTATTTGAAGGGTGAGAACTAAGGCAACATCCATATACCTTAGATAGGTTGAACCCATAATTATAAGTCTTACATTAGCCTCCATTTTCTTAAGTGCTCAATGCATGTGTCAAAAGTTTGTTCAGACCTTATTTGTCAAAAGCACTAGCTCGATAGTCATTTCTCAAACCCTCCTATTTAAATTAAGAAAAATAGTTAGGGATAAGTAACCATATGAAACCACGTAAAGGAAAAATATTTTGCACCTCACAATTTTCTCAACTATTTGTTGAGTTGGTTTATTATCAGACTTTCTTTTCTATAACCTAACATATATCCAAACACCATCTCCCTTTGGAGGTACATATGGGGTCTGCATTAGCTATGCTTGCTCCATCAATTTTTTCTCCTATTGCATCAAGTAAAAATACATAGTAATAATATTATATATGTATGTGTGTGTTTCTCTATATTTCTTATTACCTTTACATCTTATCATGTGAGCATAAATATTTATCTCTATATTAGCTCTATTCTTGGTGTTGTTTTCCAGTCACATTAAATTGAAAGGACTTGTGTTGATTTGTGGGGCCAACTGATCAATCCAAAAGCACTCTAGGGTACTCCTTGCATGGTCGTATTGACTTGGGGTGTCACAAATGGTATTAGAGAGAAACTGTAACCACGAGCTAAAATTAGGTGAGTCAGTCAGCCTCCTAGTGGGATGATCCTTGGGATATACTATATTGGGATAGTTAGTAGTCGAGGCGCAACAAGGAATTTGTGTTCTTTGAGTGGAAATGAATGTAATATCCCAAATTGAGTGGAATGTTATAAGAATTGATCTAGCTACTTATATTAACATGGTATACCATTTTTTTTTATTTCATTATATGAACTCCATAGTTAAGTGTGTTGGCCATGGAGTAATTTTTAGGATGGATGACCCTCTTGAAAAGTTTATAAAATTTTCTAAAAATATCTTAGAAATTATGTGAGTGAGGAAAAAATATACTAAAAGAACTTATGTTGATATGTAGGATTAGCCAATCAATCTGAAAACACTCCAAGGTAGCTCTTGCATATTCATATCAACGCATGGTGTTACACCTAAAGTTACAATAATTAATGAATAAATCCCTATTCACACCCATTGGATACTCTAATTCATCAAAATCAACATTAAGTACAATGACCTTTTCTCAATTTCTAGCCATTTGTGTTAATCTGATTGTCCCTATTCTTTGTGTTTTTCCAACCTCTTGAGCATGTTTATCATCTTCCTGTGGATCTATACTTGAAACAAAAAAAAAGATTAGGAAGTAATTAAAGAAATATATGATGTAATATAGTGAAAAAAATAGACCTTAATGCATGAAAATTATAAATAACTCTCAACAATGCAACCTATAGTCTTATTTGGATTCCTCACATATACTTTTAATAATTTCATATACCTTTCCAACAGATACCGTAAAACCCTAATTATAAATAAATAATTATATGCAATTAGTTATAATAAATATTGTAGGGTGTTTGTGCTAAATTTTCTTTCACATGTGTATTTTTTATAGCATATTAGATATAAATTTAATTAGGTTAAAATCTAATAGACTTTAGGTTATTAAATTTAACCTTAGTTTGTAACCGATATCCATTTCATTAAATAAACCTAGTTTGTTAACCTTAAATTTTACCAAATATTTTTACACTAAATATTTACCTAGATATTTTACCCCAACATGTCTCCTCATCTATGCAATAATCCCCTAACCATCACCCTACTCTCCCTTACTTGACACCTTACTCTTGCACACCATTACCCTACACTATCTATACCATACCTCCCCTCTCCCCCTTATTTTTCTCTCATGGTTTTCTTCCCCATTTCACTACACGCCACCATTCATTTAACTTCCTCCTCCCTCTTATTTTTGTGTCGTACGATAACCCTCAAGAAACCCACACTTCTCCTCCTCCTTCTCCTGAGCTCCCCTATGTAGAATTATTCCTCTATTTCTTCCTCGTCATTTGCCCATTCCACCACCATTTTATTGCTACAACACCAAATCTCACCGAAGCTCCACACCCTATACCTTCTCTTTTCTTCCTTTACCTTTGGCATCCCCCATCGATAAACCACACCACCACTAACCTCTTCTACCGTTCCACCCCTCCACATCAACGTTTCCTACCATTCCTATCCTTTGACCACTGATCATTTCTGTTGTAGCAAATCCCATCTTGCACCATTAAATCTCATAACTTAAATCCCCCCTTCAGCCATTTTGGCCAAAGCTCCACCACCCCCTGCACCTATTATCACCATAGTCCTCCTCCTCTTCTTCGACCTTGTGCTGCACCTTTCTTCCTTCTTTTTATTTCACCCTTGATGTCATTCCCTTCCCCTTCTATCCATCCAAAACCACCAAAGCCTAGCACCTCCACCTTCTTCCAAGTTCACCAAAAGCCTTCCTCCTTGCTACACAATTATTCCTTGAGTTACCTCTCTTGATTGCTCCATTTTTGTTGGTTTTCCTTCTACTTGATCCACCAGTTAGTTGCCTTAAATATTTTAGTTAATTGAGATTATTTTTTTGTAGTATTATATGCTAATATATGTATGTGTTTGGATGTTAAATTACTAAGTAATCCTTGAGAGCTTTAGAGATGATATCTTTTGTATAAGCTTGGATTTAGATAAATCCAATCACTCATAGGATAGTATAAAGTATCTCCGAGCATGCTAGGATCCTTAAGACCTAGTTTTTATGCTTTTCGAGTATTTTATCATGTATAATATAATGATAATATGTTAAAGGGATGATGTACACAATTATCGATAATTAAGTTGTATGTATGTAATATGTCAAATGTTTTACGTCCGCATATCTCAAATTTTTTTTACGGTCTCCATTTTTATCATGTTATGATTCAAATCCCATGGTATCTGCCTCATGAATGAGCATGTATGTAAATAGGGTTACAATAATTTACATGGACACGAATACATATGATTAGGGTTAGCTTATGATAAATTCTAATGTACATGGCCTAGGGTTAGAGATATACTCCTACATGTGATATGATGACAATATGTCTATTTAAATGATGTCTTATGCTTTAAATGTGCATGTGTATACTGCATGAAAGATATGGTACATGGTAGTTTCATGATTAAGGTTTTGGTGAGCGCAACCTATTAAATGCATGAAAAGTAAAAAAATATAGCTAATTGCCAAAATGCAAAGATTACCTATATGCTAAAGTAAAGTGAAGTATTGCCTTATTGCCTGCACATGACAAATATCTCATGATGATATTATTTGATACTAAAAATGAATAAAATGAGGAAACTAGGGTTTTCAAGGGTACTTTGGTAATTCAACCTAATATATCATTTATAAAAAATGAATGCTAGGACGACTTTATCCTTTTGATAGGTTGACCTTAGCTTTAACTTGGCTTGACATAGACCTATGACTTTAGGGTTTATTTAAATAATTAAAAATAAAGGGGAAATGGAAATTTCTATGTTGTATTGTGACTTATATGATTACCTCATAAGATATTAATACTTAAAGTGAAGTACCTCGAGTTGGGAATGGTTTCTCTCTAAAGGTCACTACCTTAGAATTAAGGTGTTAGCACTCATTTTGGTTCCCTAGTGTATCGGTGTACCCCTACTTTTAAGGCCCTAATATACTCTATAGGTGAATTAGGAGCCCTATAGGCGATGTCGATAATTAAAGACTAGGTGACTAAGGTTGGGAGGATATTGTATTGCTAGCTTGAGATGTATTTTTCTCCATCATTCTTTGTACTAGTGATTCATTTAATAGTTAATCTGGTTAGGGAGATTAGATTATGCGGGTAAGTTCATTTCCATTGGATGTATCTGTAGAGACTCTTGGCTCCATGCATCAACTACTTCAACTCCGTGATCCCATGTGTACTTTAAATACACAATAAGAGGAGCCAAATAAACATTAATATCATTACCCTGTTGATTTATAATAGATATAAGTAAAGATAGAATCAACCATTTCCGCCTCACCCATAATGATTGTGAAAGATTGTAGATCATCAAAACAACGGACCATATACCATATTTGGTGTTTAAATTAAAAGGGTTCATCTTATTTGAATAAAGTGCGAGGAGAATCTATCGAATTTCTAATCTTGTCATGGAAACCCTTCCTTTCAAATATCATATAAGGTTTTCTTCATTTTTATCATTACGAAACATGTGTCGGAATCATGATATAATTGGAAAGTACCACAACACCTTATTAGGACCCTTAGATCTTTTGTATTATGGCATTCAACATTGAGGACAACTATCTAATAATGCATAGTCATTACCATACAAAATACAATAGTTAGGACAAGTATGAATCTTTCCACAATTCAAACCCATAGAACACAAAATCTTCTTAGCTTCATAAGTACGGGGAGGATGTATATTGTTCTTTAGAAGTATCTCTTTCAATAACTCAAGCAGATAAATAAAGCTTCTATCGCTCCATCCATTACTTGCCTTCAAATCATATAGTCATAACATGGTAGATAATTTTGTAAATTTAGTACAACCATTGAACATAGGCATCTCCGAATCATTAACCAACTTTTCAAATATTTTTAGATGGTCTCAAAAATGTTCTTCAATGTCATTTGCAACTTCAAAATCATCATGGTCAACCACACTAGGTTCATTAAGAAGTGGCTCTCCAGGCCATATCCACCTAGTATAACTCTTATCAATTCCACAGATAATAAAATGATCTTTTATCTCTTTTACCCCTCTTCTTATTGCATTTCTAGAATGTACACATGGGTAAGATATCCGCAAAGGGTATTTTGAGTGTTTAACGACTATGTTAAGAGATTATTGAACATAATCTATATATTTTGAAGACAACATACTTGCATGTATCCACTTATGATCTGTAATAAGAATAAGTAAATTTTTGCTCCTAAATTACCAACAAAAATGGGGAATCTGACAATATTATCCAAGTCAAGAAAAAACTACCAACATAATTGAAATACATATACACCATAACAACAATTACACTTGTAACAATACCACAATTTCTACAATATTATCTATTTCATTTATATATTATATTTTTTGCAATAGTTTGATAATATATCTTCACAAGACATCAACTCAAAAACTAACAACATTGAGTGTACAAATAAATACCACAACATCATATATAGTATAGATATACATAAAGGATTTTGAATATGCAACACAAAAAGAAACATTCAGAAAATAGAGAAATTTATACAAAAAGCTTAAACTTCAAAGAAAATAAGAACAAAGAAATAATAAACATGCTGTGAGAAGAGAAAGAGAAGGGTGACGGCGTTGAACTGAAGAAGAGGAAAAATGAGAAAGAACTTCGACGTAGAGAAAAGAGATGACAATGAAGGTTGTAAAGCTTCGTCGCTTCGAACGACGTTGTCTGGATATCAAGAGGTAAAGTGAAAAGTTGGAGGCGGTTATAGCTTAAAGAATGACGAAGTTAAAAAAAATTAGGGGGGGGAGGGTATACATGATGGTTTTAACTTATAATCGTTGTGTATATATCCTAATAGTGTAGAATAGTATACACCATAGTTATAAATTAAAACCATCGTGTATACTATTAAGGAGAAAGGTAAAAATTGGATGAGGGTATACACGATGATTTTAATTTACAACCAACGTGTAGACTCTTTCGCACTATTAGGGTATACATGACAGTTATAAGTTAAAACTACTATTTATACCCTTATTCGATATTTACCTTTCTCATTAAGGGTATACACGATAGTTTTATGACAAAATCGGTGTGTATACTTCCCGCTTAAAATATAAAACGTGCCCTCCGTATATTTTCTTGTCGAAAAATGAATAGACGACGACGACTTAGTTTTAAACTACCTTATACTAGTTGTTGTTTAATCTAACTTGTATACTAGTGAATGTTGTGTTCTTTTAACTTAAAATAAGTTATTTTATAGCGTGTAAGTATACAAGTTTCATATATATATATATTTACAGTTTTTGTAAGACTTTACGATCTTATGATTCGATTCTACGATCCGATCGTAAGTGTCTAAATTGATCTTAAGTAGAATATTGAATCTAATATTCTTGGATTTCATATGGTATGCCTTTATAAATCCTCAAAATAAGGGGATGACAATGTAACACCCCGAGTCGACACGACCACGCGGGGGCTACCTTGGAGTGCTTTCGGATTGATCGGCTGACCCCACAGATCAACACGAGTCCTTTCAGCACGCTTTGTCCTCACTCACGTGCTTCCTGAGAGAATTTCAGAAAATTTCTGAAACTTCCCAAAATGTCACCCATCCTAAAATTGCTCCACGGCCAGCACACTTAACTGTGAAGTTCTTAGGATGGAATCACCAAAAGGATGGTATACCATGTTGATATAAGTAGCTAATTCAATCCTTATAACACTCCGCTCAATTTGGGGTATTACATTCACCCCCACTCAAAGAACGCAACGTCCTTGTTGCGCCTCAACCACTAGCTGTCTCAAATATAGTTTATCCCAAGAATTGTCTCGCTAGGTGACTGACTGACTCATCCGAGTTCAGCTCACGGTCGCGGTTTCGCTCTGATACCATTTGTAACACCCCGAGTCGACACGACCACGCGGGGGCTACCTTGGAGTGCTTTCAGATTGATCGGCTGACCGCACAGATCAACACGAATCCTTTCAGCACGCTTTGTCCTCACTCACGTGCTTCCTGAGAGAATTTCAGAAAATTTCTGAAACTTCCCAAAAGGTCACCCATCCTAAAATTGCTCCACGGCCAGCACACTTAACTGTGAAGTTCTTAGGATGGAATCACCAAAAGGATGGTATACCATGTTGATATAAGTAGCTAATTCAATCCTTATAACACTCCGCTTAATTTGGGGTATTACAGACAACATAGCATTGCATTAGATTCTTGTTGAAAATTAAGATTCTAGTTAAATAATTTGATAAACTCAAATCTAGTTATGTGATATAGTAATGTTATCCTCATCTATCTTATTAATACCGTGTGAGTCTTGATGATTAAAAAAAAGAAGAAGAAGAAAAAACCTTGAAAATCCCACATCTAGCGCAGTGTACTAAACAGTGCGCACCACGTAGTCCTTGATTATATCTCTATCTATCAATAACAACCAAGTGTACATCATATATCAATCGTCACTTGAAAGAGTTGTGATACATTTTGGTAGTAGCAATAGGCCAGAAGGGAAATCATTAATTAAACAGGAACACCTGGTGGCTAGCTTGACTCGAGGGAGGAAATTAAGGAAAAAGAAAAGGAAAATAAATAAATAAGGTGTTAAGACGGCGGGCTACGGAAAAGTCATTAGAATAATAGTGATTTTAGGACGGATTTCGGGAGGTTGATGCTCCAAATTGGACCAATGATAAGGGAGAGATGCCGATACAATCAAAAGAAAAAAGGGGGTGGGTAGTATTTGGGTGAAGTTAGTTGGAAATTATAGGAAAATAAATATATAAATAAATGCAATCTTCTTCATAGGCATTAGTGTACGTAACATAGGCTCAACCGTCCAACCATGCAGTCGGGTTCACAACTATTTTGCCCTCAAAATTCACCTTGAAATCTCAAGACGTGTCATTTCATGTGAATTTCAACATCTACTCCCCCCAACTCCTCTTGATAGAGTCAATACTCGGTGCATGTTTTTTTCTCTGTGATAATCCTAAAATCCTGATCCAAATTACGTAAATACGGACGCATGCTGAAAAGTAGTCCGAGTACAGTATACACACACAGACACACAGAAAAGAAAAAAAAAGTCTTTGTCAAAGATTTAGCTACCTTCATAATAATAATAATAATAATTATTATTATTTTAGAAAAAAAAAGGGTGATACGAGGCTTCTTGTTCAAGGGTGGGTATTAAATCGAAAATGAGACCATGAATAGCAGAACTTGTTGCCCTTATTTCAGAGAGCTAGGAAGCTAGCTAGTAACTTACTTGTCATCGATCAAACAGCATACAAGTCACGAGTGTCCGTGTGTATATATAGAGGGTGGGGTCTCCGTACCTCAACCTTTTTGATTGCCCGGCTGATCGATCGAGCGAGTTTGCTAGAACGAAGCATCGATCGTCATCATCAGCTGCTACCGACACATCGAGCGCCTTTGCCTCTCTGCCTCTCTCTGTGTGTGTTCGATATCTCTGGAAAGCTACAATGGAGGAAAAGCTACCTCCAGGATTCAGGTTTCATCCAACCGATGAAGAACTCATTACTTATTATCTTACTCGAAAGGTTTCGGATTTTGGTTTCACTTCCAAGGCTATTGCTGATGTTGATCTCAACAAATGCGAACCTTGGGATCTTCCAGGTATACACATAAATACATATCGTCTTCTTCTTCTTCTTCTACTTATTTGGATACTTATATCTTCTACTTTTTATTCATCTTATTTATACATGGTTGTTATGGTTTTTGAAGCTATTTTGGGGAAAGACTCATTTTGATTTATTAATTGCATCTTTTTATCCTTCAAAATTCTTACCTCTAAGTTCTTGACATGTTTTTAATGGCAAATAAAGCAGGTTTTATGACTTAGTACTCCCTTCGTTATCTAATAACCCTACTCTCAAGAAGAGGGCAAAAAAAAAAAAAAACCCTTCAACAACGATTATTTCCCAGCTTTTTCATGTAAAATATTGCTACTCCTATCTAGCAAGCACTCAATAGTATTCATTCTCCTCCATGCGTCAAAGAAAGAGTTAAATTTAATAGGAACAGATAGGTCGATTTTTTTATTTTTTAAATGAGTACTTCAATCAGCGAGTTCACGTCTAAAAAGAAAACGAATGAACCCATTCTTTCGATTTCCAATGGTATTTCTTTCAAAGAAAACGTAGGTAAGAGACGAATGAACAAATTAGGGCATTATATCATAATCCGTGCTTAAGGTATTAAAATATGTGCGTTTACTACCGCAAAATATATATTTTATGATTATGATACATGTATCTGTGATTATAATATGTATATTTACAATTATAAGATACATGTCTTACGGTACTATAAAATTGAATTTTAATGACTCCTAATAGATAATTATTTTTTGAAAAATTTTGACAAAATTGTGAAAACTTAAGTGCAGGAGTATGAATGAGTATTTGATAACGGTTCAAATAAAAAATCATCATAAAAAACTAATCATTTAATGTCTAAATTAGACATGGTTAGATTTCATATAATAGTTTTGTTGAAAAAGGTCATCAAAACTTGATGATTTGATAATGGTTTTTTTTTTTTTTTTTTTTTTTATAATCATCATTAAAAGCGAGTCCCAAATAATAAACAAACATGATACTACGCAGGGCACATCTTTATTTCTCTAAAACACTATACTACCCAAGTTTTCTCTTTCTCTGAAACTCCCTTAGCTCTATCCTCTCACTCTAAATGAACCTCCATCTTTACCGACAAACACATGGAATTATTCTTCTTTAGTTTAGTGGATTGATTTCAAATCATCTTCTTCATCACCTTCAAACAACGAATTCGGACGAGCAACATGGCACTTTAATTTTGAACAGATTTAAGTCGAATAAGCAAATGGACAAACAGGTAGTTCGCTAATTTCAATAGAAACCAGGCTATTGTTTACTTCCAAGTCTAGATCGGGTTTGCAAACCCTAACTTTTCCATCCAAATCTAAGAAAATAGCATTGTCACCGGCCAAACATGGCGTTACTACTTACTAATAGCATGGTGCAAATTGTCCTCCATTTTTGAAAGAGAGTGCTTTTTGCTCAAAAAAATTAAAAAAAAATCTTTTTTAAAAAATAATGCATATTTTTTTTCCCCGATTTTTTCTATAAATTAATTATTATCCTTTTTCCCCAATCAAGGGTCTAATTATCATATTACAAAAATGCATTTTACCTTCTAAAATACTATGTAAATTAGTAAAATAACTTTCTTTTAGAAACAAGGAAGAATAATTTTCAAAGGTTATTTTGCTCAATTGTTTGTCATGCTTTCTTAACTAAGACCAAGGGTATGTTTAGATGACCATTTAAGCAAAAAATTAATTTATGCGATAAAAAAAAATCTCTTGATTAACCAACTTTAGCTTCATTTGGATGATAAGTTTATTGAGGTGGAAAATTTTGTATCAATATTTGGACAACATTTTTTTTTAAAAAAAAGGCTAATGATAGCCCTAAAACTATGTTCCAGAAACTAAAAATCGAAGTATTTATCCTTTAATAATATCCACCAAATTGTGTATTTTGCATGCAGTCTCAAATTAAATTTATATTATTTTACCACTGAAGTTATATGTTTATCAATAGTTATAAAAGCTGCAATTAGCAAAATCGTTTTTTTTTTTTTATCAATTTGAAGGTTTTGTATATAAAAAAAGTTAAATGAATTAGCTTTTGATAAACATCTAGTATCTTTTTAGTCTTCAGCTTTCAATTTTTCGGTAACTTTCAGCTTATAAATAATTTTCCATGGGATTGTGTCGAACATACTAGCAAAGGAGAGTCGTGTAGAGAGTATACCTTCGCAATTCTCAAAGGGCCTTTAACTAATCAAATATTTAATGCCATAGTACATCCACATTCCAAAGCTTTTTAGAAGTAATCTGCTTCATCAAATTCGTGGTCGATCATAATCAACTAGTTCTCATAAGGTTCTTGAAATTGTGAATATAACGTACACGACACGTCAAGTAACATTTGCTCAAATGATTTACTCCCTCCATCATTAAAAAAAAAAAGTTGTGTTATATATATATAACATAATTTTTATTTTTATAATCTTTTTTTATGCATTAATTGTCATATTATTTTTAATAAAAAAATATAATTGTAATATTATAAATAATTTAATTATCTCCTTATATAATATACAATTTGCTTAGAGGGCTTTCTTTTAGAAACCAAATTAGTATTTTAGATTCCATCTTTCCCATGTTGTTTGTTATTTATTGTATCTTAAGTTGCTATAAAATATACAGTTAGTTTATGGTTTCTATGTTTTTTTTTTAAAGTTGATATAGAATATTCAGTTATAAGGTAAGGTTTCTATCTATAAGAATATAGCATATATTTATTTTTACATTTATTTACTTAAGATTTCACATGTACCATTTATTTTCTAATGAAAGCTAATTAGTATTCCCTCACAATATAAATCACTTTTTATTCAAAAAGTTATTTCAAAATGTAAGTCATATTTCAAAAACTCGTACAAATTAAATGCTGTATCTTCTATTATATCATCTACTTTCTCCTTCATTAATTAATAATTAAATTGTCAAAATTATATTTATCTGAGGGTATATTCGTCAACTTAGATATTTTATTTCTTCAAATTTATTAGTGTTTAATCAGTGCACCTAAAAGTGATCTATATTATAAAACAGAAAGAGTAATAATAATATAATCATTTAGGCTCTTTACTAATTTTATATCATTGTAAATACACGGAGGGAGCGGTGATTAGCTCTGAATGAAAGATACAATTGTAATAAACAAATTCATAATGCAGACATAGCTCAATGCAATTTCGAACACCACAACTTTAACTTGAATTGGTCTTCAATAGAACGCCAAATGAAGCGTTTAAAAAAGTTGAATTTAATAGCACAATTGTATAGGTAGTTACACAATTTTAGTAGGAGGAAAAAAAAAGAAGAAATTAATAGCACTTAACAAGCGCTCGTGTATACCTGATCTTCTACAAAGCCAGCAACTACATAATATAGCTAAACCTCACGCGTATTTATTGATGCCAAATATGATGATACTATTCCTGAAAATAAGCCAGTAATTGATTTGATAATGGTGTTTGCAGCCAAAGCTTCAATGGGAGTAAAGGAATGGTACTTTTTCAGCTTAAAGGATCGAAAGTACCCGACGGGGCTTCGAACTAACAGAGCCACAGAAGCTGGCTATTGGAAAACTACCGGCAAGGACAAGGAGATCTTCCGGGGCAATCTACTTGTCGGAATGAAGAAAACCCTCGTCTTCTACAGAGGTAGAGCTCCTAAAGGTGAAAAGACCAATTGGGTCATGCATGAATATAGGCTAGAGACCAAGCTCTCCTGCAAATCCACCAAGGTAAGTAATTAATAACAAAATGAATATATAGATATATTTATAATAAATAAATAAAAAAAGGGCATGATGTTTTATAATAACCTTGCTTGTAAGCGCTACGTACTTTTATAATATCTGATATATATCCAATTAATCACTAGCCCGTTCCTAATATTCAATTTGTTATATAATTTTGTAGGAAGAATGGGTGGTTTGTAGGGTATTTCAGAAGACGGCAACGATCAAGAAACCACAGCCTGCTTCATCTCCACAACCATCTCTTGACTCCGCCGACGTCACTAATACAAACACAAACGAGTTCGGGGATAACGAGCTGCCCAATTTGAACTCGTTATCATGCTCGTCCGATGTTGCTTTCAGTAATCTTAATCCTTCAACGCTACAAGATTGCTACGACATGGGTATCGGAAATAATCTTAACGCAGCCAACTGCTCGAGCAATTTGAACGTAAATGTCGGTAATTGGGCAAGAGAGTTGACTGCTAATACTGCTCTTCCTTCACTGCCCTGGCCTCCCAACTTGCTCAGCCCTCCTAATCTCAGCACCGTTAACTCTTTACTCTTAAAGGCGTTACAAATCAAGACCAATATGTACCCACCTAGAGAAGCCTCTAACTCCGACATCTATTCATTCATGCCTCAAGGAGCGGTGTCGTCTCAGTACGGGGCCGGTTTTAGTTCAAATTACCCTATTTTACCAACTAGTAACAAGGTAGCGGATGCTTTGCCCCAACAAAGCCACCACCAGCAGCAGCAACAACAACGACAGGAATTGCAAAAACAAGAGGAGCAACCATTTAATCTGGACTCCATGTGGTGATTAACGTTTTGAATGATGGAGAGAAGAGAACTAACATATCGTGACATTTCATGTTGTCGATAATTCCTATATGCAACTGTATGAAAAGAGATCTAGCTATACATACATATATATATATGTATGTATGTAAGTATATATATATATATATATATATATATATGTTTCTATAAGCAATTTGTATCTAATTTTATGGCCAAGGGAATAAGCCTTGGATCGGATTCGAAATAGTTCGATGCTGTAATGAATGTCCGTACGTAACATGTCAAGTAGGCCGACATACAAGCCGGCTAGTATTTTATATTAGTTGTTACTTCTTTGTTCATATATATAGTTTATTCTACTCGGTCCGACTCTTGGACAAATCAAATGTATCATCTATGTTATTATGAGCTTATGCCTTAAGTTTTTCAACTAAGTGTCAATAAACACTACGTTGAACATAGTAAGATATTATATCCCTTTCTTAATATTAGTTATTTTAATTCTGGTTCTCATTTATCAACTGACATACACTGTTGGGGACATACATTGCTTTTGTCTATGGAAGCACCGGATCTTATCTATGTGATAAATAATATAATATGCTACTATGGTATTGTGATATTTGAATATATTCATGCATTGTGCTAGGTGACCTTTAAGATAGCAAATTAGAAACCCTGAAACTAGATCATCAAGAACAGTACGATAGTATAAACTAAATCAAGAATATCAAAACTTGATACTTTTATTACTATCCTCTCAAGTAATTACAAAGAATTAAGAAACATGCAACCCGTGCTTTTTATCTCTTTATAAATCCAAGAACTCCTTTCCCTCACTCAATATTTTCCATAACTAATCCTAGATTTGAACCATAAGAGATTCCCACAAGAGATTTTTTATATCTAACCCCAAATCTAGACCCTCACACACTCCCAAGTGTTGTGATCCCATTATAAACTCTCTAGGATCCTAGGTTAAGAACCTCTCCCTTGCCCTCTTGCTCTCTCTTATGGCCTCACATCCCATATGAGTTATGTCTACTTCTATACAATAGAAGTCTTTTGATAGGCATATAAAAGACCTGAAATATACAAAACTTGGCCTAACAAAAAAAAAATATAGGATGAAAAAATTGAAGTGGAGAGAATCTAGGGGTCGACATGACTTGTGTTGACCAACAGAACCTCCATGTGTTCACCAACACCACCCATGTTAGTCAACATTGCCCTTGTGTTCAACTGTAATCTCCCCTTTCTCTATTTCACTCCAACTTCATTTCTATTCACTCCTATTTAATTTTACTCCATTATAGACCCTTCCTAATTTTTGACACATTGGCTTGAACCCGAGCACACATAAAAAGACAACACGCCCTATAATACTCACTAATGTAGGTGCATTGATTGATGTCAAGTGTCATAAGCTAGGTTTTTAATGAACATAATTTATGTGAGCTAATTAATTATCCCAACTATTTCACCTATGAGTAGACCCAAAGGCCAACTATGCTTATTCCATGATGTATATTTAGCCAAATATGACTTTAAAAAAATGTATACCGCTAAACATATTAATTCAAATGGGCATACAACTTCCATCGTTTAAGAGCTTTAAAGGTCATTAAATTGGCTTAAACACCTTCATAAGCATGATGTTCCTTGCCAGAGAAACCAATGAGACAATGAATAAGCTTTCCTAACTATCCTAAAAGGATCAACTTTGAAGTCATTCGGCAAACTTAAGGTTGATTCAATAACTTCTTAAAATGAACTAACGTGTTGGTTCACTGTATACTTTGATGCTTGAGAAAAACAAACTAATGATATCTTTTTCTTTACTATTAAGATTAACTTAAAGGAGTCATCTAGCATTTGCACCATGTTCTATATCTATTTAATAAAGAACTATTTCAAGAAGATGAACTAGTGTAATAATCCAAAACATTTATTTAATATTAATCTTGATTTATTTGTGTTTTAACATAACCTATAAATATTAATTAATTTGTTAACATTTAATATACAAATCAAGATAAATTTCTTAAATAAATTTGTCCCAATTAATTTATCTTTTATCTTTAAACCTATATATATATATATCAACTCAGTTTGCTTTTCTTAATTGTGTTCCCTAAACTCGGATAACCAATTTTATCTTAGTCTTAAATTTAATATAGTTATAATTTATTTTATTATCCTTTTATTTTTCTCCTTTTTCCTTTTTCCTTTTCTTTTTTCATTTCTCTTCCCATGGTCTACCCCCAACCCACCGGCCTACAACAACCCATCCCATCCCCCTCTTTATTTTCTTTCCCTTATTTGAACCCCTAACCCCTAACCCACCTCCTGTCTCCTTCTCCCCCTTTCTTTTTCTTTCCTCTCGTGCACTGGCCCCAACACACCCCTTTATCTTCTCTTCCTTCCCCATCCTCGCCCTGCTGCACCAAACACGTCCCAAGCAACCCTACTCACTCGTCTCCTCTCATCCCTTTCTCTTTTCCCTTTCTGGCCTAAACAATACCTTACAACATTGCCTACTCACGTCCCCCTTCCCTTCTCGGCCATGCATCCCTCCCCTATGCAACTGTCCATCCCTTTGCACTTTCCCTTTCTTGTGCCCTACACTCCGCTAGCCTTCCTTTCCTCTTCAGCCAAAACAACCTCTCTCTCTTCTCCCTCGCATGCCCCATTTTCTTCAATTCCTGACAGCCTACACCAACCACCTATAACACCCCAAAATTTAATATTAACAAATTTTATTTTATAGGGGAAGTATAATTAAAATAACCAGGTGTTACCGTTGTAATTGACCTAAGTCGGGCTTACCATCCCAATATTATGTCAATCTTATGACTAAATAATTTAAAATGCTCAATAGGATAAAACCGAAAATGAGAGAAGTTTCATAATACCAAATGCGAGTTTGGAGATTAACTCTAGACTATAATAAAAATAGATCAGGGATCGGGTTAGGGAATCCCTGATAAGAAAAAATCAGGGATTAGATCAGGTTCGAGGATGGGGATGGGGTCCCCATCCCCGACCCACCCCATTGCCATCCCTACTCAAAGACCTGCACAAAACCATCAGGTTCATCTGCTCGTGGGAATGAGAAGCATCCAAGAAAAGGATGATCAGTACACTATGTACCGAGTAAGGTAACAATATAGTCAAAACTGGAGAAACATATCATTGCACACATCCACAACCAAAAGTAGTATACATACGAGATACAAGAGTTAACACAAGTTAATTACTAGTCCGGATTCGTAATATTTGAATATGATATAGCCCATTATTCTACTTACGTTGAGTTTAGGGATCCCACTATTCTCAATCAGTGGAACGGTTATTTTATCCCAAGGCAAAATGCTCTTGGCCACTATTCTTATCGGTGGAATGGTTAATAATATACAATCGTGAACAAATATATCCAGCCATTATTCTTACTGGTGGAATGGTTAATAATATATATTTTCGGGGCAAAACTCTCCTAGATAATGCTCTTGTCCAGTGGAGCAGACATATACAATCAGTTCTGACTCATGTAGTAGTATTCCACTTTACGTGATTAGTGTCTTAGTAATGTTCATAATTATTCTCGGGATTTATTTTAAATTGAGTTCAAGAACCTCACTATTCTCAATCGGTGGAACGGTTATTCTACCCTAGGGTAAAATACTCCTGGCCACTATTCTTATCGGTGGAACAGTTAATAGTATACAATATAGGGGCAAAACGCGCCCGGCTAATGCTCTCGTCTGGTGGAACAGACATATACAACCGGTCCTGACTTGTGTGATCTTTCACATTAAATGATTAATATCTTATTCATGATTGATTTATGATCAAAACATAATTAAGGCAAGCAAAGGCATCAAAATACATATAATAAGACCATTCTCAAAGATTAACATGCTTATTTCACTATAAGAAACTGGTGCAATAACGACCAATTTAACGACCAATTTTTTTTAGTCGCTATTGATATATTATTAACGACCACCATTAAAAGTCATTGTTATTGGTATATCTATTGTGACCAATGTAATTTTTGGTCGTTAATCATTAATATTTTTGGTCGCTAAAGGTATTTAAGTCTCATATATATTTATATATTTTTTATAGTGGAAAAAATTTAATAATTTTATTTGTAGAATATTTATGTCTATGAATTTTTTTTATGAGGTTGATAAGATCTTCAAAACAATTTATATTTAAAATTTCTGTATCTTCTTTATGATTTTTTTTTAATGTTTTTCCCATTTTTATTCGCAGATGACAATTTTATAAATGTGTTAAATCATTATTAGTCACTTAAACTTGTATAAAAAGAAAACTTGTATAAATGTTTTTTATTAATTAAAATTTAGATAAAATTATCTATTATCATATTTTAGATACTTTAAAAAAAATCGGTGACCAGACCCCGCCCCCCTTTTCTTCCTTTCACTCTCTTCCTTTTCCATTAGTTTTTCCTGCGCTGAGGCCCAACCCCCTACTTCCCTTCTCCTTTCCATTTCCTGCTCCTATGTGTGCATTCTTCAGCCACCACACTACCTCACCACTCTAACACGACCACCGGACGACGGCACCACAGGAGTGAGCAGCAGCAGCTGTGGTCGGACTAGCGGCGCGAGCAAGGAAGCAGAGTGGGTCACTCGACCCTAATCCAACGCCATTTCCATGACACCACCGTGATGCCACCGTCGGCCACCTCCAGCGACGTCCACCATCGACGGACGTTCCTCGACCTTTGATGAAGCTCCAATGCCCTTTATCTGCCCTATTTTGGTTGATATTATTTGTTATAAATTATCTTAAACCATAACTTTTGTTTTAATTAAATTTCTATGAATTAGCTTTGATTATGCTAAATTATCTGCTAAATTGAGTATGTATGTGTTTTATGATTGATTTGGATGGGTTAATTATGTGGTATATGCCTGATTTTTGAAATTTGGTAATTTTGACCCGGCTATGTGAGGATTGTTCGGAATGTTTGGAATTTGGATGGGTTAATTATGTGGTAATGGATTTTCTCGACACACACACACACACACACACACACACACACATATAGTGGTATGAAATTTGGAAAAAGGTAGGTATTTTCTTTCTTGTTAAATATACTTTTCTTAAGCTAATTTGACATCCCCAAATTAAGAAATTCTGCACTGTCTACATGTATTCATAAGTTAGTGTAGCTCACAAATATTAGAAGGATGTGATTCAGAGAGATTTAGAAATAGAACCTCCATCTAGATCCAGGTGATGAGCATAGATACCATTTAAATTTATTTTCCAATGCATGCCTAATATCTTTTTTTTCAGAAAAAGAAAATCCGTGGTGAAGAAACACTATCAGCTTATTCGGAATATATCTTAGTGAAGAGACACTTTTAGTTTTTGGTGGCAAAGAAGTAATATCATCAGGCTGTTAGATCCATCTACCAATGTTTTTGGACTCTCTTTTATTGAACTAGCTTTTCTTCTATGAAATTTAGAAAGTTTTCATCCAATTTTTTTCTACTAGAACCACAGATAAATATGTTTTGTTATTTGTAACATCCAAATATTGCTTAATATTATGAAAGTAATATGCTATGAGCTTAACTTGGTGTTTTGCTTTTATAGTAATTATGGCTTGGACCTTTATCCTATATGGTTTGTGGTGGATGAAAGTTTTATAGTGATTTGCCTAGGGAAATGATTAACCATGATTTACAAAATCTTCCAAGAATGTGGTGGAAATGGTTTGTGGTGAGAAGGACAAATCTTTCCCTATTTTAATAAAATTACTAATTTATAAAAAAAAATATTTGTATTTAACTATTGGTTGATTATTGTCTTAAAGTAAGCTTTAGGTGTAACACACACACACACACACACACACACACACACACACACACACATATATATATATATTCTTACATGTAGGTTTCAGGTGTAATTGAAAATTAGTTTGTAGATGATCATAAAATATGTTTCATTAAGCTTATGTTATAGTATAGAATAGTTAACTATGTTTTAGAGTGGTTAAACCCTATATATGATTATCAGTTTTCTATTAATGAGTAGTTGTTTTCCCTATAAGATTTTTTCATCAATAAGTTATTGGTGTTTATTTTTAATAAAAAGTTTTACAATTAATGTATCATTGATTTTTTTTAATTTTTTTACAATATTTTTCTATCTCTAATATATATGACAATTGGTACGCTTCTCATCTTTGATCTCAATAAATATTTTGATCTCATCTTTTGAGTTTCTATGCTATAACATGTCAAATTGGTACGCTTCTCCCATTAATGTAAATTTAAGTTAAGGTTGGGATCTTACTACGTTAATCACGTTGTAACTCTAAGAGCATTTTATAGATACATGACAAATTTGAAAATTAGGATCATACTTTGAGTTGAGTATGTTTAAAGCAGTAGATACTATATTCTTTCTTATGTATCTATGGTTTTTCTTTTCCTAGTAACATATGTTAGCTATATATCCATTTTAAAGTTATGGAACAGGGAAGGCAGAAAATATTGGAATGAAAATATAAACATTTTGAAAGGCCAATAATACTATTATGCTAAGTCAACAAAGAACAAATGCCATAGTTTTACCGAAGCACCCTTGTGGTGTTGTTGTCATCATGAATTCCATCACATATGATCCTTAAAATTTATACTTGCTTTTTTTAATGCTATAAAGATCCTAACTTTTAAACCTTAAAGGATATATAGAGTTTTTTTATTAAAAAAATTCAGTAGAACTGCTCATTGTCTTCTTTTCTCTTTAGGGGGTGGGGAAGGGGTTCGGTATGCTATATGTCTCTCCGGTAACCATTTGAAGATTATGCTTTCATTAACCTAGAAGCTAGTATTACCTTATGATCTCTTAGAAATTCTACATACCTATCAGCAAACTCTTATGAATTTTAAAATCATGTCTATATACGACTGTTGTATGCATACAACTATATCATATGCCTAAAATGTATTGAATATTTTCTACTAAAGGATATTAAACTACTATAATAAAAAATAAATAAAAAATATTTAAAATAGAAATGATAAAAACCATTTTCGCAATCACATTTTTGTATAACTATACAATAAAAATGATAATAACAATAGTAAAAAATGAATAGCTGAGGAACTACTATAAAGAATGAATTAATTTAAAAAAAAAATTTGAAAACCACTTGCACCCAAAATTGCCCTTAACAAAGATGATATAATCTCCCTAGTAACAATTGCCATCATACACATGCTTATTTAGCTGAGATCACCATATCTTCTATTTCAAGCTAATGAGCTTATAAGCCCTAAGCATATAACAACAATACTATTGTATAATATAATCCTAAGGAACACATAAGAAAAATTAACCAAAATCTATGATGTAATATATATATATATATATACCAAAAAATTGATTACAACCAAAAAAACTAACTAAAGGAAATTATACTACAATAAAAATTTTAATGATTACAAAGCAAAGATAAAAATAACATAGTGATAATTTCTTCTCTCGAAAAAATGTAATCAAATCATGTTTTTTTCACCCGAGGTAAAACATGTCAAAACTATGACTATATAGCACAAAGTCAACTAATTAAAGATATCAAATATAAAAATAACTTAACTAATCATCATATACCAAAAAACATTAACTAATGAAATCGAGAAAAAAAATACTATAATAAGAACCTTGATAGTACATTACCTTAGCTGCTACTTTGTATATCAGGGTCACAACTTTATAACCCCTAAAAAAACTGCTATAATAAAATACTAAACCAAAAAGAATGATAAAGATAAACCATCATTACAAAGATTCTTCCAAATATTAAGATAAACCATATTATTTGGCAAGATGCCAGATTAGACGAATAAAACACCCACAAATCCAAGTAATTGTTCACATTGACACCAAACCTAGAATACTAGACTAAGATAAACTAAATAAAAAGATGATAATAATCATTCTTAACTCAAAGACCCTTAATGAACATCCACTAGATTTCCTAAACAATGGCTTCTGTTTCATTGATGACCCAATTACTGAAAAATTGTCCATCAATGCTGTTTTGGCCTTCTAATCCTTTGACTTCTGAAATCAGTTTCATAATATAATAGTAGCTAATTAGTCTAAGGGTATAAATTTAAAAAATAAACTTATATGAAAAATCTACTTACTGTTGGAAGAAATCACTAAAAAAATATACTTAATATCAAAAGAATGCATTAGCTTTATACTATCTTGTTTGATCTTATCAACCTTAGATAGAAGAACCCATATTCCAGTATGTGTAATGGAAAAAACAATTTTGTGAATGTAGGATATCGATCTAAACCTTTTAATCAATTGGAAAAAATAAAATTAAATAATCAATTCATTAATATACCTGTACATGTATTACTTCAAGTCTTACAATGTAAGATTGATTAACTTTGTTAATAGATAACTCCGTTCTTGGCTTTGAAGAGATTCATAGCCACAAGTTTCCCTATAACACTTGCAACCATGAAGATATATAAACACATCATCATATCTACACCATATAAAATGATAGATAACAATTGAACCAATGAAAAATGCAAGCGAAAGGGCTCACCTTTATTGTTTGGTATGGTATTTTTTTTTTCTTTTGATATGATATGTCATTGTTTTTTTGATACTTATATTAATTATTATTTTCATATTTATGTTGTTGCAGATCCAACTCATTTTGACAAGCTGACTAAGTCTATTAGGTTTGGTGAATAGACCTATTAATTTTTAGGTGGCTGCTTATCATGATATTTGAGTAATGCAATGACATCTTATAGCTCTTTTGTAATATATTTATATTTGATAAAATATTTTGTTGTACCAGACATTTAATACAAACTATTTATATGAATATTTAGTTGAATGTTTGTAGGCATGTATTTAGAAAATTATATCCATGTGTTAAAAGGGGTATATATGGATACAGATACAGGGATTGAGAAGATTGAAATGGATATATATATACAGGTGCAGGGTTTGAGAAAAATGTTGAAATGCCAATTATATTCTTGAATATATAATTATGGCATTTGCGACCAATAAATTATGACACTAATAATAAATTGATTTTATTAGTGAAGGAAAAATTAGTCAGTATTGGTGTGATAATTTATTTTTATTTAATTACAAAAAAAATTGATCGCTAATATTATTTACGGTGTATTTTTTTCGTCGCTATTGTTTATAACGACCAACATTATATATTGTCTCTATTGCTTATAGTGACCAACATTATAAGCTGTCGCTATTGCTTTAGGGACCAACATTATATATCGTCATTATTGCTTTAATGACCAACGTTATATGTCGTCGCTATTGCTTTAGCGACCAAAACATTTCGATTGGTCGTTAAAGCCTTTAGCAAGGGAGCAATAATGAACACTAACAACCAACAATTTGTTTGGTCGTTATTGACATTAATGCCCAAATTTTGGCCATTAATGACCAAATTTGTTGGTCGTTAAAATCCTAATTTTCTGTAGTGTTTCCCCCGAAAACCTTAAATTCATAATTTAAGCATAACTTCCCCCATATTGATCATTTATCCACCAAACTTAGTATATGTTCCTAAAATAATATTATAATTAACATAACGAAATTCTAATTTCTAACTCCCACATCTTACACATGCGATAATAGCACTATCTCACAAGTTACTATTCATAAAGCTTCCAAAACCCTAATTTCATAGGTAAGTCATAAATTCTCCCATAAGGCTAATATAATTACCAAATTAAATATAAATCCTTAAATACCAACAACATATCTAAAATTCAGGGCCTAACTCTAATATTTTACTCATGTCATAATAATATTACCGTTTTAAGGTTAATATTCCCAAATTAGGCTATTTTCTCATGTGAAGAACTTATGACCTTCATAATCACTCCCCAAACACTTCACATGATATTATTAGCATATTTTAATCCATATAACATGTTAAAATACCAAAATTCCCACATTAACCCATATTGACAAAAATATCCTTAAAAATAGCCGTAGCCCTTATTTTACAAAGATCTCATATCCTCAATATCCTTTTTTCCAAATCCTCCTTTTATCAAAATACATCTTAAATATAATTATTTTCCACTTATAATAATTTATTAGGCCCATACTACTCTCCCACAATTTATACTCATCCATAAAAATATATCCTAGCGTAATATCATCGTATTAGTATATCTTTCATTATTCTCACTTCCTCCCTATCATATAATTCATATTAATATATCATATCATAAACAACATGAATTTTAATAGTATAATAACAATAACATAATAACACAAATAATCATACAAGCATTTAACACAAAACCCAAAACATCGACTAGTATCCTTACAAATAAAGGCTTCGGTCTCTAAGCACGCTTATCCTAATCCGCTTCTTTCGAAACTTCTAGAATATTACCTAAGAATGATTAAAAAAACATAATTAGAATTAATAATATAATTAATGAAGGTTTAAGGTAATGGAAGAGAAAAGAATGGGGAAAAACCAAACCATGGTTCGAAGGACGGTTGCCAGCCAATAAGGCTAGCAACGACACAAACCACCATTGCTAGGGAATGGGCAATGACAAGGAGGACCAAAAGGGGGGTAGGGAACAATGAGGGATGCTGGAAGGGGGTGTAGGCTTCAGCAATTTTTGCTAAATCTAGGGGTGATTTGGTGGTTTTTGCCAAAGGGTAGGGGTGATTTGGTGAGTTCTGCCGATGGGTTAGGGGGTTGTTTTTCTGTAGATTTTACCGCAACTTAAAGGGTAGGAATGGGTGGCTTTGCTGCAGATAGGGGGTTTTTTTTGGTGATTTTTTCTACAGCTAAGGGTGAGGAATGGAAGGTTTTTCCGGTGGTGGTGGATGTGGTGCGCCAATGGTTGTCGAAGGTGAGTTTTTGGGGGTGTTTTTAGGCGGTTTTGGTGATGGTAAGGAGGAGAAAGAAGGAGTGTGTTGGGGTGATATTTTTGATAGAAAATTGGAGGACTAAAGAGATATTTTTCAGTGCATTAAATGAGGTATATGTATATATATATTTACATACACGTAGAGAGGGAGAGGAGGGAAGTTATGATGGGGCAAAAATTTCAAACCCCAACTCACAACCGCAGGAGCTTAGAATTGATGGGGGTAGAGGTATGCTTGGCAGAGGTAGGGTAAGGTTATCGGCATGGAGTGAAAAAAATAATAATTAAATAAGATATGGAGAGGTGAAGGAAAAAATAAAAAGGGAAAAAAAGTGGGGGCTTATATTTAGGTTTAGGTTAAATCATTATTTGGGATTAGATTTAGGTTAGGAAAAATATTAATAACCCAAAATACAAATTAGGATTAAGCTAAAATTTAGAACTAGGGAATTAGGGTAAGATAGAAAAATAAATTCTCGAGGTTAGAATTAGGTTTCAATATTTATTACTCGGGATTAGGTTTAACTAAAAATTCATGATATTACACCACCCCTCTACTGCATCCTCCCTTTCCCCTGCAGCCTCCATTTTCCCTTATGTGCATACCTAAGTTGTCCCTTGCTTCATCTTCTTCTTCTCCTCTTCCCTCTTCATCATGCCCCTACCCTATTTTTCTCCCTCGCAAAACCAACAACCCTACCTTCCTGCATTAGCTCCCCATTTAGCCCCTACTCTGCCACTACAACCTTCCCCATCTTGGCTCCAACCACATGCACGATTACCATCCCTGACCACCTCAACCATGCCCCTTTCCTTCTTCGTTTCCTCCTTCCCTTTCATCCCTTCTCTGCTTGCACCCAATCCCTCCGCTGGTTTAGCTGCCTACCACCATTGCTAGTACTAATCGCTCCCTAAACAACCCTTGTCCCACTCCCCAAATGCCACTTGAGTCACCCTTATCCTTCTCCTCTTCCTTTTCCATGCCTCTACCTCTATTTCTCGTAAACCACCACACCATCAAGTTCTCCCCTACGCCAAACCATCTAACCAACCCTACTACATCACCTCCACCATAGTCTAGCCATCTCCAACCACCACCCCCTCCACATCACTGCCCTCATCCAGCAACCACACGACCACCCAATCACCCTAACTCTAAACCTGCTCTTGCCACCATCTTCCTTCCCCTAGCTATGCCAATACATCCAACAATACCACAACTCTCCTTCTCCTACCTCCTTTTTGCTACCTCACCTCACTCGCCACCACACTCCACCATCACACCCTTGTCATTGTCGTTACACTCCCCACCACGGCCTCACCATTTGGCCAACCCCTTCTCCTTTCTGCCTTAGCCCACTCACCACCCTCCCCCTCACTCTCCACCCCTAGCTCCTACACCCCTCCTTCCCCTCCACCTACCCTCTCCTCTCCCCTCTCTTACCCCCACCTGCTCCCTTCTCCTCCCCTCCCCTTCCTTCTCCTGCCTCCTCCCTCCTGCCCAACCTCCTCCTCTCCTCCCACTCACACCATCCACCCTTTCTCTTCTTGTCCTTACGCCTTCACCACCCCTTTCACCCCCTTCCCTTCCTGCTCCTCCTCTCGTCCTTTCTCCTCTTAGTCTTTTTAACTTTTTACCCCTTTTTCTAACACCTTTCTTTTCGTACTATCTCATCATTTTTCTTATAATTTCATATTACTTAGCAGAAATTTACTACTAAAAATTTTCATGCGTAACATAATATAGCAGTGTTACCGCCAATAGTACGAGTCTAGTCCATACCTTTCCCGTACTACGTGCAAGGCTAAAAACTTACATCAAATAAATCAAAACTGATGGAAATAGATATAAATAACAAAAGACTTGAATAATTTAGTCATAATAATAGAGTACGGAGTACATGCTCCAGATAATACAATATATAAAAAAACGATAAATGGGTTAAAAGAGATGAAGAGTCCAAAAGCGATATCCAAAATTTAGGGCACATAACATGTGCGACATTAGATAGAAATGACTCTACGCCCTAACCCCAAGGGTATAAACCCGCATCACTCCGCATGAGGAACCTCCTTAAAGTCCGTAGGATCATCATCATATATCTGCGACACAACGTCTACAAATGTGTAGTATCAGTACGCATCATGTACTGAGCAACACAACTATCCTAAAGAGATAGCATTGAGTGCGAGGTCCATGCGAAGAAAGTAATAGAGCATATAATAAGAAGATAATATCATGCTTACATATATATGTTAATTGAGAACACGAAACTCAACCTTCAAGCATAAAATAATGTAATATGGATATATGGGTAGATGGGGTCCATTGGTTATTATATTTTATCATCGTGATCACAATCAATTTATTATATTAACTTGAGGATGGAGACTCAAAGAGATCGTAACAACTAATCTAGTACTCGAACGGTACTAGCCCTAGCTGGCCCGCTCAGAAACGTAACCAGACCATCAATAAATAGGACACCTAATCACTTAAGTATGCATACCCCCTATAGGGCCGAAATATATCGAGACACCTATAGAGTAGAAGAGGGCCTCTCCGGACCTCGTAAGGTACCCGGGATCACAGAATAGAAAAACACCGGAATGGTACCAAGTGAATACCAAACCTAACTCGGATAGCTACCCCGAGTGATACAAGTCCCAACTCAAGATCTTTCACTTTAAGTGATTAATATTTTATTCAAGGATTTAGCCAATCATAAATTAGGCCCACATAACAGCACTTAGCTCACATCTATCAATATAATGAATATCCATTATTATATCAATTTTAAATGGCATTAAAGCCAAGCAGCATTAAAGCCGAACCAATCCAAGTAGCGTTAAAGCCGAACCAATCCAAATGGAATTAAAGCCGATCAATTCTAGTGGCATTAAAGCCGAACCAATTTAAGTGGCATTAAAGCCGATCGATTCCAAAGGCATTAAAGCCGATCCAATTCATGAGGCATTAAAGCCAAATAACTTTAGGAGCATTAAAGCCGAATGAGTCCATGGCATAAAATACAGCATAAGGTATCATGTAACTTCAATCAATATTCAACCCTTTGCACACTTACACACATACAATATTCAAGAGGCATACAAACATGCGTTTGCATTAAATCTATAACTCATACATACATACAATTACACAAAAGAATACAACATATGCTTGACATGATTAAATAATCAATAAACATACTCATCACCTTCCACTTCAAGCAGACATACATCGAGAATCCGCCGTAAGTAAAGGTAAGTAATGGCTTATCTAAATCCGAAGCTAGCTAAGCAAATTGAGAAAGAGAGGTGTAATTTATGCTAAAATATATTACACTTAGCCAATTATTTTCTTAGGGTGAAATATCAATAGGAAAATAGGATAAAATATTAAGATTCCTCAATACACCCACAATGTCTCTTTCTCTTTTTCTTTTTCTTACTTAATGAATCATTTTAATTAAGGTCTCTAAGTCTACTCATCAATGTTACCCAAGTATTAGAATTATAAATTCTTAATTCTTGTATCAGCACAATATTCAATTAGGTCTCCAAATTTCTAGAAATTTACATGAAATGACGAAAATGTCTTTATTAACCAAAAATTACCTTAAGCTTCTAAAATTCATCACTTACTCTAGACAACATCAAATCCTAACATATCATATACTAAATTTTAGGTAAAAGACCCAATAAAGACAATGGTGCACTTAAAACTTTCAAAAACAATCTTTATTGCCCAATTTACCCATGGTTGAATATGTGCAAGCCTTATAAAAATTTCATTTCAACTCTAAATGACCCAAAACTCATAATCTAGCTTGTATACACTATTATACATATAGGGAAATACTTAGATAATTTTAAAACAACCAAAGCACACATAAAATAGCAAGGGAGAGAGCTAAACTACTCGGATCCAGGCATATTCATCACGACTATGCTATAAATTCATCACGACTCTACTGAAAATTCATCACCTCTTCACTAAATATTCATCACTTTTCCAGCAGGTATAAACATATAAAAAGAATCACACAAACCATCTTCTCATTAGATATTCATGCTTAAACACATAAGGTAGAAACATACACATGTCATACAATATTTTTCAAGATATTATTTCATGCTTATAATTAAAATAAAGCTATCTACACATAAGAGAACATATAATACACCTAGCACAAAATCCTATTTCTAAAGGTTAGTTTTGTTACCAAAACTCCTAAGCTCCTTAGCAAAGCTAAAATAAGGAATCTAGGAATTCCTTCTCTAAACCACTTTGTCACTCTCTCAAGAATATAAGGTAATAAATGAGTTAGATAAAACAAGTTCAATAAATAACAAAAATGGGAAAGAAAGGAATTGGAATGGAAGAAGTGAAATATAAAATATTACTCTTGAATAGAGAGGCTTCAAAACCACCACAAAACAACCAATAACCACAAAGGAATGATGGATTAAGGTTTTGGAGGGTTAAAGGGGAGGAAAACAAGGAGAAAAGAAAGCATGAAAGGCACAAAATCTTTGCTACAACCCACTTAACCACTGCAGCAAAAACTTCAATGTTGCTCGGCAAGGCAGATAGAAGAGGAAAAAGGAGAGGTAGGGGAACGATTTCCTTGGTGAAAAGGGTCTGTAGATGAGGCATAACATGCAAGGAAAAATACCAAACAAAAAATAGGGTAGAGGAATCAAGGTCGATGCATAAAAGATGCTCGAAGTCACCAAAAAAATCAGCTTTGCTGATTTTGTAAGGCTGGTCGGGAAGCAGAAGTTTGGCTATGAATAAGCATGAGGGATTTCTACTTCAGGGATTTACATTATATGGATTCATAGTATGCAATGCAGAATTTCGAAGGAAACAAAAACCAAAGAAAAAGGATAACCAGAGAGAGAGAACGAGTTGCTCAAAGTTGGAAAGTAATCAACTTTGCACTCTGCTACAATCTATGATTTTATGTGCGTTTTGGGGTAGGAACGCACAATTTGCCAAAGATAGAGTAGGTGATGCGGGAGCAGAATCACAGAACATAACACCGAGGAAGACGGTTACGCTACTCAGAATGGGTGCATGAATAGGGGGTATGCATGGCTTCATGTAACATTTGTTAGCTAGCGTAACGTTAATTTTTAAGTACTAGTTATTGTTATTTACTTTTAGTCAACGTTTGTTAGCTAGCGTAACGTTTATTTTTAAATACTAGTTATTGTTATTTACTTTTAGTCAACGTTTATTAGCTAGCGTAACGTTTATGTTTAAGTACTAGTTATTGTTATTTACTTTTAGTCAGTTAATAACTGACTATTAACTAGCTAGTCTTAAGGGAATTAATGCTTTTGAGAGGGAATATGCTTGTAATCTTTTGAGAAGATGCTTGGTTCCTTGGCTATATAAACCATAGGAAACCAAGTAGAAAGACACAACTTGAATAAGAAGAATAACCTTAAGCATTGCTTAAACCTGAATTCTGTGTGGATTCATCTCGTAACAAGTCGAATCTGTGTGAACGATTTGTTTCGAATCATCTCGAAATAAAACCGAATCTGTGTGAACGGTTTTGTTCTCGAAACCTTAATCTTTATTTCTGTGTGGTTTAAAGATTAATTTACCCTTCTACCTCGTGTTCCATCATCATCCATCCCTTCAAATCCCCATCATCAACCTCCATAATCCATACTCATCAAATACTCCATATAAACTCCATCTAAATCCATCAAAGAACAAACTTGTGCAAGATATCTTGGAGGATTGAATTTCAACATTAGAGATAAAGTTGAAGCTTCTCTATATGATACACTTGAAGATATGATCAAGCTTGCTATAAAATTTGAAAGGCAACTCAAAAGGCCTAAGGTATTCTCCAAACCTTCCTCTTCCTTGTCAAATGAAGCAACATCATCTTCAACTTTTATGCCATCAAATTCGAGCATTATCATAGAAGAAAAAGATATTAAGCCACGCATGGAGAACTATAAAGTTAAGGAGATTGAAGGTAAAAGTAGACAATGTTTTAAATGTAGAGGTTATGGTCATTATGCTAAAGAGTGTCCTAATCAAAGAGCTATGACCTTAAGAGAAATTGAGGAGATTAAAAGGGGAGAAAAGGAAAGCATGAATGAGGAAGAAAATCAAGTATGTAATGATGAAGACAATCATGCTATTACTACCATTGAAGCGGCAGAAGGGAAACCAAGTTTTTACATGCATCACATTGATTATGTGGAGAATGATGTGCATTATTATCCTATGATTTCCTTGTGTTTTTATGGAGCAAATTTTATCATGGAACCCTTGTATCATTTGAATGAAGTTGAAGAAGAAAACATGGTAAGCTCGAAGGTATATAATGTGCATGAAGACATATGTGATGTGAAGAAGCAAATGAACCATAATGCACCCCATGCATTCAGTTTATGTTCATTGATGTGCGCATATGAAGATCTAATGTCAAGGCTTAAGAGGCATTGGACGATTTTCAAAGATAACTTTAGTGTGAAGGAGATATTCAAAGAATACAAGTACAAGTATCACGTTGAAGAATATGTCCTTTGGTGTTTGTTATTCCTCATCAAAGTTGTGAATTTGAGGACAAATTCAAACCAACCTGGGGAGAATGATGCGGGAGCAGAATCACAGAACATAACACCGAGGAAGACAGTTAAGCTACTCAGAACGGGTGCATGAATAGGGGGTATGCATGGCTTCATGTAACATTTGTTAGCTAGCGTAACGTTAATTTTTAAGTACTAGTTATTGTTATTTACTTTTAGTCAACGTTTGTTAGCTAGCGTAACGTTTATTTTTAAATACTAGTTATTGTTATTTACTTTTAGTCAACGTTTGTTAGCTAGCGTAACGTTTATGTTTAAGTACTAGTTATTGTTATTTACTTTTAGTCAGTTAATAACTGACTATTAACTAGCTAGTCTTAAGGGAATTAATGCTTTTGAGAGGGAATATGCTTGTAATCTTTTGAGAAGATGCTTGGTTCCTTGGCTATATAAACCATAGGAAACCAAGTAGAAAGACACAACTTGAATAAGAAGAACAACCTTAATCATTGTTTAAAAACCGAATTCTGTGTGGATTCATCTCGTAACAAGTCGAATCTGTGTGAACGATTTGTTTCGAATCATCTCGAAATAAAACCGAATCTGTGTGAACGGTTTTGTTCTCGAAACCTTAATCTTTATTTCTGTGTGGTTTAAAGATTAATTTACCCTTCTACCTCGTGTTCCATCATCATCCACCCCTTCGAATCCCCATCATCAACCTCCATAATCCATACTCATCAAATACTCCATATAAACTCCATCTAAATCTAAAACTCTAACCGTGCACGCATCAGTAGGATCTGATATGGTGGAGTGTGGATTGAGTTTTTGGTTTGACCTTGGCCTCACTTGAGTGCTAGGATTAGGGGTGTAAGAGAGAGGATAGGCTATGGTTGAGTGTGTAAGAGAAATGTCATAAAATCATGATTATGGTACTAGTTGCACTTTTTGGTTGGGAGAAAAGTAATCAAGTTACAAATCTGGTTTGGTTTGGTTAGGAGACTATCTAGGATTGGAATATTAGTTAGAGGATTGGTTACAATTTATTTTGATTAATTAAATTGCAAGAAAGCCTAATAATGGGCACTCATTGGGAAAAATATCACTTGAATTCCAAAAATTATAAATATTTATGAAAATGTTTGGAATAATCTTAGAAACTTAAATATATAAAAATATTAAGTATCGGAGTAGGTTTGATCCTTGACGGATGGAAAATGATCAAAAACGGCAAAAACGGGTAAGTTGCGGAAAAACGTTTTTCCGCAAATTCATAAAATGAATAATATGGGTTCAAGTTATCACATATTGATGCAGAATGTTTTTATAAAATCAAATATATGAAAATATTTGGTCTCGGAACTTATTTGAAGACCAACGGATAAAAATAGCAAAAACGGCTAAAATTGCCTAATCGCGTAAACGAGTTTTTCCGCAATTTGGTGATTCGGAAGGAAAGGGTGAAACATGAATGAATAGAATGAATGGATGAACTCAAAAATATTTTTAGATTGATTCACAAATTTTTAAGAGATCAAAAAGAGTAAAAACAGAGAAATCGGAAGAATTGCAATAAATGTATTTTATGCACACGAGAGAAATAATCGACGAAATATCTAAAACTTTACACGAACGGAAATACATATTTTTAATCGGAAATCGAAATCATATAATAAAATCATAATTGTGAACGAATTTATCTAAAATGATTCGCAACGACAATAATTAATAAAATTTAAAATATAAACTCAAAATCGTCGATAAATCCATAAAATGAATCAAAATTAAAATAATTAAATGTTTACATCAAATTACGCTAATAAAATAATTAAACTTAATAAAACTGAATTTACAAAAATGGGGAATTACAATTTTAACAAAAGGGCATTTTGGTAATTTCCCTATCTAATAAATGTTTTTTTATAAAATTTATATTTTATTTATTATATATTAATATGTTAATTGTGATATTATTTTATGTAAAAACGTTTGATTAGCAGTGCCTAATCATTTTTAGTAAGTTACCCAATAAATCGTGCTTTTGTTGGAAATAAGATAACCTTTATACTTTACTAAAATTTTTGGATAACGTATAATAACACATTAGGGTTTTGACATGTAATTTGTGTAGGCATGACTTGTTACAAATAAATGCGATTATTAATGTTATCTTAGAAAATCGAAAAAGAAGACAACTTATCTTGTATAAAATGTCATGCGTGTGAAAGTGTGGTTAAAAGGGGTCTAATATTGGAAAGTGATGATAATATGTGATTTGATGATCTAGAAATGCATGTTAGGGTTTTATGTGTAAAATTATGCATAAGAGCAAAATGGTCTCTTAACATGTCTCGTAGTTTAGTTAGTATGTTTTAACCATTTCATGAAAAAATAATAAATAAAGTGAATTTAGTATTAAAAAGGATGATAATGTAGTAATAATGACCTCAAGGGTATCTTGGTCACTTTTGACCTAATTTGTCTAAAATAAATAATCATACATAGGACAACCTTGGCATATTGATAGGTTAACCTTAGTGTTGACTCTGAATTGGACTTGGACTATTAACCTTAGGGTTAACTTGAATAATTGAAAATAAAGGAAAAATGATTACGTATGGAATGGGAAATATTTCTACAATATGTGATTTTTTGTGATCACCTTCTTAAGACATTAATACTTAAAGAGAAAGACCTCAAGTTGAGAATGGTTTCTCTTTATGGGTAGCTACTATAAAGATGAAGTAGAAGCCATCAATTTTTGGTTCACTAGTGTTTCGTTGTGTCCTATTAAGGGGCTAGTCTACTCTAAAGGTGACCTATGAGCCCTATAGGGGTATCAATATTTAAGGATTAGGTATCCTAGATTGGGAGGATATTGTGTCACTTTGTGCGCCATAATAACCAAAGAACTTTTATGCCTCTGGCTTAAATAGTTGGGAGGGTACCATGATACCTTGTGCGTTGGTATAACTAGTGCACTATTATGTCTCCGGGTTATTATTGTATCCCATAGAGTAAACAAAACAAAATGGAATTGATCATATTTGAACCAAAGTAAATACTAGACTGTTTGGTAGTAGCCTTTGTACTTACTTGTGATTCTATGAGTTGTTATTTGTATGTGTCGGTGAGCCTACCTGAGTAATGAGATTTTCTAGTATTGATAATGAGCTTTGTGATCATGGTTATAACTTAGATATGATGTTACTTTCTAATGTCATTACAAAGAGCATTGCTAGGTTTTGGTTATTTCCAGATGAATGAACATAAGTAGTATATGGCATTGGTGGTATGTAGTTTTATGAATGATTATCAGATTTCAATTAACATGTGTATAACCAAATGTTTCATATCATGTATAGTTGTGATGCTTGTATGTGTTCTATGCGAATCTTGCATATTAGTTTTGTATAATGGGTTACTCAGTATCGTAGTACTGATGGGTTCCATTCATGGTCCCCTGTCTATTTAATGGGTAGTTTTTACTTTGTACAACTAATTTGAGGGTAAGATCTGATGGCTTCTTGTATGGGTCGAGAGTTAGGATTTTCTGAGGGTTCATCCAACATCTTTTGACCCAGTTATTCTAAACTCTTATTATCTTATGTATTTTTTTTCACTGGATTTTGTAACCACAAATAGTTGGTTTACTTGGATTGATGGTTAAGTTAGTTAACTCCCTTTTCACTATGATCTTTTTAATTTTATTACTATTTTAAGTAGACAAAGGTTTAGCCTTATCATTTTGTATAAGAATGGTAGTGGATGCCAAACTTATGCTAGATATGGCGGCAATACCCCACTATTTGGTAACTAACATTTTTGCAAACGAAGATTGTAAGTAATAAATTTGGAATTGTTCACAACAACAGAAAGGGGAAATAATAACGGTACATTAATAATGGTGATATTGAAGCCATTACCAAACACATGAAAATTAATGTGCTGGATAGTGTAGGAAGTTTTGATAATGGTTATTGTTAAAAACGTTATGAAAACCTCTACTCTAAAATTATACACTATTGTTTTAATAACGGTATATGTAAAAAACCGCTATTAAAAGATATTTTAATAACAATTCCTATAATAATCGTTATTAAAAGCACCCCACAAAAAAATAGGGTTTTAATAACGGTTCCTGTAATAACCATTATTAAAACCCCAATCTTCCACCTCTTATTTTGTTCAGTTCTTGTTTCATACCAAAAATTTTAGAAATCTCATTTTGCACCTTCCCTCTCTTACTCTTGTTCTCTTGCAAATACTCGCACCACAACACAGTGCACCACCACTTCGACTCCTCTCAACTCCGAGCAACCACCACTTGTTCTCTTTCGCACCACCAAATTCGACCAACCACTTGTTCACTTTCACTACCACACCACTACCATTATCGATGTTGCATGTGTTTCCATTCTTATGCACCTTGCCTACACTTGGTCCTTCTTGCTCTGCCATGTTTGTAGGTAGCTACCACTATCCTCTTGCTCATCACCGGTTCTCTTGCTCACCGCCACTCCTTTTACGTATGGTTTTGTTCTTCCACGCACAGCTTATTATCTTCTTATATATATATATATATAAATACATGCATGTTGATGCAGGTTGCATTGTTTGTTATTAAAAAATTATAGTTTGTTGTTGAAAATGTGTTGGTGAAAAATGTTATTGTTCGTTGATGAATTTTTTGGTGTTATATATTAATATGCATGAGTGTGTTGGCAGACCTTACATATATATATATACACTGTTGTAGTGCTTAATTACCAATAGAAATAAAATACTTAAAAATATTAGTAATATCACTCGTAAAAACTATATACATATATATATATATATATTCACACACACACATACATTTTATTTAATAAGTATAGGACACTAGGATGTTAGGAAATTCCATATAATTAAATGAAAATATATTTTACATATGCACATCATTAAATAAAAATTTAAATTAGATATGCATGTTAATGATTTTTATTTGATGAAGATTATATAGGCATAGAACATAAGGAAGATATAAAAGTGAATAGTTAAATAGAGAGGAATAATTGTGTATAATAATAATAATAATAATGATGATAATAATAATAATAATAATAATAATAATAATAATAATAATAATAATAATAATAATAATAATAATAATATAGGATTTATTAGGGTTTCATTATAGTTAGCTAGGTTTAGGATTAGGGTTTATTAAGTTTAGGGTTAGTTTTATTATAATTTATTAGGATTAGGGTTAGGGTTTAGCATTTATTATACTAAATATGATAATTAATATGTTCTCTTATAACAAACTATTATATATATTATTCTCAACTCTACTTTTAATAATATCATATTATTATACTTAACCTATATATATATTATCTTATTAATATCTACTTGATTTTACTATGCAAAGCTTGAACTGTTTGATGATAGTTTGATGTTCAGCCAGTTTGTTAAATATATAACTCAAGATTATGTCCTTATTTTAAACATGTCCAGTATAATAAGAGGAAGTTTGATTCAACTTAACTCATTAATAAATCTAGTGGGAGTAAATGAAAGGATGTGTTTGGTAATTTATCTTTTCTTGATATTTAATGACACATTTATATCAATTAAGAAATAAATAAAAATCAATTCAAGATTATAAGTTCTATGATGAGTATCTTATGTGGGTATGTTGTTAGCTTTATATAGTTGGTTAAGATATGGTAGAATATATTTATGATTTGTCTAGCTAGTTGAAGAGTTTACATATTCTGTAATTTAGATCCTTTCAAGAACAACCTTGATGATAAGATTTAGTAGTTATCATTTGTAGGTAGTGATGACATACCCTCCACCATATCTATGCATGGCGCCACATGCTGATTTACATACTCATGTCATATGGTTATACAACTAGCTAGGTTAGTTTTCTGCGAGTGATGCATCCTATGACCTATTCTATTTCATATCGTATCACCTACTATTGACCCTACCTTAGACAAAGCCATGGTCATTGGCTACACACTACTACGGAAACAGGAAATAATAACGGGAGATTAATAACGGTGGTTCGAAAACCGCCGTCAAATGCGTAAAAAATAATGCGCGGGAAGTTTTAATAACGGTTTTATGTAATAACCATTATTACAAGTGCAAGGTGAAATTTTGCACGGGAATTTTAATAACGGTTCATGTAAAACCGTTATTAAAATATGATTTAATAACGGTTCAAACAAGAACCGTTGTCAAAATTGGCAAGGTTTTAATAACGGTTCTTACAGGAACCGTTATTAAAAGTTCCTTTTATTTCGTTCTCTTCTGTTTCGTGCCAAAAATTTCAGACTCTATCGCTTCCCTCTCGTACTCTCTTTCTCTTGCGAACCCTTGCACCACCGCTCCGGCTCCTCTGAATTAAGGGAAATCGTCGCACCGCCATCTCTCCACCACCCCTCTGCCATTCTTGCGAATGTAGCCAGCATTTGTACCTTCATCGCTGCCGTTCTCAACTTGTACGCCGTCGCTCCCTTTACGTATGTGTTTTTCTTCCTTCAATTAATTGCTTAATTTGTCTCTACTGATATGTATATATATATATATATATATATATATAATATATATATATATATATATATAAATGCATGCATGTTGCACTAAAGAGGTTGTGTTTGATGTGTTGTTCGAAAATCTGTTGTTTGATGTGTTTGTGAAAAATTTTGCTGTGGCCTTTTTTGATTGTGGCCGGCCGAGACCTTAATTTATATATATATATATATGTATATATATATATATAAATATAAATGTGTTTATAATCTATTTTATAAAAATATGTATTATTATTTTAAGAGAATCCACAAGCCTAAAATATATATTATTATCATAAGATATGTACGTTCTAAGTATAAAATTAAGGTGTATAAATTTTTTTAGCACTCACATTATTATGCATATCATGTGTATTTATATGATTTTTTTAGTATATATTTTGTAAGACGTGTATTTATATTCTGTAAAATGTGTGTTTATATGTGTTCTATTATATGTATATATATTTATAATATATTTATATATAAGATGTGTATATATAATCTTAAATAATTGTGTTTAGGGTTAGGGTTGGGGTTAGGGGGAGGGTTAGTGTTAGGGTTAGGGTTAGGGTTAGGATTAGCTATAGGTTTAGGATCATTATCTTATGAGGTTTAGTGTTATTTTTTATTATAATTTATTAGGGTTAATTATTGTTAGGGTTAGGGTTAGGGTTAGGGGGAGGGTTAGGGTTAGGGTAAGGGGGAGGGATAGGGGGAGGGTTAGGGTTTATCATTTATTATACTAAATATAAACTAGGGCTATAGGAAAAAATCCTAAGGATAAGGGTATTGTGCATGGGGAAAAGTTGAGGAGGTTGGTTGGGCATCGGTGTTGTGATAAAATTAAATAGAGATGAATAATTGTGTATAATAATAATAATAATAATAATAATAATAATAATAATAATAATAATAATCATAATCATATAGGATTTATTAGGTTGTACTATATATATATATATATATTATATATATATATATAATATATATATATATATTATCTTATTAATATCTACTTGATTTTACTATGCGTAGCTTGAATGATTTGATGATAGTTTGATGTTTAGCCAGTTTGTTAAATATATAACTAAAGATTATGTCCTTATTTTAAATAGTTTGATGTTGTTAGGTTTACATAGTTGGTTATGATCTGGTAGAATATATTGATGATTTGTCTAGCTAGTTGAAGATCAGTTTACATATTCTGTAATTTAGATCCTTTCGAGAACAACCTTGATGATAAGATTTAGTGGTTCTCATTTGTAGGTAGTGAGATGACATACCCTCCACTATATTTTCATATGGCACCACATATAGATGTACGGACTTATGTGATATGGTTATATGACGAGCTATGTTATTTGTACGCGAGTGGATCATCCTATCACCCCTTCCATTTCAGATCTTATCACCTTCTATTGATCCTGCCTCAAATAGAGCCATAAGCATCGGCTACGTCTACTTTTTTTGCAGTGATTTGTCTACCACACTGATGCACCACACCTGAGATTTATTGAGGGTGAGTTGTTTGCTAGAGAGTATGATAGGATATCGAGAGAACTGATGGTCATCGATGATGAGTGGAGGTATCATCATAGCTTTCCTCGAAGTATCCACCTTGGTTACCCTAGAGTATCCGTGAGTAGAATCTCTTGCGATGATGTCAGGGATCAAATGATATATCGTGATGAGTGGACTTTTAGAGTTATATTTTTTAGTCGGGCTTGACGAGGCTATCGGGGGATTTAGTTTTAGATATGAGTTTTCATTTTTTAGGTATATGAGTTGTAGCAACATTTTGATGTATATAGTGCTGCTATTGCTTAAATCCTGTAGTATATATATCTTTTGTAATTTGAACTATTAATCGTATAATATTTTGCTACATGTATGTATGTATATATATATATATATATGAACTCTTTGTAAGTATGAGGAGTTTCATTGATCAACATTAATATAATTTTGGAAACTTGTTAGCATGATTCGTATATATATATAGATATATATATATATATATATATATACAGAATAGCATGATACATTTGAGATTAATTCTTTCTAAGTAAGAGCGATTTGAAAATTATTAAACTTATAATTCAATTGATTTTTATAATTACTTTTATGTGGGATATATCTAGATTCAAAAAATATGGATCGGAAATGGTTGTCTGCAAATCGTCTGTCTAGAGAATATAACGAAGGAGTGGAGTTTTTCATCAAGTTTGCAGTTGAACATGCTCGGGACTCTAGTAGAATAGTCTGTCCTTGTTTGAAGTGTGCTTATATTCAGCATGTCAATGCTAATGATTTGGGAGATCATTTATTTGTGTATGGAATTGATACAAGTTACACTTGTTGGATATGTCATGGTGAAACAGAGTCTAAATATGAAAATGACGATGTTAGGAGGGATAGTAGTGGATCATCATTTGATAACTATGAGGGACATTCGTTAGAGGAGATGACTCAAAAGGTTGAGGAAAGTGTTCGCGATTGTCCAAAAATGTTTGAGAAGTTATTGAATGACTCGGAGAAACCTTTGTACGGTGATTGTAATACGTTTACGCGATTATCCGCTACTTTAAGGTTGTATAACTCAAAGGCATGTAACGGATGGAGTGATAAGAGTTTCACAGAATTATTGTCACTTGTGAAGGATATGCTTCCTGATGATAACGTTCTATCCGCTACCCAATTGTACGTATGAAGCGAAGAAGATTCTATCCTCTATGGGCATGCGTTATGAGAAGATACATGCATGCCCTAATGATTGTATTTTATATAGCAACGACAATGCATCTTTGGATAGTTGTCCTAATCGTGAATGCAAAGCACCACGATACTTGAAGAACAAGGTGCCCGCTAAGGTGTTATGGTATTTTCCTATAATACCAAGATTAAGGTGGATGTTTAATGATATTGAAGATTCCAAGAACCTAAGATGGCATGCTAATGATAAGATAGATGACGGGCTTCTTAGACATCCATTTGACTCTCCACAATGGATAACGATTAATGGGTTGTTTCCTGAATTTGGTAAAGAAGCAAGAAATGTGCGCCTTGCGCTTTCTGCAGATGGAATGAATCCGCATAATCAAGGCAACTACAGTTTATGGCCAGTGATTTTGGTTATATACAATTTACCTCTGTGGTTCTATATGAAACGCAAGTATATGATGTTGTCTTTGCTCATTTCTGGGCCAAACCAACCTGGGAATGATATTGATGTTTATTTGGCACCTTTGATTGATGATTTGAAGTTCTTATGGGACATGGGCATTGAAGTATTTGATGCATATGGTCAAGAAAATTTCACTTACAGGTTATTCTATACTATAAAATTTCACTTCCGATTCAGTCAACCATGATCAGCTTCACATACCTAATGTAAATAGTATCAGAGATAGTTGTGAAGCTGATGCACGTCTTTCTTCTCTTTCCGAGGTAAGCATTACATAACTATGAATTGTTATTAAATGTATTTGGTGTCATAAATAATTAATAATGTGTAATATTTTCGTTTAGGGTTTGCATAAATGTGACTTGTTAGCGAATGATATTTCAACTCTTTTGGCGAAAGGAAGGGTCCGCATCAGTCAAAGTATCCAAACATAAACTGTCCACGAGTACAACTTAGCCCTACTTACAAGGCCGGTGAGTATTAACACTCCAATCATTGGTAGTGCGCCCTTGCCTTGTTATAAAAAGGGCGATGAGGCAGCCACAGTGCTAGAAGCTCATGGAAGCTTCATGCCTTGGCTTGCGGATCAGATACATCTCACTACCGAAGAGGTATTGACATTCAATATCTTCATTAGACCTAGTTTAGTAGTTACATTGTTTATACCTTTTTCATATATATATGCTCAATACATATTTTGTTTATTATTATTATTTAAGGAATCAAAGAAGAAGACTGCTCCTGCTAGTAAAACCAAAAGAGGTACTAGTAGAACGAGCAACACAAAAGAGGGCGCTGCCAAAGGAAAGAGAGCTAAATCTGAAAATCAGTTGCCCCACAAAAGATTCCTTCTTCGGAAATACGCCAACCTCCACCAACATTAGCTTTATTGTATTTCTATGCCCAAAACTACCTCGGGAATAATTATATTTCCATTGATTGTCGTCCTGAGTATGTTGGAAGGGACGATGCTACTTACATGGTATCGACGGTTGACATAAGCGACATTTATAATCAGGAATGGATGTCAACCATGAGTGTCGCCGTTTATGTCACATAAGAATTATTTCATATTTCAGATTTTAGTACTCTTGGAGAAATAGAATTTTTACGACCTCTTAAGCTTATATGAGTTATTAGTTATTAACAAATATCCATTGTTATTGTCGTCCATATATAGGTTGGTAGCTAGTCGCGCTACGTTGGAGGGAATGTTTTCCTCTATTGTGTTTGTGTGCCCATACTACATAGCTGACGGTAGCACAATAAGAAAGGGTAGGCACATAAACTATTTAGCGGATCACATTTTGATTGAGAGACACAACAAGCTCTATCTCATTCCTCACCTCGCAACTGAACATTGGGTTTTGTACGCCGTCCGACCTGATCTTAATAAAGTTTATGTGTTTGATTCCCTTCGAACCTATGACGTGCCTTTTGAGGTCGCTCGTCGTGGTGGGAAGGAATTTATCGACATGTTAGTATACTTTTCACTTCTTACTTCATTAGCTTATTTATACATGTATATATTCTACTTTCATTATTTGAGGTATATATACTTACAATATTATGTATCCAACTCTATTTATTAGGGCACTACGGACGGCATATCAAAGGAGAGGTGGGAATGGTGTCCCAGACCCAAAGAATCTTCAATATGAGCCTATCATGGTAAGTAGGAAGACAACTATTTTGTATTTTGTTTTAATTCAAATTAATATATAATAGTTAGAGAGCTAACTGAATTCATTTGACAGTGTCCACAACAGCAAAAAGGTGATGATTGTGGATACTATGTATGTAGAGCAATGGATCTTATAGTCCAGAATAGATTGGTCAACATAGATCCAAGCCATGTATGTTTGCTTTTCCATATTTTTCTATTAATGAATCATGACATATATATTTTTGACCTAATGGCTAATTGTATATTAATTAAAACATGGGTGTTGTAGTTTTTCACCGATGACTATGCACCAGGCCAGCAATATAATGTTGATGAAATTGATGAAGTTAGAGACCAATGGGCCAAGCACGTGCACTCATTCATTCGGTATTAGGTAGCGATCTATATATTCTACATGCATTTTTAGGTTTGTATTTCGTCTACATCTTTCGGTCTTCCAGCCTAGATCTGTGAACTCTTTACTTTGGGGTGTAGAGCTACCAAGTTGTGGTATGCCCACTAATTTTTATTCCTAAGTATAGTTGGTATATTGAGACATGCATACAAATTATAGATTGATTGAAATTATGGTGTGATTGCAGATTTGGTATGAATTGATGTTGTTTTACATTGCAGATTTGGTAATTGTTTGAACATACAACTGTGTATGTGGGCAGAAACAAAACAGAAAAATACTAAAAAAAAACATATACTTTTAATAACGGTTTCTCATAGAATCGTTATTAAAAATTAGGTTTTATTAATGGTGTTGTTTAAGAACCGTTATTAAAACTCCTTATAATCTCATATTTATGCGCATTTAATACGTATTAGAGGGTTTAATAAATGCATAATCAATGACCGAAACGGTAATTCGATCATGTTTTAACAACGGTTTTTGTATTAACCGTTATTAATACATGGTTTTCAACAACGGTTTTTTCATATAAATCGTTATTGAAACCTTATTTTTATCAACGGTTTACTGAGAAACTGTTATTAAAAGCTCCTTTTTAACAACGGTTTTTAAGTAAAAATCGTTATTAAATATGAATTTTACGCACATATTCGCGGGTTTTTGTGTATTTTTCATGACGGTTATGAACCGTTATTAAAGATTTAATAACGGGCGATTCAATAACGGTTGAAAACCGTTATTAAAACTATAAAATAACTGTTAATAAAACCCCTTTCCATGGTAGTGACATCTACTTTTTTTCATTGGTTTATCCACCACACTGATGCACCATACAAGAGATTTATTGAGGGTGAGGTGTTTGTCAGAGAGTATGATCGGATATTTAGAGAGCTACTGGTGATTGATGATGAGTGGAGGTTTCATTATAGGTTGCCTCCGAGTATCCACCCCGTTTACCATAGAGTACCCATGACTAAACTCTCTATTGATGATGTGAGGGAATAGATGACATATCGAGTTGAGTGGACTTTGAGAGTGATAGTTACTCATCGGGCTCGACGAGGCTACCAAGGGATTTAGTATTATGGTTATGAGTTTTTCTTAGTTAGTTGTTTGGGCTTTAGCAACCTTTTGATGTATATAGTGCTGCTATTGATTTAATCCTGTAGTGTGTATATGTTTTGTAATTTGAACCATTGTATAATGTTTTCATATGTTTGTTTGTATGTATGTATGTATGTATGTATGTATGTATATTTGAATTCTTTCTAAGTATGAGTAGCTTGAGTATTGATATCTTTTTCAAAATGTGTTATCATGATTTATATATATATATATACAGAATGGCATGATACATTTGAGATTAATTATTTCTAAGCGTGATTGATTTGTTAATTATTAAAATTAAAATTGAATTGATTTGTAATAATTACTTTGTCATGGGATAGATCTAGAATGAAGAATTATGGATCGGAAATGGTTGTCTGTAAATTTTGTTTCTAGAGAATATAACAAAGGAGTGGAGTTTTTCATCAAGTTTGCAATTAAACATGCTTGAGACTCTAGTAGAATAGTTTTTCCTTGTTTGAATTGTGCTTATATTCAGCTTGTCAACACTGATGATTTGAGAGATCATTTGTTTGTGTATGGAATTGATACAAGTTACACTTCTTGGATATGGCATGGTGAGAGAGAGTCTAAATATGATAATGAGGAAGTTAGGAGGGAAAGTAGTGGATCATGATTTGAGAACTATGAGGGACATTCATTAGAGGAGATGACTCAAAAGGTTGATGAAAGTGTTCAGGATTGTCCAAAAATATTTGAGAAGTTATTGAATGACTCAAAGAAACCTTTATACGGTGATTGTAAGACGTTTAGTTGATTATCCGCTACTTTAAGGTTGTACAAACTAAAAGCATGTAACGAGTGGAGTGATAAGAGCTTCGCAGAATTATTAACACTTATATAGGATATGCTTCCTAATGACAACATTCTACCCAATTGCACCTATGAAGCGAAGAAGATTTTTTCCTCTATGGGTATGAGTTATGAGAAGATACATGCATACCCTAATGATTGTATTTTATTTCGCAATGAGAATGTGTCTTTAGATATTTGTCCTAATCTTGAATGCAAAGCACCACGATACAAGAAGAACAAGGTGTCAGCTAAGGTGTTATGGTATTTTTCCTATAATACCAAGATTAAGGCGGTTATTTAATGATGTTGAAGATGCCAAAAAATTGAGATGACATGCTAATGAGGAGATAGATGACGGGCTTCTTAGACATCCATCTAACTCTCTACAATTGATGATGATTGATGGCTTGTTCCCTGAATTCGGTAAAGAAGTAAGAAATATATGCCTTATGCTTTTTGTGGATGGAATAAATCCACACAATCAAGCTCCTATAGTTTATGGCCGGTGATTTTGGTTATATACAATGTCCCTCTGTGGCTCTATATAATACGCAAGTATATGATGTTGTCTTTACTCATTTTGGGGCCAAACCAACTGGGGAATAATATTGATGTTTATTTGTCACCTTTGATTGATGATTTGAAGTTCTTGTGGGACATGGGTGTTGAAGTATTTGACGCATGCAGTGAAGAAAATTTCACTTTGAGAGCAATGTTATTCTATACTATAAATGATTTTTGGGAGTATAGCAACTTGTCAAGTTATAGTGTGAAAGGCCATTATGCATGCCTGATATGTGAGGAGAATACTTTATCTGTTCAGCTAATACATGGCTGGAAGACTGCCTTCCTTGGGCATCATAGATTCTTACCAATGAATCATCATTATTGTAGGTAAAGAAAAGCGTTTAAGGGCTTCCAGAAAGTAGGGCATGCACGAATCCGGTTGATGGGTCGATAAGTGTGGATGAAGATGAAACATTTGAGTGTCAAATTTGGAAAAAAGAATAAAGATAAGCCTCCATTAGTTGGGTGGAAGAAGATATCAATATTCTTTGACCTTATTTATTGGGAATCTCTATATGTGTGACATGCCCTTGATGTGATGCATATCGAGAAAAATATATGTGACAGTCTTGTTGTTACATTACTTAATGTTTCACGAAAAACTAAAGATGACATCAATGCTCAAATGGATATGGAAGAAATGCGTATAAAACAAGAAATGGTACCGCGAGACAATGGACGAAGAACATATTTACCACTAGCGTGTCATACTCTTTCCAAAAAAGAGAAATTTTTATTTGATGAATTCTTTAATAGTGTCAAGGTTCTGGAAGGGTATTCTTCAAATGTCAGAAGGCTTGTGTCGATGAAAGAGTTGAAACTAATTAACATGAAGTCTCATGATTTTCATATTTTGATGCATCACTTGTTGCTGATAGTTATACGTGGAATTTTTCCAAAGCGTGTTTGAATTACTATCACAAGGATTTGTTGGTTCTTTAATACCGTCTGCTCCAAAGTCATACATTCCCCAACTTCAATTTTTGAAACCCTGCATCGGTTGTCTCAAAAACTTGGTTATGAAGTTTTTTTCATATACCGGTTATGTGATCAACGGTTACACTTTTTATACAAAACAACAACATGAGAAGAGTACAATGCAGAATAGTGGGGTGACTTTAGTGGCTAAGGTAATGTATGTTGCTAGTGCGAAGGCTAAGAATCCAACCTATGTAGATATGAATTATTATAGTGTGATTGAACAGATATGGGAGTTAGATTACACTGTATGTAAAGATCCTGTATTCGGTTGCAGATGGGTTGAACAACACAAGTATTCTTTGTCACCGATCCTAATGATAATAGATGGTTTGTGGTACTATCCATGGAGAAAAGAAATGTCAATGAATGTGATGATGAAAATGATGCCAATTGGAATAAAGAGTGTGTCTCAGCTATACAAGCAACTCAATTATTGAATGATGATAACAATATAATTAAAGAGGAGGAAATACATGTCAAGGATAATCACCATGAAGTAATGTATGTATTAGATCCTAAAATCAATCCTGAAACAAGAAGAAAAAAAAGGAAAGAAAAGAAGGCAATGAGGGTAATAATATTGTAACACATGATATATGTGCTTGTTTTTTTTTAATGCATATTTCAACATTCTTCATTGAATATTTATTGCATAAAAAAATAATTTAGTGGGATATTATGGTCAATACATTAACATTCTAACATCATTTTATATTAATTTTTTTATAGAGATATGATGAACAAAAAAGTTGATAGGGATAGTAGTGATGAAGAAGGGAAGAGAGGACCTATTATTATGAGAATCATCATGGACATTCAGAATAGAGGAGAACAATTCAAGTTGTGATGGAATACTTAGAATCTTCCCATTGGCCCTTACGCAAACATGTTTCTAACGTACATTTCACTCGTCACGCGTAATTGTGTTCCTATCTCTTATAATAATAGAAAGCAAGTTCCCAAGGGTCACAAGGAGCATATTTGGTAGTAATTCATGGTAATTATGATATTTTATTTAATCATTTTTTAATATCAAATGTTATTAATTTTAATACATTAACATCGGTATACATCTATATGTCTTATTTTGCAGAGAGTCTTTAATGTCCTAGATACTAGGAAGAAATGGGTTCTTAGACATTGTGGTGAGCTTCTAGGAACATTTAGGTGATACTTGGCTAGGAGAAAAATGTACAAAAAAAGGGATGGCTCTCTATACGGTACAACCCACCCAAATAATATGGTTTGATTGATCAAGAAAGTTAGAACCAATTTATTGCATATTGTCTTTCGGAGGATTTTAAGGTATTTGTTAGATAACAATTAAACTTTTTGATTAAGAATATTTAATTGATATTTAAATAACCATGTGCTTATATTTTGGCTTGTAACATAGGAAAAAAGTGCCAAAAATAAAGAAATTGCTAAGCAGAATAAACAGCGGCATAATATGGCTCGCAAAGGCTATGTAAGCCTTGAAGAGGAGTTGGTATGAGATTTTGATTTATCTATTTACATGTAAAAGTCTAATGATATAATATTCTTAATGTAAGATTAATTTTTGATTTACAGCTCATAGCCTAGGACTTGATCCTTGTACCTCGTCCATCAATATTGGTACATTATGGAAGAAGGTTAGAGCAGCAAAAGATAGACATATTAATGAAGATGTAGATTTTGTTGTCAAAAAAATTGTAAGTTTGTAGATATCCCGAACCCTACTTAGTTTTATTTTAGAAAACTATTATTTTATGATTATTCCTATAAGCTAAATTTAAATATATTATATACATTACAGGACGAACTTGAAATGTTAGATGCTACGGAGGAGGTGGACCAATATAACATTGTGTCTCAAGCTACAGGAATTGTAAAACACCCCAGAAGACACATAGGTATTGGATTAGGTGTTACGAGAATGAGCGTGTGTGGTCGATCTCATGGTTCTCGTAGCACTAATGAGCAAATGACCATCCTCACCCAGAAATTAAACATGGCATTTGAACGGATGGAAATAATGGAGCAAGAGTTGTCATTTATTAAATCTCAAGGGCATAAGCCATTCGATTTAGTTAACCATGATAAACTTCACATACCTAATATAAATAGCCTTAGAGATAGTTGCGAAGTTGACGCACATCTTTCTTCTCTTCCCGAGGTAAGCATTAAAAACTATGAATTGTTATTAAATGTATTAAGTGTTATAAATAATTAAGAATGTGTAATATTTTATTTTAGGGTTTGTATAAATGTGACGTATTAGCAAATGACCTTTCAACTCTTTTGACAAAAGAAAGGGTATGCATCAGTCATAGTACCCAAACGCAAACAGTCCATGTGTACAATTTGACCCTAAATACAAGGCCAGTGAGTATTGATACTCCAATCATTGGCAGTGTGCCCTTACCCTGTTATAAAGAAGGTGATGAGGCAGCCATAGTGCTAAAAGCTTATGGAAGCTTTTTGCCTTAACCTGTAGATCAAATATGTCTCACTACTAAAGAGGTAATGACATTCAACGTCATTGTTAGACCTTATTTGTTACTTACATTGTTTATACCTTTTTCACATATATATGCTCAATAAATATTTCGTTTATTATTATGAATTAAGGAATCAAAAAAGAAGAATGCTCCTAGTAGTAAAACGAAGAGAGGTACTAACAGAAGAAGCAACACAAAGAGGGCCCTGCTAAAAGAAAGAGAGCTAAATCAGAAAAATTAGTTGCCCCACAAAAGATTCCATCTTCACAGAAGAGCCAACCTCCACCAGCACCGACTTTATTATATTTCTATGTCCAAAACTACCTCAAGGACAATTATATTTTCATTTATTATTGTCTTGAGTATATTGGGAGGGACGATGCCACTTATATGGTATCAATGGTTGATATAAGTGACATTTATAATGAGGAATGGAAGTCAACCATGAGTGTTGCCATCTATGTCACTTAAGTATTATTTTAATATTTTAGATTTTAGTACTTCTATTTGCATTGGAATTTTTCTGGCCTCTTATATGAGATATTAATTATTAACAAATAGCCATTATTATTGTCATCCATAGGTTGGTAGCTAGTCGTGTTATGATGGAGGGAATATTGTCCTCTATTGTGTTTGTGTACTCCTACTATATAGCTGACGGTACTACAATAAGAGAGGGTAGGCACATAAATTATTTAGCGGATCATATTTTGTCAGAAGGCTACAAGAAGATGTATCTCATTCCTCACCTGGAAAATGAACATTGGGTTTTGTACACCATCCAACCTGATATTAATAAATTTATGTGTTTGATTCCCTTTGAACCTATGACGTGCCTTTTGACGTCGCTCATCGTGGTGGGAAAGAATTTATTGACATGTTAGTATACTTTTCACTTCTTACTTTATTAGCTTATTTATTCATATATTCTACTATAATTATTTGAGGTATATATACTTAAATATTGTGTATCCAACTCTATTTATTTGGGCACTATGGACGGCATATCAGAGGAGAGGTGGGAATGGTGTTCCAGACCCAAAGAGTCTTGAATATGAGCTTGTAATGGTAAATAGGAAGAAAACTATTTTGTATTTTGTTTTAATTCAAATTAATATCTCATAGTTAGAGAGCTAACTGAATTCGTTTGATAGTGTCCACAATAGCAGAACGGTGATGATTGTGGATACCATGTATGTAAAGCAATGGATTTGATAGTCCAAAACAAATTGGTCAACATAGATCTAAGCCATGTATGTTTGTTTTTTCATATGTTTCCATTAATGAATCATGACATATATATTTGGTACTTAACCTAAGTACTAACTGAATAATCGAAACTTGTAAATTTATAGTTTTTCACCGGTTGTTATGCATAAGGACAGAAATACAATGTTGATGAAATTGATGAAGTTAGAGACCAATGGCCAAACACGTGCACTCATACATTCGGTAATATGGATCTACATTCTATATGCATGTTCAGGTTTGTATTTCATCTATATCTTTTGGTCATCGAGGTTATGATCTATGAACTTTTGACTTTGGAGTGTAGAGCTACCTAGTTGTGGTATGCCTACTAATTTTGATTCCCGGGTATGCTAGGTGTATTAGGACATACTAATTAGAAATTGATTGACAATATGTAGTATCATTTGGGAGGAATTCATGCATGTATATATGAAATGATGTTGTTTTACATTATAGATTTGGTAAATATTTGAACATACAACTGTGTATGTGGGTTGGAACAAAACAACAAGAATATATAAAAAAATCATATAAGTTTTAATAACGGTTCTTACTTAAAACCGTTAGATGTTTTAATAATGGTTTTAAGTAAGAACCATTATTATAGTCATTTTAATAACAGTTCTTACCCAAAACCGTTATTAATATAACTTTTAATAACGGTTATCCATACAAACCGTTATCAAAAGTTGGCATTTAATCTCAATTAGGGTTTAATAAATGTGTAATAAATGATTACAATCCTAAATTAATTGTGTTTTAACAATGGTTTTAAATCAAAACCGTTATTAAAAGATCCATTTTATGCTCAATTAGGGTTTAATAAATGTGTAATAAATTATTAAAACCCTAAATTACTGTGTTTTAACAACACTTTTAACTCAAAACCATTATTAAAATATCCATTTTATACTTATGTAATACGTATTAGAATTTAATAAATATATAATCAATGATTAAAACCCTAATTGGATGATATTTTAACAACGATTTTTGTATTAATCGTTATTAAAATGTTATTTTTAACAATGGTTGTAACTTACAAACTGTTATTAAAACCTAGTTTTAATAACAGTTTTTATATAATAGTCGTTATTAAATACCAAGTTTACACCCATATTCACTGTTTTTTGTATATTTTTTATAACGGTTATGAACTGTTATTAAAAATTTAATAATGGACGATTCAATAGCGGTTCAAAACTATTATTAAAATCATAAAATAACCATTATTAAAATCCATTTCTGGGGTAGTGGTTACAACTAGGTATTAATGAAATATCTATGTCCTATCTTCTAAGGGGTACCTTGGACCAAGAGCTCATGAAAAAGTGTATACTTAGTTAGTTACTAAACATACATCTAGTTAAGGAAAACTATTCAAGAAAGGATTGGTATTAGGGGGATTAGTCAAACTGTGTGAGTAAATCAATAACCCTATATTATTCAAGTTGACCCTTATAGCATAAATTTCCCATTATTATTATAATAAACTTTTACTTTAGAACATATAAATGTTGGATGCTACTACCACACCTAACATAAAATAGATGTCCTCCATCTGTCTCACGTTAGATGTAGGAATATTAAAATAAAATATTCCCATGTAAATTAAGATTAAATGCTAGCACAATAAACTTAGAATAAAACTTTTAAAAAAAACTTAAATGTTCTAAAGTATGATAAAGAAATTGAACATGATCAATATATAAGGAAATGTGAGAAAAATAAAATAGACAAGAAATAAACATAAGAATCCAAAAGTATCTAAATCACAAGGTGATAAAGGAGATACGCCGTATAATCCTTATTGTCACCTATCAACATTTGATGGGACCCTCAATTCACTTCAACCAAGCCTAATCAGCCCAAAACATCTTAATTGGTCACCTAGATAAAAGATGAGACCATCACAGTGACTGAGTAATAAAGTATAGAGTTAGTATAACTAAGTTTTGAGTAAGAAGTTACTACTATAACCATATAAAGGGTTATGATACACAAAGAAGGTAGAACATATAAATATATGCTAATATATTACATAACTCATATTCAATAATGATGGCACATGAGGTTTCACTTACGATCATACTTATACAATAACACCACGATAACACATAAAGTAAAACCTTCTCATCACTTATACCGAATTATAGATTTTCACACTTATACCAAAACTACTTTCATGTATCATCAAGTTAGTACACGGAGGTAGCTACCAACACCATACATGAACACTTTTATTTTAATTCTTGAGAGTGAAGGATATGAAAGAAATAACATTTACAACACTCAATGCTAAATAGTATTCTTGGTTAAAGAGGCTAGCTACACCACAAAAATCTATCTCAACATCTAGTTATTAACTATATATACTCTCTAAGAGGCCTGTAGAATCCTAATATATCAAACATAGAGTCTTAATTGGTGTGCAAAGGTGATCAAGTAACCACAATATCCATGACTCCTACTATAATACTTTGTATTTGGAGATCCTAATTTGTTATATTATATTCTTAGGATGAGGAATTAATCCTACCCTTTATTTGTTTGTTTGTGGTTTGTGTGCATACCTTAGTCCCCATGAAGGTTTTGGTTTTGCATAAATATTGGCCAATTGGTTCAAGGTCATCAATCAATTAGTTGCTACTTGTTTTATTTTAAGGTCTCTATTGAGTCCTATAACACCCCCAATTTCATACCAAAAAATTATGTTATTTCAAAACATTTTGAGGGAAACAAAATAAGAAAACAATAGGGCGATACCACCACATCCAACATAGGTAAGGCACAACCTATACCCAACTTATGCCAGATGCAATGCTAAAAACAACTCCCATTCATAAATTAGGTATAGCTAGCACTTGGTCTCAAAGATATAAGTAACAATGTAATACTAAAAGAAATAACCAAACATAGACAAGTACATAAGGAAAATTGTATTTAGAACCAAATGTTTTGACCGGTTAAAGACTAAGAGCGATGGGGAAAGAACGCGTTGCATGCGCCTCCCTCCCCTGATTGTGTTTAAAGTGTTGTTATGATCATCGCCACCGATTATGGGGAAGCAGAAGCAAGTGAAATTGGAGCAAATCATCTCGGCACACTCATCTCCTGCCATTTTTTCTCCATCTAAGAATGACATTGATGCGACGATGGAGAATAGGATAGTGGAGGCTAAGAATTCTAGGATTAGAGATTCTGTTGAAAACAATCAAGAACCTAATATGGAATCTATTGATGACCTTGATCAACAAGGACCGGAATGCTCCCAATCATCAAACCGCATTTGTGCGAATCCATTATGTATCTTGGATAACTTGCCTAACCAGGATGATGACTTGAGTAACCTGAGTAAAAGTGATTCAATGGATATTGTTGATTCAGGGGTTAAACGTAGTTGGAGGGATACCGTTCTATTGAATTGTTAACCTAAATCTGGGTCTGCCTTACAATATATACCTCATGTGATCATTGATGGTGTTTCAATATCACAACTAAATGAGAGTGATTTGAAGGAGGAGAAAACCGCTGGCAGAACACTTTGATTGGTTTTGTGGTTGGATCAACTCCCCACACACTCAAATGCTGCATTTTGTTTCTAAACAATGGTCCTCACTAGGTAAATCTCCAGAAGTGCTGAGCCATGACTTTGGTTATTTCTTGTTTCAATTCTAGAACATAGAGGATATGCAAAGGGTGCTTACTAGACCTTACTGACTTTTGGTGTTAGCCTATGATGCTGAGTGAGTCTGATATTCAAATGTCTAAAACTAATTGATGTTACCATTGTGGCTTTCTAGGCTAATTCCTGATATTTAAGGCTTATTCTGTGGTCTTTCTTTTTCTTCCCCTTCATTGTCTTATTTGGCATTATGGTTTGGGTAATTAGTGTTGGATGTTGTGTATTTTATTTTTATGCATGGTGGATGTTTGGATTAATGGAGTCAAGTGTTATAGAATGTGAATGAGAATCTATGCTGTGAATATCTATGTGAAACTATGATCTCCTAATGCCTGATGGGACAACATGGTGTCAAAGGGTTATGTTTGAATGGAAACCATCTTTCTGCATTCATTGTGGTAAAATGGGTCATGATAGTAATTCATGCAAATTGAAACCCCATATTAGGACTATCAAACAAGCTTGGGTCAAGAAGGATCAGCTGAAATCTAATATATATTTTTTGTATAAGTAAGAAGATTTATTACTTTCGAAAGAGAAATTAAAAAGTAGTAGAACGTTCAATATAATCAAGAAGTGATAACCACCTAGCATACTTAGCATGTAAACTATGGTGCACTATCCTCCATGAGACATTCATAATGATGATTCTTAATATCATAGAATTCTGCCTAGCCCTATTCTGAAACAACCTAAGGTTCCTTTCATGCCAAATAGTAGCAAGGTAAGAAACAAAAAAAGCTCCTAAAATGTGTTTTTTCTTTGATGCCTGTCGAGATCTTGTAGTTAAGGCCTTGATTTCATGGTCCCAATCAAGAATCAGGTCACTTCTACCACCAATCTTCCTGATATGTTGCTAAAAATGGAAGTATTAGGATAAAACAGAAACAAGTGTTCTCTGGTCTCCATCTGTTGCTGACAAAAAACACAACTTTGTTCCACCTCCATACCTAGATCCCACATCATGGCTTTAGTTAACAATCTATTCTTGTATGCAAGTCATGCTGTAAATCTTAATCTTGGGGCTGTTAAAGGTCTCCATACCAGATTTGCCCATGATTGCTTGCCTTGTTTAGCTCGAATGGAATGATAAGCTGTTTGCATGCTAAAATCAGTAAAATTCCTTGTCTCACAACTTTGTATATACTCCTATAATAGAGGTCTTGTTTGCAAAATCCTAAGAAAAATACAGGAAGTATAAGAAGAAGGAGTAAAATCCCACACAATTCCCTACTTAAGGTATATGGAATGCACCCATTTAACCTATAATGTATCCTTTTTTGCTGCAATATTGCATAGAAGCTTCGCCAAAGCACAACAATTCCAAAGCTCCAGATTTAGTAATCCAAGTCCACCTTCATTGATTGGTGAACAAAGCTTATCCCAATCAACAAGGGCAGCCTTCCTTACATGCAACTTTCCAGACCATAGGAAACTCCTGCACATGCTAATAAAACAGTGCAACACTTTCCTAGGGAGCAAAATAATTTGACTAAAGTAAAGTTGGATACTGAATAAGACATATTTAATGAGTTGAAGCCGACCAGCATATGAAAGAAATAAGTTGCTCCAATGTCTCAATCTAGCAGTAATCTTATCCAACAATGGTTGTAGATGGCTTGCAGACAAACGAGCTGATGTCAAAGGAAGACCCAGATAAGTGATAGGAAAAACACCTACAGGGAACCTGAGAAAATCCAAAATGGCTGCTTGGGTATGCGTATCAACACCCCCAAAAAACACACTGCACTTAAGAGGGTTAATAGATAGTCTTGAAAGTGCAAAGAATTGAGCCAGTACCTCTTGAAGACACATAACAGTCTACAAATTACCCTTACAGAACAGTAATAAATCATCAGCAAAATTGAGATTGATGAGCCTCATACCTTTACTTCTAGGATGAGAATTAAACCTTAGATCAACCCATAGCTTCTTCAAACATCTACTGAAATAATCCATCACTAGCACAAACAAATAAGGAGATAGAGGATCTCCTTACCTTAAACCTCTTCTCCCAGGAAACGGAGTAGCAAGGACCCCATTAAAGGTGACAGAGTAAGACACAATGGTCACACAAGCCATAATCAACTTTACAAAGTGGGGAGGAAAACCATACAAGATAAGGAGATGCTGCAAAAAATTCCAATTTACCATGTCATATGCTTTTTGAAGATGAATCTTGATCATACATCTAGGTGAGATGCCTTTATTAGAGTATTCTCTGACTCATTCATGAGCCAAAAGTATATTTTATCTTATGCTTCTCCCCTTGATGAAAGCATTCTGAGAATGACCAATAATGGTGGGCATAATACTCTTCAATCTATGGACAAAAATTTTGGAGATAATTTTATACAACACATTGTAGCAGGTTATGGGTCTAAACTCAATTACCCTATTTGCATTTGGTTTCTTTGGGATAGGAGTTAAAGCTGTGATGTGTAGCTTCCTAGGTAAGAAACCAGAGGCAAAAAATTCTCGAACAACCCACAATACCTCATCAGTAATAATAGGCCAGCTAGCCTTGAAAAAACCTACAGAAAAACCATCAACCCCAGGAGCTTTAGTATCACCCATAGAGAAGATAACCTATTTGAGTTCAGCTTTTGTTACAGGAGCAGTGAGCCCAACATGGTGAGAATGAGCTACAAAGAAATCAATAATAGAAGGATCCAGATCTACCTCCATGATAGTAACAGATCCCAAGAGTTGCTTATAGTAAGTAATGAAAGCAACTTGAATATTGTTAGCCCCTCAAACTTCATTGTCTTCAGAATCCAGCAGCAAGACCACTGATTTCCTTTGATTCCTCTCCTTCACCTTAGCATAAAAAAATTTATGATTTGAATACCCACAATTGAGCCACTGAATGGAGGTTTTCTGTTTAAAGAACAATTTTTCACAATACAGTAAATGATGGTAGTGCCTCTCTTTCAAGTGAAGTAGCCTTCTCTGATCACCATTACCAGGGTTAGAATAGAAAGAATTTTATAGGGAAGCCACCTCCTCCCTAGCAGTCTGCACTTTGTGTGTGAGATAGAGCCATATTTTTCTCTGTTAAGTTTCTTCAACTCCTGTTTCAAAAGCCCTAATCTCCTTGAAACCTTGAGTAGAAAATTCCCTCCCAAATTTATCCTCCAAACTCTCTAGATAATAGGTAGAAACTCCTTAGATTTAGTCCAGAACTAAAAAAACTTGAAAGGTTTAGGGCCTGACAGAAAGGAAATATTTAGATGGATAACCACAGGACTATGGGCAGAAATTAAGGGGCTCAGAAATTCTGCCTTAGACTGAGGAAAAAACTCCAACCATGCTAAATTCACTAGAGCTCTATCCAGCTTCCAACAAACCCCCTCCTCTCCTTCTCTATGATTGGACCAAGTGAATTGGCACCCCTAACTTTGAAGATCAAAAATACCCAACTCTCGACAACAATTCCTAAAGTCTTGAACATCAGAGACATTAGGGAGCCTGCCCTGGAATTTATCAGAAGCATGCAACACTACATTAAAATCTCTTACCACAGTCTAAGGAGCATTTCCTAGTGAATGAACCTTCAACCATTGCCATAAAGCCTTTCGTTTTAGCACCACTATTATAAGTATAGACAAAAGCTACAACGAAACTTGCATTAGTCTGCAAATTTGTAAAATGACATAAAATAGCCTGATCACAAAGAGAGTGAGGCCCCAACACCCAAACATTGGGATTCCAAAGGACCCAGATCCTACCATTTGGATGCTGAGAATAATTAGTAATAGCAGAACAACCCTTTTGGATCTTATTAAATACAGCAGCAAAGTTGGATTCTTTAACTCTAGTTTCAAGTAAACTAAATAAAGACAACTTGTGCCTAGCATAAAACCTCATGACTTCCTTATGCTTGGAAGTCTTATTCAAACCACGAACATTCCAAGCACTAAGCATATCCCCCAGGATCCAGGATATGTAATGAAATTCCTGATGATCCTGTCTTGATGGAGAAAAATAAGCCACTTCTTCATGCAGATAGTGTTTTGCCTCATAATTTACTTGCAGATCTTGGCATAAAGATGATGGCTACAGGAGAGGATCTCTTTCATACCCCTCCTCAGGGTGGGAATGTTAATAAGGATCTTATGTCAAATGATATCAAAAGAACTGGCCTAGTAGTTAGTAAAGGTAAAGATAGGACTTGGGATTCTTCTCTTCATTCTTATCCCTTGGCCCCTACTAGATCAGTCCAAATTTGATAGAGAACTGATTGAACAATTGATATCAGGTGATGTGGAGGGAGGGAGGATTGGGAGCCTTACCAAGGGCTCTATGAATATTACATCCTGGAATATTAGAGGGTAAAATAAAACCCTCAAACACAAGGAAGGGAGGAATCTTCTGTTTAGTCAGAATATTGGTATTTTAGGCATTGTTGAAACCCGTGTAAAGAAAGATAAAGCTAAGATTGTTAGAAGAAAGCTTGGATGGATTATAGTGGAATTGGATACATAACTATGCTTATCATAGGAATGGTCGTGTGTGGATTATTTGGGATGATCATGTATATCACATTACTTTAATAAAGGCCATGGAGCAGGGGATTTATTGTTTTATGATCATGTATATCACATGACTGTGGTTTATGCACATAACACAGGTAGGCAGAGACAATATCTTTGGGATTGGATGAAGAACATAGGACACTGGACTAGATCACCATGGATTGTGCTTGGTGATTTCAATGTGGTGTGCATGGCTGAAGAGAAAAAAGGGGGAAAACTAGATATAAGGGATGTTGAGGAATTTGTTAACTGCTTCCATGGATGTGGTCTTGATGATATTTAGTTTAATGGCATCCTTTTCACATGGTGCAATCAACAAAACCCTGATCAGAGAATCTACTACAAATTGGACAGGATTCTTGGAAATGACCTGTGGTTGGAATCCTATCTTGAGGGGTTTGTAGACAATCTCTATAATCCAACCTCAGATAATAATCCTCTCCTATTGAATCTTTGTATTAATCAGCCGGTTAGGGTGAAACCTTTCAAGTTTATTAACTTCTGGGCTGATAGAGATGACTTCATGCAGATTGTTAAGGATTGTTGGAGTGCCCATATTGATGGCAACAACACCTATAAGTTTGTGTCCAAACTTAAGATCCTTAAGCAAAGACTTAGACAGTTTAATAAGCATAATGGGCATGTGTCTACTAAGGCACACTAAGCTTAGCTTGCCTGGCAGGAATGCAAGGGTCACATGATGCTTGACCCTTTTAATAATGATCTCATTAACAAAGAAAGGGAAGCTGGAATAGAATGGCATAGAAGAGATAGAGAGGAGAAGCATTATTTCAAATAGAAAGCCCATATTCAGTATGTTCAGTTAGGTGACTAGAATACTAAATATTTCTATGCAAATGTTCAAATGAGGAACAACAGGAATAAAATCCACAAACTAGTTAATGATTCTAACAAGGATCTTACTAGTGATCATGAGATTCAAGAGGAAATTGTAAGGTTTTACAAAAGACTTCTTGGAACTACTTCTAGTTCCCTATAGGGGATTAATAAATAAGTATGCAATGAAGGCCCTTTGCTTTCTCCAAATTCTGATGAATCTCCTATTATTGTTCCTTCAAGTGTTGAAATCAAGCAGGTTGTTTTTTTGGGGGGGATTGTAAGTCTCCAGGTCCTAATGGCTTTAATGCCTATTTCTATTAGAAGGCTTGGGAAATCATTGGTGGGGACATTGTGGCTATTGTCCAAGACTTTTAGCAGACAAGATACTTGTTGAATCATATTAATAACATTGCTATTACCTTAATCCCTAAGGTCCTTGCTGCAAACAAAGTGAAAGATTTTAGGCCTATTACTTGCTGTAATATCTTGTATAAATTTTTTTTCTAAAGTTTTGGCTAACAGGATGCAACAGGTATTGTCTAATATTATTGATTCCTCTCAGACTGCTTTTGTTAAAGGTCAAATGCTTTATGAAAATGTGCTTATGGTTGCTGAGATTGTGAAGCATTATACAAGGAAAAGCATCAGCCCTAGGATCCTACTTCAAATGGACCTCTAAAAGGCTTATGACTCTGTTGAGTGGAATTTCATCAAGTAGGTCTTAGAAGCTATACACTTTCCCTAGGCTTTTATTGATATGATTATTCAATGCATTTCTACTATCAAAATCTATGTCAATGTTAATGGTGTTCTTACCAAGCCTTTTCTACATAGAAGAGGGCTAAGGCAAGAAGACCCTATTTCCCCCTATCTCTTTGTAATCTGCATGGAGTATTTGCATAAAAGATTGAGAGGGCTATGGAATTATCCTACCTTCTAAGGTCACCCTAGTTGTAGAAGATTGAAGCTCATTGACTTGAGCTTTGCAGATGACCTCCTTCTCTTTTGTAAGGGTGATGTTGGGTCTGCAAAGCATCTTAAAGAGGCTCTTACCCATTTCTCAAACTGTTTTGGTTTGACTGTCAATAACAACAAGACCTCTCTTTTCTGTGCTAGAGTATATGGTGGGGTGAAGGATGATATTCTTGGCATCTTTGGCTGCCCTGAAGGGTCCTTTCCATTCAAATATTTAGGCCTACCTCTGGATCCGACTTATATGGGGATTCAACACTATCAAGCTCTCATTGATAATCTCCTTGGTAAGATTAGGAATTGGACATGCAGATATCTTAGTTATGCAGAAAGAGTCCAGTTGATTTCATTTGTTCTACATGGGACTACAAGATTCTAGGCTCGAATCCTCCCTATTCCTGCAGTAGTGATCTCACATATAAAGAAAATATGTAGGAGTTTCCTTTGGTATGGTTCTTCAGAGGGGCATAAATCAATGGTGTCCTGGAAGATAGTGTATCTACCAAAGAATGAAGGTGGTCTTGTCTTGATTGACCTTAAGGCCTGGAACCAAAATGCCTTTTGAAAATGAATTTGGCAAATTGTGCACAACAAAGAGATCCTATGGATTAGATGGGTGCATGGAATTTATATCAAGAACAATGACATCTCAACTGTTATTATTCATCCATATCACTCTTGGTTGTTTAAAAGTATCATGAAGAATAGATCTGCATTGTTACAACATATTATTAATGGCCATTGTGGCACTGGTAAATATAAGATTCATAAAGCTTATGATGTGCTGAGATAGAGGGAGTGGATGAAGGACTAGTCTTATCTTATCTGTAATCATGTTGGTATGCCTCGTTGCTCTTTTGTTACCTGGCTTGCCTATCACAGAAGACTTCTTACCAGAGATAGAATAAGCAATTAGAATGTACAGGTTCTCACTGATTGTGGCAATTATGTTAGGAATGCTGAAACAATTGATCACCTATTTGTGCATTGTGAATTCGCCTCAACGACATGGAAGCTAATTTTGGATTGGATTGGGATGGAATTCCATTTGGATACCTGGATCCAGCATATGATCCAGGCAGAGCTGAAGATTTGAAGGTGATATTTGGAGTTGTGATTTATGGTATTTGGCAATGCAGGAATTCTTCTATGTTTATTGGGCTCTCCCATCATCCAAGATATATGGTGAAGGACATTATTAAGATATTCTTTATTAGATTGCACTTGTATGATAGGAAGGAGGGGTATAGGAGCTTCATGCATAATTGTGATAGTTTCCCCTAAGTTGTGTATTTTCTAGTTGTTGTTGATGTAGATTCACTTTTGGTATTAATGAAATTTCATTATTAATTACCAAAAAAAATTATTTATACATAAATAGATTTGAACCAGATACAACATACTTATAAAATAGTAAACTAAAAGCATGATCTAAGCCCTAACCCAAAACACACTCGCCATTCCATGTCCTAGTGCAAACTTCCATAACTAAAATTTTGACACAAAAGCTAAAGAAAAGCATAGTATAAATGTAATAAACATACTAAGTAAACACAACCTATTAAAAGTGATAGCATGCAATATTTAAGGTACATATGATCATGCTTAGACTAAATAATACTAGAAAACATGCTGATAGAAGATCAAGGGCCAAATTCACTTGAAATAACTATTCACATTATTTATACTATTCATGTCAAACCCTAATATCACAAAAGGCACTCAAAAGCATTTGGATGATTAGAAACTAATATTGAATACATAATTATAAAATGATAAGGTGCACTCACACATGTTATTAACTCATGATTGCATGATAACATATTATTGTGCTTATACTCAATATCAAACATGATATAAACTAGGGAATACCCAACTACTATACATGATCATATAACAACAACCATGATACTTATGAGGCATGAATAAGACAACTTTATATATAGATATGAATAACAACCATAAATAAGGATATCATACTAAGATATACCATATAGCCAACAGAAGACTGTAAGCCATCAAGGTATCAAACAACCAATACACAATAAGCCAATAGAGGCACAAATAGCCAAGATAATAATAAACTGATAAAAGCACAATAATATGAGGGATTCTCAACCACATGACAATAATCATGATAAAATACTCCATAAGATACAAAAAACCACCCTAGATCTTCACTATGTATGGAAAACATAACACTAACTACCAAAAATGATGTAAGACATCTAAGGATAATAAATTCTACACATATATATAATAGCTGATAGGGAAAAGATGAATTAATGGATACAAGATCTAGTCTCTACGGTCACCCATGTACTAATTCTTAAGTGTTATTATCCCTTAAAGAAACATAAGTCTAGTAAAGTAAGAAGAGTAATAGAGCCAACTTGGGTTCCTACCCAAAGGAAAATATATATAGGAATATAATGCCTAATAAAAGAGCTTAAACCTAGCTCACTAACCCTCAGCTTAGCTACTTTTGAGAGTTGGAGATCTAGACTCATTAAACTTTTTACACCATAATATAACATACAAGAGATAACATACAATATAAAATCCAGATAGGATGAGTCATGGCTCATCGGATACCAAAATACTAAAGATTTTAATGACCCAAAATCAAACTATGGTATGAAGCCCACAATAGATAAGTATAGTAAATCTATGAAACTTTGCAAGGGCATAAGAGCCACCAAACCAAACTCAAAAACCACATATAAACATAATGAGACATAGAAGCCAAAACATAAAAAACCATTAGCTAGGTATAAAAGTGAAGGTAAGAACTTCAAGGGAAAAGACCCATAACAGTAAAAACTAAAGGCATAGAGGCCTAACAAGTCAAATCAAGTGAAACCACTTTAGCTCCAAATTCCAAAAATACTTTGAAACACAAAATAATTATATTTGAGGCCACATAAGACTAAAATGATAATATAAAACAACTTAGAAAAGAAATACTATTCACAAATGATGGAATAATACTAAGAAGCTTAAATATAAAAAAAATTGATTACTTGGAATTACTATTCATAATCAATTACTATTCTTGAGGTAAAGGTTGATAGTGAATGGTCAAAGGTTAACCATTAACCTCTAGCTACACTAAAAAGGCCTATTAGGGTTAATTATCTATTTTTGTAAAAATATATTCCATAAATAAGATTAATCTATCTCTAACCTAGCTTAGGGTAACTAGGCGAAGAACACTTTGAAAGTTTTAAGAATATACATAAGGCGTCTAAACTTTTAACTAATATAAATGCCCTAAATCATGGCCTTTAGCTAACACATTATTGTAATACCACAAAAATTTGCTTAGTTTAATCCCACATCATTAGCACCCTGGTGTGACCGTAGCCGGCACGCAATTTAAACCCTCTTGTTGTCAATTGTAGCACTGGTAAATAAGGGTATCGTTCTAAACCGGGGATTGAGAGGGCTCACCTTTATTTAACTAGCTTGAAAATAAAACTAAAACTAAAAATAAAAATCCTAAATAACACAGAATAAATAAATAAGAAAAATATTAATGGGGGTTATAAAAATAATAATAATAAAATGAATAAATAAAATAAACTAATAATGAAAATAATGGGAAACGATGGGAAATAATGGGAAACTGCAGATATGAGAAATATGTTAGGGAAATAAAAATCCACCACTAGATTAGGTCATACTATAATATTTATTTCTAAGTCAATATTTAATCGTGAGAATGAGATCGACCAAGTTGCACACCAAAAGCAGGTCCATACACCTTATATTACATCCCTTAATTATTTAATACGACGAAGCGCCAATATTAACCCTATTAAATACTAGCAGTATAGCAGCAACAAGCGGCTTCTATATTTAACTAGATTTAATGCATAAGTGTAAGTGGAAGGTTGTCAATCTAAGTACCCATACTTGTACAAAAAGCATGTCTAGCTGTATTTCCTTTCCTTGACCCACACGTATCCAAACGTTTTACCACTTCGGTTAGAATCACAAAATGATTAGGTGAATTATTATCTAACCTAGCTGCAATTTATACATATAAATTCTAGTATATTTAGATGGCTACCTAGCAGGCAAATAATCATACATACTATCACTTATGATGAACCAGAACAAGGCATGCACCAAATAAACTATACTTGACAGAATTATACATATAAACGATAGCAATTAATATAGAGTCAAGAAACAATCTCACGAAACAAAGAAAATAAAATTATAATTCAAATCATAATCTAGGGTTTCAATTCATTCCCTAACAATAAATAATCAGCCACTCATAATTAAAGAATTAATTACACAGAAATATATATCTAAAATATAAATTAAAAATAAGAGAAAGAAATAACCGGAATTAATTTTGGATAAAAGATCAAGAATTTATTCAGATAAAAATTAGTTTTCTCTGAAATAAATTCTACCGATTTTAAATTCTTCCTCAAAATTTTCTTCCTTATTTGCCTTTATTTTCGTGCAACAATTTCTTTTTCTTTTTCTTTTCCTTCGGCTGACACTGACGCTGATGTGCTCGTTACGTGCCTCGAAGTCCATGCCTCTCCTTCCGTGCGTTGGCTCCCTCTTTCTGTCGTGCTTTTCCGTGCGACTTCCTGGCGGCTCGTACTCCTCCGCGTCGAGCCCCTGAAGGCTCTGGCGCCCTCTTTCGGTTCGTTTTGTGTTCGAGGCCTTTGGGCCTTCGGCCTTTGGCCGTTGGTCCAAAGGTCTTATCTTTTTCTTTTTCTTTTAGTTTTCTTTTACTTATAAATAAAACCTGCAAAATAAAATTAAATAAATATTAATAAATAATATTTTATTCTAAATTTACTTAATTTATATCATTTTAGCTCAAATAATAATATTTATGCAATTTTTACCTCTTAAGCATAAAACAATAATTATTCCCCTATATTAGTTAAATAAACTACAAAAAACTAAGATTATAAGGGTATAAAATGTGTCAAAATATGAACTCATCACACCCTAATATAATGCTAATCTCAATAAATCCTATATTATCTTTAACCTATCCATAATCCCTAAACTTTAACTGATTCCAAAAACCTTAACTTTGATAAACTAAAATTTCTAAACTAAACTAAAAACCCGCTAAAATTTCCACTAATCCTAATTACCTTTTGCTAAACTAAAATCACTCTAAACTTATCCTGCAACCTTTCTCTTTTCTTTTCTTTCTCGTTTTTTCTTTTCTTTCTCCTTTTCATTTCTTTCTTCTCTTCCTGCCACCAAATTTGAGCTGCAACTTTTGAATCTGTGTAACTTGCACCATCCACGTACACCATCCACTTGCCTCCTTCCTTCTTTTCTTCTTCTCCTTCTGCATCCTTATCTATGCAGACCTACACCCCGTCGTACACCCATCTCCCCTACCATTCTTCTTCTTCTCATGCAACACTTCCATCAACCATCACCACCCTCACCCTGCAGTTATTACCCTACCCTAACCATCCCCTGCAACCATCACCATCACCTTGCAGCTGCACAATCACCATCATCACCATCGCACGCCCGCACCCCTTATTCTTTTTCTTCTTCCGGCTCACACCACACACGCACACATGAATGTATACATATATACCTCACACTCTCCCTATTTCTCTTTGGTTTTGCCTCACTCTGCTAATATTTGTGCCAAAGAGCCATTACCAAGCTCCCTCTTCCTTCCCCTTTCCTCCTTCTCCCTTTTCTTCTTCTTCTTCTTCTTCTTCTTCTTCTCCTTCCTCTCCCTATTTTGGCTTTCACATCACCGTCTCCCCCCACCATGCACCACCTCGGCCACCACTCACTGCCCTTTAGCTAGTGGACTGACCACCAAGGTCACCCCAACCTTCTCCCACGTCGTCACTGGCCATCGTCGTTGACTGCCACCTCTTTTCCCTTCTTCTTCCTCTCATGTGTTATAGAATTGTAAAGTGCACGACCAGTGCACCGCCTGCTACATGGCCGTGTAACACTTAAAATCCCTTTCTACACAGTCGTACAACCCCTACACCATATGATTGTACATAATTTTCCCCTCTGTCTATTTCTACACTACCGTGCAAATTTTACACCACCTGACCATGCGTAAATTATTCTCTCAAATTGTTGAGCACTGGTGCTACACAACCATGCAACTTTTGCACCGCTTGGTGGTGCAACCTCTTTTTTGGTTGTGCACCCCTATTTTCACCCCCCAAACATCAACCAAACACCACCAAAATTTAATCATAGCTCCCCACACATTCCTCTACACATCCACATATCTCAAGCTCCTATTTAAATATGGTTATACCTATTTTTATCCTCTTTATCTTTATTTCTCCTTCGGTTTAACTCGTTGAGCCTAACCATAAATTTTATCATTTTGTAGGTAGTATTCTAGTAGCTTCAGAGGAGGAAGTCTAGGATTTGCATGCTTAGAGCCTGGTGTCCTAGTTGGTAAGGATACTATTCAATGTTTAGGATTTTTTATGATATTTACTTGTATGGCTATATGTGTTTTTCATGATATTGTTACTATATTATATAATATATGTTGATATTGATAATTTGTGATGATATGAATGTTATATTGAAAGAAAATAAGAATTTGGTAAGAGATATCATTATGTTATGATTTGTGATGATAATATCATATTTATGTTGAAAGGAAATACTAATTGTTAAGAGATATCATTATGTTATGATTTGTGACGATAATATCATATTTATGTTGAGAGAAAATAAGATTTGGTAAGAGATATCATTATGTTATGATTTGTGACGATAATATTATATTTGGGAAAATATATCTATAGTATGAAGTATGGGTTGAATGATGATAATGTCATAATTGTGAAAATATGTCTTGTGGTATGAAATATGGGTTGGTTGAGTTGTGATAAATGGGATTAAGGTCTCTCATGAGGTATGATGATAAATGGAGACTTGGAGAAATAATATGTATAAAAGGTATAAGATTTTATAAAATAAAGGTGTTAATTGTGTTTAAAGGGTAACTTGGTCATTATGGGATATTACAGAAGTTTTGGTAATTTATGTGTTAGGATAATAAAGTTATGACAATAATAACTTGAGTAATTCATGGGATTATTATCGTGATTTAGGGTTCTTAGATGTTTAATAGTAAATTTGGGGCAAGCTATCCTGAAATGTTAATATTAATATTCCATATTCAGGGTTTAGAGGTTATCTATTAGAATTAGAAATGATGAAAATTTCATGTGAAGTTTTATGACAATTCTATGGGATTTGGGCTTGGATACATCAGTGATTAATATATATATCAGGATGAGATTACTAAATCAAACTCATAGGAATTAGGTTGTGCTTTTTGGGTATGATATATAATGATGGGATTTGGGTGATGACATAATTTAATGTGAGTAGAACAACCAACATGGGAGATTGAACACTAAAGGAAGTGTAATTAGGGTTTAACAGGACTTAAGGATTTGGACCTATATTATATGCATATTTTTTTTACTGTGTCCATGCTTAAGAATCAATCTTGAATAAGATACTAATCACTTAAATTGAAAGAGCACATGAGTAGGGCTATGGTGATTATTTTTCTAAACCTATATATATGTATTCCCGTTCCATCAGAGAGATTAGTGGCTCGAGAGCGTTCTGCCCTGAGAAGATGTTTTAATCTCTGTTCCACCAGAAAGAATAGTGGCTTAAGTTTTTGTCCCTAAAAGTTTCAAATCGTTCTACTAGTTAAGAATAGCAGGGGTCCCTACTCATCGTGAAATAAAATATATTTTCATAACCTATGAGAAAGATACTAATGATTTATAGTCGAAGAATACGTGAGTTAGGATCAGAGTGATATATTACCGTTCCATCGGGTAGAATAGTGGCTCGGGCGTATTCTGCCTCGAGGAGATGTTTTTAACCTCTATCTCACTAGAAAGAATAGTGGCTTGGGAGCATTCTACCCCGAGGATATGTTTTTAACCTCCCTTCCACCGAAAAGAATAGTGACTCAAGTGTGTTATCCCCGAGAGTTTCATACCGTTCCACCGGTTTAAGAATAGTGGGGTTCTTATACTCAACGTATATAAAAGAATGAAAATAGACTATACTTAATAAAAGGATCTAGATCGTAATATATCTTATGAGATGTTCATTTACTTGGTTATATTCCTTTGTTATCTAATGTGGAAGCATGTGCTATTTATATTCCTATTTCGATAGTATTGTTCCCTTACTCAGTATGCAGCATACTGACCACCCGTTTTATGGGTGCTGCTCATTCCCATGAGCAAAAGGCCCTAGATCTTGTGTGCAAATTTTAGAGGATAAGGTAGAAGACTTTATGGCCTATGAAGCCTTATGTGGAGATGAGTGACTCCATCTATGTTGGGATCAGGTGAAAATTAAACATTATCTGGGTTATGCATTAAATTAGATACCTTTTTGGACTCTTGATCTACAATATCCTCCTTTTATATTTTGTATTGCAAAACTTGGAGTTAAGCTCTAAACTCAGTATTTGTACTATAAATGTCCTTTTTTTTTTTTACCAATTTCTTTGTATTACCTTAAACTTTTTAGCCTTGTGATTGATGTGAGGATGATTGCATAAACTAGAATTATGTCGATCATGGTGATAACCCCCACTATTTTTACTTAGTTACTTCCGCTGCAAACGAAATTTTTCAATAGTAAAACTTGGGGTGTTACAATTGTATAGAAAATTTTATTTATAAATTACAAATAACATCATGGTAACATCAAATTAACCTAAAAACCATAATATACTAAAGAAAAATTGAGTTTTCTCAAGAAAATTCATATTCAACCTATACTCATCAAACCTGAAAGCATAATTTAGAGCATCTAAACATACTCAAATAAAGGCATGTTTTATATCCAAGTTCATCCAAAAGTTGCAAGCTATGTAATGGTAATAATTAATTAAATAAAACATTAAAGGATCAAAACCAAGACCTAAGATTGAAATCCCCTAATCCCACAAAACATGGCATAATCAAAGAATAACACACTAAAGCATGCTAACACCAAAATATATCTACTTTTAGTATATATTATTTTTACCTTTAATCCTTTAAGCTCTAATATAAAGAAAAAAGAAAGATAGAGCTTATAAGAGTCATAGAAAATTTTAGGGAAGATAATCATCAAAACTAAAACAAAATAAAAGGAATTAAAAGGGAAAGGAGGATAAACTCTTATCTAAATATTAGAAAGAAAACCAAGCTTTATCCATTGAAGGAATGGTCATGTAAGGCCACGAAATTTAGGGATATAAGGAGGGATAATTATGTCATGGAAGGGAATAAGGTAGAGGAAGAAATGAATCCAAAAATATCTAAGTTAGAAACCTTAAGTGCTAAGTTAAAGATATAAGGGTATGAGGGTAAATTTATATATGAAAATATTTACACAAACACCAATAATGGAGGAGGCCAAAAATGATCCCAAATGATACCCTCATCCATTAATGACATAAAGGAGTGGCTAGGGAAAGAAGGAAGAAATTACATCTAATGGTTAAAAAGTAATTAAAGCTTAAAGAAGAAAAATCTAATCTTACTACACTCAATAATGCCAACCAAGAAATGAGGGGAGTAATGAGGGATTATTATCCATAATAACTATGAGCTTTCACTAAGAAGTTGATGCATATCATACCATAATTTTAGTTCATGTATATGATAGAGGAGTGTGTTGCTTGATATGTATATTCTGTGATAAAAACGGGCCCCTCATATTTCCTAACATGGATCATGTTTGTCTACAGAATATTTTGGGGTGAATTTTAGGAAAATATTGAGAGTAGAGAAATTAACATAGGGGCCCCATGTTTCTTAAATATGGACTATGTTTTTTGGATCTTTTACAAAACATGTTATTTTACCCTATAGAATTTTATCCGATATAAAAGAGATGTGATAAAACCCTAGCCATCAAGTCAAACGTGTGAATTTTCTTCTACTCTATTGTGTTCTCTTTGTTTTAGAAAATTACTAATTATGTGATTTTTTGAGTTATTTGCTCAATCCTCTTGTAATTACACAATTATACGAATAAATATCTCTAGTTTTTCCCCTTATTGTTTAATCTTGTGATTGAATTCTCAATTGGTTCAATTGTCGTGTTAGTTCTAGTAATTATTCAGATCTAGTCTTATTAAACTACAATCAACATTATTTTACATTCAACATTTTTTTCTCTCAACCTATTGTGCACTGGTGTTGCACAGCCGTGTAAGTTTTGCACCATCTGGCCATACGTTTTATTTTCTCTCGGCGCTGCACAGCCATGCAACTCTTGCACCGCCTGGCTGTAAAACTTCCCATTTTAGCTGTGTAACCTTATTTTCACCCAAATCTTGTCCAAACACCACCAAAATTTAACCATATCTCCACCACATATTCTTCTACACTTCCATACAATTCAAGCTTCTATTTGACTCCAATAAATTCTATTTTTACCCTTCTCGACCATAATCTCTCTCTTAATTTTTAACCTCCGATCCTAATTGTATTTTATCTTGTTTTTATAGGTGATCTTCTGGTGATCTCAGAGAAGGTATATGGTTTACATGCATGGAGTCAGTGTCCTTGTCGATAAGGATACATGTCATAGGTAGGGTTTTATGTGCTCTATGTATTTTCTTTATATATAGTTTTTGTTGTGTATGTTGTATGGAATAACTTATTTATGGAAAAATTATGAAATGATGTTCTTGAGAGTAATGAAATTATGTAAGTACATGTTTGGGTATAATATGGGATACAAGGTATCTATGGAGAACTAAGGATATGTATTTCGGATATTGATTGAAATTTATATGTTTTGGGTTGAATAAGGCTTTGAGAGAATACATTTGTCTTGAATTACCCTGAAGGTATTATGATCATTTGAGGATAATTATGTGGTTGTACTTATGTTGTTCCATTGTATGTCTTGTGCATTTATATGAGTTCGGCATGATAATGTAGAATCAACTCTTAATAAGGTACTAATCATTTAAAATGAAAGATCACTTGAGTCAGGCTAAGGTGTTTATATGGCTCTGTTCTACCGGATAATAATAGTGGCTCGGGTGTATTGTCCCCGAGTGGTGTTTCTGACCACTCCACCATTTAAAAATAGTGGGGTCCCTGAACTTAATATAAATAAAAAAAAATTGAAATATGGTATATCTAATGAAGGACTTGGAATCAGTAATTGTCTGGCATTCTTTGATTTGCGCATGTATGATTTGCTTATGAGAATTTTTGTATTATGAGTAACCCTGCTTGATTGTACCATTACCTTACTTAGTACGTAGCATACTTATCACCCATTTTATAGGTGCGACTCATTCCCACGAGTAGATATGCCCTTTTTTGTAGGTGATTGATGATTATTAGCTTGATGTGCTTACCTTGGGTGAGCTTTAAACAAATTGGTAAACGGTATGGTTATTCTGGATATCTCTATCTCTCTTTGGACTCTTAGTCCTCTATTTTCACTATTTATTTCCTTCTCTCTATTTTATATCCTGTATCGCAATGGTATCAAGTGCTTTCCACACCTGATTCCTAGGTATAAGGTTCCTTTTGCCTTGCACCCGACATAAACTAGGCATAAGGAGTGCCTCTTCTATGTTACAGTAACACCACCCTAACCCAGCACTCAACCTTTACCTATTTCTATTTCACGTAACTCATTCCTTACCCTATCCTCTTTACCACTTAGCAACCTACATCCCAATCATCCTTCACACTTCCTCTTGTGCATGAAACCAACCTATACCCTATTTCCCTTTATTTTTTCGTTCTACTATTCTCCATCCCCCCCACTAATTCCCCTCATTTATCCTTCTCCTTGGTTTTCTCTACATTTTCCCTAGCATGTGCTCCTTCTAATTCGCAACCAAACTCCACCCACAACCTCGTGTGATCATCTTCAACCTACGCACAAACTCCTATGCAACACTACCACCTATTTTGCAACTCCTACCTCTTTCCTCTTCTTCCCATCCTTCCCTGTCCTTTTCCCTACCTTACACCACCCTTTTGTGCAGAAAAACATCACCCAACATCCTCTATTTTTGTGCAAAACCACTACCTTCATCACTAGACTCATGTTGCCCCCTTTAGCTACATCAAACCCTAGTGGTTCCTATCCCTAAATAGTGTGAATTTTTCATACATTTCTTCCCCTAGGTGTGTACATCCTTCATGTAGAGAACCCCTAATAGAATGCTTGATTTGCATCACCTAACCCTTACTGTGTGAATAATTCACCTACTCCCTAATGTTGTGTCAAAATCTTACATTGATGGGCCTTTTTAGCATGATTTTTTCAAACCCATCTCCTCAACAGCATAGACTTGGGATGATAATTTTGTTTAACTTTGTTTATCTTATTTGGATGTTATTATGTTATTAGTATGTGCTAGATTCTAATATGGTTTGTTATCTTTGTTTAAGGTAAAGAAAGAAGGTTTTTGGATGCTAGAGTTTGATGTTTGTTTACTTAGAATATAAGGTAACCCATGTGTTATTTTAAGAATAAGGAAATCACATGATGGCATATTAAGGTGTTATTCTATTAGGTAGTATTTATTTCCCTAAGCATGTCTTATCATGTTAAAAAAATATAAGTATTTTAACATGAATTTATGGGTCTTAAGCATGTTAAATTATTTATGATATGAAGTGTATGAAAGCATATTATAAAAGGTTAAATTTTGTGGATTAATTATGCGTGATGTATGAGAATGTAAATATATAGCATGATAAATTTAATTTGGGAATGGTTTACTCTCTAGAGTTAGCTACCCTAGAGATAAGGTAAAAGTCCTCAATCTGGTTTGGTTTCACTAGTGTGCCTTAGTGCCCTAGTAAGGCCCTAGTCTACTCTATAGGTGGCCTACGGGTCTTATAGAGGGTAATGATACATAAGGATTATATGACCTAGGTTATAGGACACTGTGTTGCCATTAGTGTGTTAACATGACTAGTGTACTTTATATATCTATGGACTATATGGTTAGGAGGGTATTATATTGTCTTTGTGTGCCATATAGCTAGAGTACTTTATACATCTCTAGGTTGTCACCTATATCCCTTGAGTAATAAAATAGGAGTAATTATTTTGTGGTTATCAGTAATGTATTGGATTGTGGTTTGGTAGTTGCATTCATGCCCTACCTGAGGTTTTGTTTGGATTAATTATGATGGAATGGTTTAAAGGGTACTATGATACCTGTGTGCCTCAATAAGACCAATGTACTTCATACGTCTTCATCTTAAATTATCTACATTTGGTTATTGTAATTAGATTTGAATGGATTGTGATAGTTGCCTTAGTTCCCTACCCTAATATTTATAAGATTAGTGATTGTTTAAAAAAAATGGTTAAGAATGGTTTGGTGGTTTCCCTTCTTGGATCACCCTTAGAATGTTTTGGTTTATTAAGTTTCATATAATGGGTAAGTGCAATGGTATGTTGAACATGTGGCCTTGGTGATAAATATTTTTCTAGCATTTTCATATCATGTTATCACATGTATGATTCGATGTGTTTATGCTACGTTTCTCTTGTGATACTTTCTATGTGTCCTATGTGACCTTTACATACTTAGTATTGTGTAGTCATTGACTCAATATCGTTGTACTAATGGGTTTCATTTTTAAGCTCTCCTACCTACACAATAGGTAGTTGTGACTTTGTATAATTACTTTAAGGGTACTTCTTGATGGTTGGTGATTGGGTTGAGAGTTAGGACAATGCGGTGCTCGCTTTGGCATTTTTGATTTGGGTATCTCTTGGACTCTTATGCCCCTTGTCTATATTTTTTCTTTGATGGCTGTAACCCATGTCTTATTTTTTTTATGTCAAAACAACGTAAATCTATATTATAATTTATTATATGCTTTTTATCATTATTTTTCCTAATTTAAGCATAAGAAACATTTTAACCTCTTCACTTAATGTAAGAATGGTGGAGGAAACAGAACTTATACTCAGTTTGTAGGTAACACCCTATGTTTTTTAATGTTTTAGCTTCCAAAATTTACTCTTTTAAACGAAATTTTTAAGTACTAAAAATGGAGGTATTATAGATTCATCCAAGTTTTCTATTTTTAATTCTATTCTTATTTTGATTGTTGTCCAATCCTTGTCTAAGCCTTCTAATATTGCAGCATCCTTCTTGTTAATCATATTTTTAGGTTTTATGATTACTTTTTTCTGACAACTTGAACCTTATACCAACTAATTCGTCCAAAATTCTACCAAAAGAGTTTTTTGTATATAGCCACACATTACCTACCATATTGATGAAGCCAATCCACAAGTACACGGATTCGTTGTAGCACTTCAAGGTTGTATCCCACAAGAACTTCGTAATTGAATACCAGACTTCATCATTTTAGCTATCTAGATCATTATGGAGTGGAAAAACATGTAGGTTGGTAGTGAAAATAAATATAATAACTAACTGATTATAGATTCTAAAACGATAAATATAAAGCCTAAGATTGAACTCTGATCTCTAAATTGGTATCCGACAATGAAATAATGTTACATTGTAATTTAGTTTTATGGTTGTGAACAATCGGTCTAAACATGTTCATTAGCCTCTTTTAAGGTCTAAGTGCCACCGATTCTATAGGCCCTGAGAACCAAAAAACTACATCCTCGATCATTTGAATTCCTGTTCATATGTTAATTTATGATAATGTTTTTCAACCATTTAGTTGTAAATAATATCTAAATCGGTTGGATTCGGTCAAATCTGACTTAAAATGATCAATCCTAACATATGAAACAACACATACGAACTAAACATACAACATATACTTTAATTCATCATATTAATAAAAAACTGCATCTAATTCAATCCTAGAAAAAAGAATTAATCACTTATGATTGCAAGGAATTAAAAGAACCATAAATTGCATAACAAATATAATAATGGCATAAAAATTTACAAAATAGACAATGGATTGAATTAATTGTAAATTAAAGAAGAATATAGTTGATTGCCGAGATGATTGTACACGAAACTTGCACTAAAAATTGGAAATTAAAACTAAGAAATTAAAGACATGTTACATGAGGTTTTAACTTGGGAAAAGAGAGGAAGAAATCCTTCAAAATTTCCTCCAAAACAAATTTCCAAAGAAGTCCCCAAAAAACCCCCTAACAACTATCCATAACACAGGCTACAATGTGTGACGATGATTGTGGGTAACTGCTGTTACACTGCCGTGCAAGGTCAGCGCGGACTAGCTATGTTTCATTCTTGGCCTCGACCTAGCTCGCTCTACTCCTGCACGGCTGTACAAGATCTACACAGCCTGGTTGTGCAGCATTCTGGTCTTCAAATGTTGGCTACATTTGTGTTGCATGGCTGTACAAAAGGTTGCGTAATACTATTTTCTTGTCTCTTTTAACATCTTGGCTTTTTTTAGCTCTTTAACTTCCTAGACTCCTCCATAAACATGCTAGGTTGATTTATCTTCCTTTAATGCCTCTCATACTTGGTTTTCTCCTTCGAATATATGCACTACTTCTTTAAATTTGTGTGTTCTTATGAAAATCCCTAAAAAACAAATACCAAGAGAACAGTAGTGCAAACTATAGACTTCAACCACAATAAAATACATATTGCAAACCGAATAAAGTCTTAAAATGAAGGCAAAGCAAAGCGAAAATATAGAAAATATTCACTTTATCAACTCCCCCATGCTTATCCTTTGCTTGTCCTCATGCAAATATATATAAAACAGAAAGAAAACAAAAGGAGATTAGAGCCTCAAATGATAGGACAAACTACACGAACAAGATATACAATTGCAAGATCCACCTATACTGCAAGCGTTAATAGTAGAAAAAAGAAAATAATGTCGTAAATACCCTTTTATCTTGACTCTCAAATCAGTATTATCATGAAACTCTAAGATGGTTTAGGATCATATAGATGCTCATCCTTACGAGACAAAGGTTAAATAAGGTTATAGACTTCTTCTCTTTAGGAAAATGTAAACACTGTACACTTGTGTGTTTTAGAGATGTAACTATTTTGCTCAAAATTCTATTAGCCGATAATGATCGACCATATGCTTGCACACATTCTCGTTCTCCACCACTCGAAGACATTCTATAATAGAAAAATCATGAGGCCTTATTAAGGTTGTGATGGGGCCAGGGTCATGGGTAGGATAATTCTAGGACTGTAGCTAATGGTCTAAGAGCTAGCAAAGCAGCAACTTCAAGTATATATCTCAAAATTTGAGATCGATAACTCACTACTCACTCCCCAAATAACAACCAAAGCCCTTTTCCAACAAGTCTTTTTACCTATAAAAAAAAGTAGATGCTAATTCCCCACATCACCTTTCTATATTATTTTATTATATATATATATATATATATACAAAGAAATAAAGCTACTATAATATATAATACAATTTTAGATAGAGTAATAGCTACAATAGATCATTTTTTTCATGTACACAACTCTCCAAACACCTTTTTTTTATCACACACACATGCTTATTTCTTGACATACCTACACCAAATAGGTTAGAGAGTTACCACTCTCAAGTTTCAGATAAGGGTAAGGTAATAACTCAAAATTATGGCTACCAAGTAGGTTTATGATTAAATGAACAAGTCTCAGGCTCAAAGGGATTAAACAAAGGAAAAAAAATGTCCTTTAGTAGGCCATGTGGCTAATGTAGCTATAAAAAGAAAGCATTTACCTCAATCACATTAATGCATGCACAAGTCATATGTAGTCTCGAAGAGAAATCATGCAAGTTTTTGTTTCACATATCGGGGGAGAAAACACACAGTTAGAAAATAGCAAGACTTTATAAGAGATGGATTGTCTATAAAGCTCAAGATCTCACTGATTCTTTTGCTACTAGTTCTATTTCCTATGTCTTGGTCTAGATGGGCAAATCCACAAAGATGAACCACTAGAGTGCTAAAATAATAAGTAGGTTGAGAGTCTATCAATTGGATATTTCATGCTTAAAAAAATTTTAAAGCATTTTCTTTATACTTGCTCATAACCTATAGGTCTCACTAGTGTATGATCAAGCTATGTAGAGAATTATGTCATATTGTCATCGTAGACCTATCATTTCCTAAATTTTTTTATTTTTTATTTTTTTTTTAACAAAGCAAACACACTAATCAACAATCCTAAAACAAACGTAATAAATAAAGAAAAAACACACTAAAAGAAAGAGGAAACAAAGAAAAGTAATTAAAGTGGCAAATATCAAACATACCTCAAACTCCCCCATGCTTAAAGAACACATTGTCTGCAATGTGTGATCGGTGTACAAGTAGGGGAAAGGATGAAGTGAACTCACTAGGGTGGGGGCAGTGGTGGGAAACCGTGCTTGAGATGCCATTAATACATTTGGTGTATCATTGTGTTCATTTGGTCGATGGAAGCGCTAGTGTCTCAAAGACTCACACTTTGTGCATCAAGCATATCGAAACGATCATCGATATGTTGGAAACGGGCATCCAAAGAGGTGCCAGAGGAAGAAGGACTTGCGTTTATAACAAAATATGAAGGCATTGGGAGAGGAAGCAGTGATAGATCGGGCGCCTCTTTAGGAAAGTCTGGATTCTTTTCTGAAGGGGGGAATAGGTTGACTAGGGTGAGGTGTGGTAGGTGAAGGTAACCAGTTAGTTCTTTCATTATCAATGAGAGTGGTGAAAGCTTTGTTGGGTAATGGATACCACACTTCCTAATTATAGAATAAGTAGAATTGTAGCCTATCTTGCACAATTAGTTTCATGTTAGTGCAAGTTCCCAACCTTAAATATGCTGTTTGAAAGTTATCAAGGATTTCGTGTACATTATATCTAAGCTAGCCGGTGATGTATGTGATAATGCCTCTTATGATGATATCACTAGTAAGGTTAGTACTAATAGTACTTAGGTGATCGGCTAGATAACACCTCCATCAAGGGCATCATCTAGGAGCATAGCAAAATGCTCTAGTTTTTGTACATTCCTTTAGCTTTCCCCCTCCCAAAAAGCATCCCTGCCAATAGCCTTTAAATGTGTCTCAAGGTTGGGTTATAGATTAATGAGGTCTTAATGTGGTGTCTGCTATAAGGCCTAAGAGCACATCCCCTCCTAGGCATGGAGATTTGAGTCCAAAATTCTTAAGGATCCCACAATTGTGATTCCTCAATAAGTCTCCGACCAATAGCAGGAAAATGAAGCAAATACGAGAATCTTGATAATGACATTTTTTTAGACTCATTGAAAAGCCTAAAAGAAATGGAGTTTCCTATCAGGTCAAAATAAAACGAACTAAGGAACTCAAGGGTGAATCTTTTGCTCGTGTGGTGTGCATGCATAAAGAAATGGGCTAAATCACCTCTAACAAGCAAATAATCAACATCCTCTTTGATCCCTAATGTCTAAAGACATGTCCAGTCAATGTATCAAGTAGGTGTAATGTTTTGAGAAATGATGTCATCGTAGAGTTCTTTATCATCGGGATTGGCGAACGCAATGTCGTAGGGAATAGAGGGTTAGGTATTTAAGGTTTTACCTTTACCCCTAGCTTAGCATGGTTGTGGTCTTGAGGATTCCCCTTCATGTTCCTTTTTACTCATCTTTTTTCACCTATTTGGTTTCATATTTACATTTTACCTGCGAAAATAAGATATTGTTATTCTTATTCAAACAAAACACATTCTACCGATGAGATTATGAAGCAATTTCAACAAAAATCAAAACTTGTGCAAATTCCATATGAATTAGAGAATATTTTATGAATTAAAATTATAATATGAAGAGGAAGGGCAAGAATAAGGGAAAGAGAAAGAAAAATCAAACCGGTGAGGGACTGCCCATGTGTCCTTATGCTAAGCCCATGGAAATGTATTTGCAGGGTAAAAGAATGTGGTGGTGTGTGTGGTGGTGAGGAATGCTGGTGATAGTGGTGTCAATTAGATATATCTTAAAGTTGGGGTGTTAGGGTGAGTTTTGATGAAGGTAGGAAGAGAGAAGAGGAAGATGAGTGGATGGTGGTGCAGGTGGTGCACAGTTGTTGGTGCACAATGGATATGAGGGTGGTGTAGGTGTTCAACATGTGCACGCGTGTTGGTGGTGCATGGGTACACGAGTGCTAGTGCATGGGTGATCAAAGAAGAGGGGGTGCAGGTGTGGAATGGGTGCATGGGCAGTGAGGAATGCAGTGGGTGCACAAGTGATGGAAGAATAGGGGTGGCGCGGTGGTTGCAAAGATGCAGATGGTTAGAGATTGTGCAGGTGGTGGTGAGGAATGGTGTGAGTATGGGGAAGGAATAAGTGCACAGGGTCTAGGATTGAAGGGAAGATGATGACAGATGAAAAAAGTTGGGGGTCATGGGCATGTAGTGCATGATTTTGTGGAGAAGAGTGAGGTGCACGGTTATGTAGGAATTTCATGGCTTGGTTGTGCAGAGAGGAATATGGGGAGGCATAAGCGTGCAAGATCAGCACAGGCTTGTCGTGCACAAAAATTGGTCTCGACTTGTGGTTACAATGTTCTGCACGGTTGTGCAGGGCTGGCACGGGCTGGCCATACAGCTTCCCTAGTCTCGAATTTGCTTCAAATTTCGGCATCAAAGTTTTGCACGGCCGTGCGGCAGGCTGTGTCGAGTCCATACAACCTGTTTTCTTCAAAATTTTGATTCCTCTTCCTTAATAGGTTCCTCTACATCCTATAATATCCATTAAAGAGCTTATAATAATAATGAGGTATGTTAAAACATTGCAAAAAAAGAGAAAAAAAACAAAGGTTAAAAGAAGAGAAACAACAATAAAAAATCACACAAAAGTATGGGTTGCCTCCCATGGAGCACTTGTTTAGGGTCCGTAGCTCGACTGAAATATATTCAATTTGATGGTGGGTTGGGAAGGGTGAAGGTTCCTAACTTATCAATCGGAGATCCCGCAAAAAATGGTTTCAAACTCTGCCCATTTACCTTGAAGGTTCTCGTGGATTCACTCCATATTTTGATTGCTCCAAAGAGATACACCTTGCGCACTTGGAATGGTCCCAACCATCAAGAGCGTAGATTACCCAAAAAGAGCTTTATACAGGAGTTGAATAGGATTACCAGATCTCCTTCTCTAAATTATTTATGAAGAATATTGTTATCATGCCATCTCTTTGTTCTCTCTTTGTATATCTTGGCATTTTTATAAGCATCTAATTGCAACTTGTCAAGTTCATTGAGTTGAAGTTTCCTCTCCTCTTTAGCTTCCTTTAAATATAAATGAATACTCATAATAGCCCAATGTTCCTTGTGTTCCACCTCAACCAGAAAATGACATGACTTTCCATAAACTAATAGAAATGGTGTTGTGCCTGTAGGAGTCTTGTTAGCTGTCCAATAAGCCCAAAGAACGTCATCTAGCTTTAAAAACCAATCTTTTCTCGATCTAGATACTACTTTTTTTTCAAAATTCCCTTTATCTCCCTATTTGTGATCTCCACTTTTCCACTAGTTTGAGGGTGATAAGGTGTAGCCATTTTGTGAGTCACACCATATTTCCTCAAGAGTGTGCTTAGAACCTTGTTTGCAAAGCGAGATCCTCCATCACTAATCACAGATCTCGGAACACCAAATTGAGGGAAAATAACCTTTTGAAATAGCTTGAATACTACCTTCATGTCATTGGTCGGAAATGCCAATGCTTCTAGCCATTTCAAGACATAATCCACCGTTACTAAGAGGTACTTGTTGTTGTGTGACAATGGAAAGGGTCTCATAAAATCAATCCCCCACACATCAAATAATTTGACTTTGAAGATGTTGTTTAATGCATCTCATTCCTCCTTGATATTTTTTGAATTCTTTGATAGCAATCACACCTAAGAGCATAACTCCTCACATCCTTGAAGAGCATAGGCCAATAAAATCCTGCTTGAAGCACCTTTACAGCTGTCATGGAGGTGCTTGCATGCCCACATATAACGATGAATGACAATGGGATATTACTAGCTAGTACTTTGTCCTCGGGCACGCACCTCCTAAAGATCTCATATGCACATCGTTTATAAAGGCAAGGATCATCCCAGTAGTAGTGCTTGACATCTGAAAGGAATTTCTTGCAATGTTGGTAAGATAGGTCTCCTGGTAGTACCCCACAAATGATATAACTCACAAAATATGCGAACCAAGTGACTTGGAGGCTCTCAATAACAAATAGTTTATCATCAGGAAATGAGCCATCAAATGGGCTCTCATCTCCTTCTTCTTCATTCATCTCTTGCCTAAGTCTAGAAAGGTGATCTGCGACCACATTTTTAGCACCCTTCTTATCCTTTATCTCCAAATTGAACTCTTGAAATAGAAGGATCCATATAATCAACCTCGGTTTCACATTCTTATTGGCCAAGAGATGCCTAAGAGCTTCATGGTCATTGAACATCATAACCTTTGATCCAACAAGATAATACCTGAATTTGTCCAAGGAAAACACCATAGCAAAGAGCTCCTTCTCAATTGTGGCATAATTCATCTGGGCACCATCCAAAGTTCTATTGGCATAGTATATGGCTTATACCTTCCCTTATTTTCTTTGCCTGGGTATAGCCCCAATAGCATAATCACTGGCATCACACATCACCTCAAAAGGAAGGCTCCAATTGGGGGGTCTCATTATTAGGGTAGATGTTAAAGCTTCCTTCAACCTGATAAAAGCATCTAAACAAGACTAATCAAATGCAAAAGGAACATCTTTGATAAGTAATTGGGTTTGAAGTTTAGCAATTTTAGAGAAAGATTTAATGAAATGCCTATAAAATCTAGCATAACCTAAAAAAATCCTAACTACTTTGATATTGGTTAGGGGTGGCATTTTAGCAATGATATCAATCTCGGCCTTATCAACTTCAATTCCATGGTTAGATATTAAGTGACCTAAAACAATCCCTTCTTGTACCACAAAATGGTATTTCTCCCAATTAAGTACAAGGTTCACTTCTTTACATCACTTCAACACTTTAGCAAGATTATCCAAACAGTCATCAAAAGAAGTTCCATTGACAAAAAAGTCATCCATAAACACTTCCATGATATTTTCAATAAAATCAAAGAATATGGACATCATACATCATTGGAAAGTGACTGGAGCATTACATAAGCCAAATGGCATCCTTCTGTAAGTAAAGGTGCCATATGGACATGTAAATATTTTTTTCTTTTGATCACTAGGATGAATAGGGATTCAAAAAAACCCCAAATAACCATCTAGATAACAAAAATGGGAGAGTCTAGCCAACCTCTCCAACATTTGATTGATAAATGGAAGGGGGAAGTGATCTTTTCGGGTGGCATTGTTTAACTTCCTATAATCAATGCACATATGCCATTAGGTGACCGTTCTTGTTGGAATAAGCTCATTTTTCTCATTTTGTATAACGATCATGCCTCCCTTCTTAGGTACCACTCTCACTAGGCTCACCCACTCGCTATCTAAGATAGAGTAGATGATCTCCACATCAAGTACTTAATTACCCCTTAACGATCTATTTCATGTTTGGGTTTAATCTCCTGATTTTCATGTTTTGTAGATTTTCCTTTTTTATTGTGCGTAATCTCGATTATCCATCATGATGTATTCTAATAATGCATGAAAATGGGGGGATTAATTCCTTTGATATCATCAATGAATAACCTATGGCATCCTTATGCATCCTAAGGACTTCAAGTAAATTTTCAACTTCCCTATGACTCAAGTTACCATTCACAATAACAAGATATTCACCATTTGAGTCAAAGAACTCATACTTGAGTGAGGAAAGGAGTGGTTTTATTTCTACCTTAGGTGCATCCTTTTCTTTACATACCGGGTCATCCAATTCCTTCTCAACTTTAGCCACCAATTCAGGTTCTTTTGCATAGATAAGGTTTTCCTCAAGCATGGTAGCATAAGCAGCCACCTCCTCATCACCATCATCAAGCACTCCATTCTTCATCAAGTATTTCTCTAGCAAATCACTTGAGATCAAGTTAGCAAAGTCCTCTCGAATCATCATGTCCACTGTATCAATCCTACAGTAAGTGTCATCAAATAATGGAAATTTTACTGTAGAGGGTAAATCAAAATTCACTTTCTCATCCCTAATATTGAGAGAAATCTTATCATTTTTCACATCAATTACTGCTCCCGTAGTAGCCAGGAAAGGTCTTCCCAATATGATAGGGATTTAAGCATCCTCTTCTATCTCAAGAATAACAAAATCAATTGGAATATAGAACTTACTGACCTGGATAGGTACATCTTCTAATATACCTAACGGATGTTTTTATCGATCAATCGATCGCAATTGGAGGTAAGTGGTGGGATCATATCTCCCATCTTCAATTTCTTACAAACAAAAAGAGAAATTAAACTAACACTAGCCCCGAGATCACAAAGAGCATGGTTAATAGATATATCACCAATAGTACAAGTAATAGAAAATGAGCAGGGATCTTTAAGCTTAGGTGGAAGATTATTTTATATAATGTCACTACATTCATGTGTCAAGGCTATGGTCTCATATTCCTCTAACCATATCTTATTAGAATGAATCTCCTTCAGAAATTTAGTGTAGGCAGGAATTTAAGATATGGCTTCCACAAATGGAATGTTAATATGCAATTTTTTTAAAATCTCAACAAACCTCCCAAATTATTTCTCTAACCTTGCCTTATCTTGTCTTTGAGGGAAAGTTAGTAGAGCTTTGTATGGTGGTGAAGGGACATATTTTTCAAGCTTATGGTCCTTTCCTAAGGTGGTTTTTTTCTTGATGTTCACGGGCTCACCATTCCTTCCTTTAACATCCTCTATTCTCTCATATCCACATCTTTAATTTCTTTCTTCAAAATAAGGCCTTCCAACTCCTTCCCACTTCTAAGTGCTATGGCATTGATGGATCCCTTGGGATTGGTCTCTGGTTACCCTGGAATCATTCCAAAGGGCCTAGAAAAAGATCTTGATTGTTGGTCCACTTAGATAATTTGGTTTTTATTATGGGTGGCTAGGGATTCAACCTTAGAATTTAAGTTCTTGATTGAGTTCCTCAAATCCTTATTTTTTTTAGAGGATTTAAAGTTCTCCATCATTAACTTAAGATTGGACTTTGGAGGGTGAGGAAATGGTGGTCTAAGGTTTTGAAAACCTGGAGGCTTAAAGTTTGATTGAGGAATAGGATTAGGTGGTGGGTTCTTGTAGGATAAATTTGGATGATTGTACCATCCCAGATTGTAGGTGGGAGTAAACGGGTTTCCCTTTTGGTTGAAATTGTTCACATAATTAACATGGTCTGTGAGGGTTGTGTTAGGGGGTGGAGGAGCAACAGATTGACATTCAAATGATGAATGCCTTGTAACACACATCTCACAAATAGTAGAAGAGGAGGTTAATGCATTAACACTTAATTTGTCAAATTTTTGAAATAATGCATCAACACAAGAAGAAAGATGATCTAAAGCATCAATGTCGTACCTACCACTCTTCTTGGTGGAAGAGCGCTCACTCGACCATTGGTAATGGTTTTGAGCCATGTCTTCGATTAATTGATTGGCTTCGGGTATACTCTTATTCATGAGAGTGCCTCCCGCTGTTACATCTAGGGTTAACCTTGTGTTGTGAAGGAGGTCATTGTAAAAGGTGTGAACCAATAACCATTCTTCTCACCCCTGGTGTGGACACATTCATAACATATCCTTGTAGAGCTCCCATATGTCATAGAGAGACTTGTCACCCTTCTGATTGAAGCTTATAATGAGATTCCTTAATTCAACTGTCTTAGATGGGGGGAAGTACTTACTTAGGAAAGCTCATGAAAGTTGATCCCAATTGGTGATGAAACTAGGAGGAAGTGATTGTAACCAAGCTCTCACCTTTTCCTTCAATGAGAATGGAAATAATCGCAGCTTGATCCCATCATCTGACACTCCATTCATCTTCAAAATGTCACAATACTCAAGGAAATTGGAAATGTGCAAATTCGGATCCTTTTTTGGGCTACCACTAAATTGATTTTGCTGCACCATATTGAGTAATGTAGGCTTCAATTCAAAGTTGTTAGCAGCTACATTCTTCTTCCTTATACTTTATTGTGTCCCATATGCATTCAGAGATGCAAACTCCTTGAAAGACTGATGTTGCTCGTCTCTCCATTGGTTTCAGCCATGGTTTCTAAACTAATGCTTGTTTTTTTCTCACACATCCACTAGCTTAGTCCACTTAACGCCCTCTCAATCTTAGGGTCAAACTCAGCTAGAATCTCGAGTCGAAGGGATCTATGCATAAAAGGTACCTGAAGACGCAAAAAAATGAGCTATCAAAAAAAAGGATGAAAGATAAAAAAAGAAAAAATAAATTAAAGAACCTAGTCAAGAAAAATAATAAGGAATTCAATATCAATTAGCCGAAGTCTCCGACAATGGCACAAAAAACTTGATGGAGCCAATCCGTAAGCACACAGATTCGTTGTAGCACTTCAAGGTCATATCCCATAAGGACTTCGTAATTGAATGCTAGGCTTCATCATTTTGGCTATAAAGATCATTATGGAGTGGAAAAATATGCAGGTAGGTAGTGAAAATAAATATAATGACTAATTAAATATAGATTCTAAAATGATATATATAAAGCCTAAGATTGAACTTCGATCTCTAAATTGGTATCCAACAATGAAATAATGCTACATTATAGTTTAGTTTAATGGCTGTGAAAATTTGGTCTAAACATATTCATTAGCCTCTTTCAAGGTCTAAAAATGTATTTAATCTAATTTGCTGACTAATTTTGTGAGTAACTAATTAAATTAAACCCATTAAGTGCCACAGATTCTAGAGTCCCTGAGAAACAAATATCTACTTTCATAATCGTTTGAATTCCTTTTCATATGTTAATTTTCGATAATGGTTTCAACCTTTCAGTTGTAAAAATATCTAAATAAGTAGGATTTGGTCAAATATGACTTAAAACGATCAATCCTAACAAATAAAACAGCACATACAAACTAAACATCTAGCATATACTTTAATTCATCATATTAATACCAAAATAGACCTAATTCAATCCTAGAAAAAGGAATTACTCACTCACAATTACAAGGAATTATAAGAAATTTAAATTGTTTAACAAATATAATAATGGCTTAAATTTTTATAATGAAGAGAATGGATTGAATTAATGGTAAATTGAAGAAGAACATAGTTTATTGCTGAGTTGATCGTACGTGAGACTTACACTAAAAATTAGAAATTAAAACTAAGAAATTCAAGACATGCTACTTGAGGTTTTTGATTGGGAAAAGAGAGGAAGAAGTCCTCTAAAATATCCTCCAAAAATGTCCAAAGAAATCCCCGAAAATCCTTTAACAACTATCCATAACATAGGCTACATCGTGCATCAATGATCGTGGGTAACCAATGTTGCACTATCGTGCACGGTCTACACGAGCTGGTCATGTAGCATTATTGACCTCGAGTTGGCTCGATCTACTCCTGCACGGCTGTACAAGATCTACATAGCCTGGCTATGTGGCATTCTTATATTCGAATATTGGCTGCATTTGTATTGCATGGTTGTGAAAATGGCTCTATAAGGCCATTGTCCTGTCTCGTTTGACCTTCTTGGATTTTTTCAGTTTTTTGACTTCCTAGACTCCTCCATAAACATGCTAGGTTGATTTATCTTCCTCCAATACCTTTCATACTTGATTTTCTACTTCAAATATTTGTACTACTTTTTTGGATTTGTGCGTTCTTATGCAAATCCCTGAAAAACAAATACTAAGAGAACAATAGCGAAAACTATAGACTTGAACCACAATAAAATACATATTACAAACCAAATAAAGTCTTAAAATGAAGGCAAAGCAAGGTGAAAATATAGAAAATATTCACTTTATCACATATCAAATCTCATCTCTCATCCCTCCCTCAATGATTTTACATGTAGCAAGGTTGAAGTTAGTTGTTAACCAAATCATGTCTTTCCTTTTTGCTTACACTCTTCCTTAGTTACACCTTCACCCTACCCCTATAAATTCCTTCATTCAACTGTTGTTTAAGAAAACTCTACCCTCTCGCGTAGCTCTACGTTGTCGACCCTCTAGGATCCCCCTTATGCCCCTTTTTTCTCTTGACTTTCATTAATTAGTTCAAACCTTTAGCATTTCCCTTTTGTTTGCTCCCACCTCTATTTTTACTTTGATTACTTTTTGCTACGAGTTATTGAGCCTTGTTTGAGCCAAAATCCAAGAGCCTCTCTACAATACCTCCAAATTTAGTACTTAAAAAATTCATTTTAATGGAAGTAATTATCCAAATCATTGGGTGTTACGCCGCAACTAATGAATAATGAGGTATAACCAATACCTAACCCATGCTAGTTATAAGGCTAAAATCACTCGATCATGTAGATTAAGTGTGGTCAGCACTTAATCCAACAACAAGGAAAAACCAACAACAACTAAAAATAGATGTAAAACATAATTTAAATACCTTTAACCACATTGAAAAAACTTGGTATCCTAATGGAGGCAACAAGAACAATAAAAATAAAGCTAGAGAGAGAGAGACATCAAATATCCTTATCAAACTCTCAGGCTTAACTGAAACACGCATTAAACATAAAATATCCACCTATTATTTCTATGATCAAATTCACATAATGAAGTAAGCTGCAATTAGGTTCATAATTAGGGTTTACAGGAACTGGGGTATTATATTAGTACTCCTTAAAAGAGACTTTGTTCCCAAAGTGAATCAAAAAGAAACTAACCTGCTAGAACCTTAGGTGGAAAAAATAATGGTCCAATGAGATGAGTTCACTACTACCTTAAAAGAAGCAAAACTAAAATCAAACACCACTAAAAGAAACCCCTATCTAATCATCTACATGAACATGAACCATAAAAAACATCATATACACCAAACATGAATTCAATCATACTATAATCATGCGATCTTCATGTACAAGAAACATATTAACATAATCTTTCCACCCAAAACCTTTACCAATATCACACAAGAATGCAATCAACACTTACTAAATCCACAAATTCCTTTAAATCTCAAGGTATATGGAACTTCCACATATACCACGTAACCATATCATCATTTATCCAACCCTAATAATCATGCAAATCACAAAACTCCTTGAAAAATTTTCCAATCAATGCCAATTCATACACCATCAAAACATTATCAATCCAGTACTTTAAATACCAACATCTTAACCAACCACCAAACACCCATAACTATACTAAAACACCCAACTCAATAAGGAAAGGATGTAATGCCCCATATTTGGAATTAAAATTGTGTTATATTTATACAATTTATTTCATTTTTAAAGTTAAGGAGAAATTCTCTTTTCAGTTTTAGAAGTTTTAAGAAATGTTTTTGTTATTTTAGAATGCTTTTGCTAACTCAAAAGTTACTATTTTTAGAAAATAGTTATTTTATGTGAAAATGTGTTGAGAATATTTTAGATATTATTAATATTAGTGTTTATAAATTTTATAAATTTTAAAAATCTATTTAATTCCTTATTTTACATAGAATAATAAATTGGAAAAATGAGTTTTTGTAAACAAACAATTTTAGGGAGAAAAAGGAGAGAAAGTATGTAAAATAATAAGAGACCAACCTTATGAGTAATTTGGGGTATACTATATTATTTTTATTTAAAATAATTTTTCCCAATTATTTAGTGAGTGAGATCAATTTTTTTAATTTGAAATTTTATTCACATATTCATAAGATCCAATCTTGCGTTATTTTTGTAGTTAGTTACGATATTTTGAAGAGATAAACATTTCTTGTTATGCCTAATAAATTTTTATCTTTCATTTACTGCTTAGTATTTATAATTAGTATATACTAATTATATTAAATGATATTATATGAAAAATCTTTCTTTATCTCATTTATCCAAATTCATAGATAAACATACTAGCATTTAGTATTTTGACGATAACTTTTTTTCCCAATAACAAAAATAAACAATTCTTGTTGAGTTGAAAATATAATGTCAATATCTAAAAATTTCATCTTTTGAGTTTTTATTATATCTAAATTGAAGATAGTAAAAAATACCAATTAATGTCAATGATGTCTTACAAGTGTAATTTTATTATATATTTCACTCTTAAAAGTCCATATAAGTCCATACTAAACCCTAATAGCCAAAACCACATTTTTATTTCTTCCCTTGTATCGTGGCTTATTTTCTATATCTCCCACTAATTTTCTTCACATCTACAACCATTTTATCAAGATATTCAACCATATCTAAGAATATATATTCAATATCTAATCTTTCTTCATCTTCTTATCCGTTTGAGTTCAAAAAATAATTATTCTCTCAAGATCATCAAATCCTAAATTTAAATTTGTTCCATAGGATAATTTTTAATGCTTGAAGACCTTATACTCTATATCTTAGAATTTTGCAGTTGGTAACCTTATTTTTAAAACATGTGTGGAGGGATGTGATATTTATCAAGTATGGAGTTTTATTTATAATATAAATTTATACCTTCTTATGAATATATTATATGCATAATGATATATAATGTGATTAGCCTAATAAAATAAGAGTTTATATTAAATTTTTGGTCACTTTGATTTTGTTGTAACTTTACACCATTTTGCAAAAATCAAACTTAATTCAGTTATGAGAATTTACCCATCATATAACAAATCAAATCAAATCCCTAGAAGTCTAGTTGTCATAAAAATTATCAATTTTTCATTTTGAGCTATATACTAAAAATATATGGGGTTATAGTAAGGATTATTCAAATCTAAAAAATTATTATAGCTTAATAAATTGAAGTTTAAGCATGTTATGTTGGTTTGACCCATGCTTAAATTTTGGTGGTTATGTAGACACTAAGTATTAATGTTTGACCCAGGTTGATTGAGCTTTATCTTTTAATATACAATTGATTTTGAGAGTATGTTTAAATATTTAATTTAGATTTAGAAAGTTGGTTATTCTATTAGACATTTCTATTGTTTGGAAGGTTAAATTTTTGAATAGTTTCCTCTTTAGGTAAGTTTCTATGTTTATAAAGTTGATAATAAAATAAAGAGACTTAATGAAGAATAGGCATCAACATCTTGGAGGAAATAACTTGCTTGGATTCATGTCCAGATTGCAAACGTTGAAACATGAGCTTAAGCGTTTGAATAGGGATAAGTATGGATCTATATCCCAAAGAGTTGCATATCTAAGGGAGGAGGTGTATTCTTTGCATAAACAATCTTTGTCAAACCCTACTAATTATGAACTTAGAGACGAGCATAAAGTGTTAGAGCAAAGATATTCTCATTTACTTCACTATAAAGAGCAATTTCTTTGGCAGAAGGCATACATTCAATGGCCGCATTGTGGTGACTCTAATAATAAGTTATTTTATGCTTGAGTCAAAGAGCGATAGAAAAGGAAGTCAATAAGTATTTTACTTGATGGTGATGATAGGGAGATAAGGGGTGTACAACAAATTCAAGATGCATTCATTGATTATTATCAGCAATTGTTAGGCACTAACACTTGTTCTATTGGTTCTCTTAATGCTTCTATTGTTTATTTTTCTTTATTAAGAGACCAACATGCTTTACTTAATGCTTCTATCAGCAAAGAAGAAGTTAAGGTTGTTGTTTTCTATATAGCAGACACTAAGGCTCCTAGTGTAGATGGTTTTTCTATAGGTTTCTTTAAAGCAAGCTGGGATATTATAAGAGAAGAGTTGTATTTAGTAGTAAGGGAATTCTGTTCTACTAGACTTATGCCCAGCAAAATGAATGTTATTGCTTTATCTTTGATTTTTAAGAAACCAAATGCGTAAAGGGTCTTTGAGTTTATACCTATTGCATGTTGTACTATGCTTTACAAGGTCATATTGAAGGTTCTTACACATAGATTGCAAGGCATTATGTCCTTCATTATTGATCCATCTCATAATGCCTTTATTAATGGTAGGAGTATTTGTGAGAATGTCCTTCTTGATCATGATTTAGTAAGGAAGTATAAGTTCAGAGGTGTTTCCCCTCAATGCATACTGAAACTTGATATCCATAAGGCTTATGATATGGTCAATTGGTCTTTTCTTTAAAATTTATTTTTACTTTATGGTTTTCCATACCCATTTGTAATGTGGTTAATGGCCTGCCTATATTTTGTTTCCTTCTCTCTTGTTTGCAATGGTGTGTTGACAAAACCTTTCAAAGATAAGAGAGGGTTGAGATAGGGTGATCCCCTCTCACCCCATCTGCTTGTGCCAGTCATGGACTATCTTAGTAGGTGCCTCAAGATGTTGTGGGTTAACCCTGATTTTCGGGTCATCCTAGGTATAAAGCCTTGATTTTTGTTAATTTATGCTTTGTAGATGATACTCTTTTGTTTAGCCATAGAGATGTTGCTAGTGTGAGATGCATGATGGATGTATGTGCCTATTTATCGGGACTTTTAGGGCTAGGGCTGATTCCACAAAAGTGCACCATTTATTTTGGTGGTGTTGATTGTGTTATTAGAAATGCTATTGTCAATATGTTGGGTTTCCAAGAGGGTGTTTTTCCAATTACATATCTTGGTTTACCTTTTACATCTCCTGGGATTACATCTTCAATGTTGCAACCTATGCCGGAGAAACTTACTGGCATACTAAGGCATTGGAGCACCATATACCTATCTTATGCCGGTTGATTGTAGCTCATTAGATTTATGTTGTTTAGCATCCAACTTTACTTCAGCCAAGTCATCCTATTCCCTAAAAAGGTGCTCTGTTAATTTGTAAACCTTTGTAGAAACTTCTTGTGGGTGAGTAAACTGACAACAAGGAGGAGAGCTTTGGTATCCTAGGAAAAACTTTGTTTTTCTAAGAATGAAGGTCGCCTTAGGTTGCTGAATCTTGGAGTGTGGAATTTTGTGCTTTAGGTAAGCTTCTGTGGCATATTGCCATTAAAAAGAACTCATTGTGGGTCAAATGGATACATGTTGTTTATTTAAAACATGCTTCTATATGGGAGTATACTCCTACTACCTATACATCATGGTTGTTTTAGAAGATCCTTCATACCAAACTTGTGTTGCATAGTTTTTGGTCAGCATTACATTGCGAGTCGGATTACTAATTATAGTATTCAAGCTATATATAAGGCGGTCCAAATGAAGCAAGACAAGTGGAGATGGGCAAGGATGGTTTGGCATTCACTTAATATTCCAAGGCACGGTTTTACCATATGGTTAGCCATATGGGATAGAATGCTTACTAAGGCTCAGTTGCTAGACAATAGCTTTCATGTTGATAGTTCTTGTGTGTTTTATTAGCACCAGCTTGAGGATAGAGACCATTTATTTATGCAGTGTCCTTTTATTGGTACTATTTGGAGGATGATTAGAGTTACTGTAGGAAGAATAGATACTTTAGTGGATTGGTAGTAGCTGAAGGTTCACTCTTTGATTTTCCGATCGAGGAAATAGAGTTCCAAGAGGCATGTGTTGGGTGCTCTCTTTGTGTCCTATTTTGTGAATGTGTGGCATGAGAGAAACTTGAGATTTGTTCAGAATTTTTGTAGAGATGCTTCTACTCTAACCAAAGTTATTATCCTTTCCATTGCTAGGAGATTATCCCATCCTCTTTGTAAAGCTCGATTTACTATGTAAGCTAGTTTACTTGATAGCACAATGTGTTGATCTTGTTAGGTTGTATCTGCACTTTCAATTTAAGTAATATACTTCTACTTATCAAAAAAATTGAAGAATAGTTGTATATGTGAATTATGGGATAACCTCAATAAGATATTCATACTTTAAGTATAATAAATGGGCTTTGGATCCTTCAAGGTTGACCTATTGAAGTTGAGGAACAAAAATGGGTTTTCCTTTACTTTTTAGATATTTATTTATTTATTTATCAACTATGTCTAGTTAAGGCTCTTAACTTACTTTATAGGCTAGGTGTGATTTTATATCCCCATGCAGTTAGTGGTAGGTCTTTAGACTTTGATTTTCCAAGTGACCCTCTGGTTGGTTGACCCACTTAAATAAATGTCATGATCACCTATAGTAAAGATTAAAAATTAGATATTTTTTCATATGGTTTCCTTATATAATTGTTTGTGTGTGTGTGTGTAATGATATATATACTCATACACCATTCTTTGTACTTAAGTGTTAATTAATCGTTCCCCTAGCTAACTTTTTACATGTTTGAAATAAGGTTGTGATGATCTATAATGTACATGGTAAGCAAATGATCTAGATTATGACCAAAAGCTTTGATAACATCAGTAACACCCCCAAATTTAGTACTTAAAAAAATTAGTGGAAACAATTAACCAAGTATTGGGTGTTACGCTACGCTGCAACCAACATAGAGTGAAGTATGACCAATACCAAACCAGTGTTGGTTGCAAGGCCAAAACCACTTGGTCACAAAGATTAAGTGTGGTTAATACAATCTAAGGCTAACTCAACACCAACAACAACCAAATAAAAATGGAAGATAGACTTTAAATAAATTTAACCAAGTTTACAACTCTTGATGTGATAATAAGGGCAACAAGAACAATAAAAGTATATCTAGAGAGAGACACCAAATAACCCTATCAAACTCTTAAACCCCACCAAAACATACTTAATAAACACATTAAATGCATAATATCCACCTATTATTTCTATAATCAAATTCACATAACAAATTAAGCTAAAATTAGTTTTTTCCACTAATTTCTCTATAGAACAACTCCTAAAACTCACACAAGATTAACCTCACTTGAAGAAAAAGTAGGAAGATAGAATCACAAAGTTTTTGACTCATTGATCTCTTTTCGTTTCATTAATTGATCATCTATTTCATATACTCCTACATAGAATGTACAAGTGTATATATATACACATATGAGGCCAAGCTTAACCGCCATTAATTAAACCCAAATCAACTGGTCTAATTAATAAAGAGTTAAACTAACACATGTCCTTATGGTATATATAATGAGTTACAATTATTACAAATCTTACATAAAATATCAAAGCTACATAAAACCTAATCATGATAATACATTCAATAATCAATTAATCAAGATTCATGTCTCGTAGCTTTATCTTCCATGCAAATTTGTAACCCTTGCATTGTCATTGTCTTGTACACTAGATATCATTGGTGAAGTCTTCATCTTGCAAACATATGTAATATTTTCAACAATCACTTAATGAAACATTACTAGGGTTATTATGAAGGTGTTCAAGATATGCTAGCTATTCACCTTCAATATGAGACGAATGAGATGGAGATGCTCTTGCATCACAACCTGCACTAGCTAACTAGTTAGAGGAGGAACCTATCAACTAGTTCACTAATCGAGTGGTACCCTCAAACCAATTAACTAGTTTAGCTATTTTGATTATTTTGTTTTTTTATTTTTGTCCTTAGACTAACCAGCTGATTTATGGTATTAGTGAATTGGTCCCCTATGATAGTTTTGTTGGTTTTTATTATGTTTGACCCTAGGCATTGAATAAGGTTGGACCTTGGTTTATAAATTTTATCTTTCATGATATCTTTTATTTAGTTGGCATTTGTAAACATTAGTTTGGACTTTTCAATTAACCTTAATAGTTGGATTAGTGTTGACCCTTGAATAATCTAAAGTAAATGCTTAGAAAAGGATTAAAATGGTTTGAAATGGATAGTTATTCAGGTTATGGCATGATGTTTAACCTAAGGCCTAAATGGATTTCAATTGATATGACCCTTGTGGTCTTTCTATTTCAATTGAAACAAGATTTATTTTTGTAGCCCTTATGGTCTTTTGGATTAATTATCTTATTGTTGTGGATCTTTGTATCCTTAGAATAATAATACTGACATTGAATAAAATACTAATCATTCAAAGTGAACGACTTGAGTTTGGAAAGAGATCTCATGCCTCATAATAGGTCCTCAAGTGTATAGTTGGATTTTTAAGATCAAGGGATCACTTCTTCTCATATGAAATCACAACCCTATTGGGGGAATGCGTACTTAATGACTTGAGTGATAAGGTTGTGTATACACAACTTAGGTTGTGTGACTTCTTTGAAATAATATTAGAAAGTTAGTCATTGATTTTATTTTTTTATCCCTAGTGTCAATGCCTTGGAATATGGCATTGTATTCCACTCAAGATTTGAATGCACTATGATTTGTGAATTGGATTAGATACTCACCTTGTTACCTATTGATAATTGAATTAGGATTGGCTCAATAATCATTAGAATGCTTGGTGTAATCAATAAACATCATGTTGATTTGGGGAATCTATACAATTTATATGTTGATATTTTTATGTTTTTGTATGGGCATGAGCATGTCACTATTTGGCTCTTATTAGGGTTTCATTGAATTAATGTCATATATGGATATATTATGTAATATTAAACTTAATTGTTGTTATCTCATGTGCTTGTATATTTACACATGATTGTCTACTTTTTATTAATTACAATGTGAGCATATTACCCCTTAAGAGGTGTTGTGATTTACTCAGTATAAGGCCGTCACACTAATAATACTATTTTAGGTGGCTTTGTTGCACACTTGATGCTGGCTTAGGTTTAGATCGGAGTGTTTGGGTTATGTGTGTCCCTTCTTCTAATTGTATTTTTTTTTTGTTCTTATCATCCCCCTTTGGGACTTCAAGTGTTGTAAAATCTTTGCATATTGTATTTAAATCTATATATTATACTTTTGTTGGTTTCTTTTGGTTTTTTCCCAACCTTAGATTAAGTGATGACCACACTTAATCCTCATGTTTAAGTTTTTTTAGCCTTGCATACCTCTTTCTAAGTTGGATGTGGCAGTAACATTCAATATTTTGCATAATTGATTCCACTAAAACAAATATTTTAGTAAATATGGGAGTGTTACACCTATCTTGTCTCTAGAGTAGCTAATCTTAGATTTTAAATAATTATCAAAATCAAGATCTTTCAATTTAAGTATTAGTATTTTATTGAAATGAATTCAAGCCGCGTACAACACCAAGGTCCACACATCATCATTTACAAAAGACACCAAATTGTCATCACATAAACACTTATAGTATCAAGCTTACTTCCAATTATTCAAAGTCAACTCTAAGATTAACATTCAAATCAAAGTCAATGATTAACTCTAGGGTCAACTAAAGTCTTACCGTAATACCCCGTATTTTTTAAATTTAATTTTCTCAAGCTTAATGATTTTATTAGCATAATTTGATAAAAAAAGTTTAATTGTTTAAATTTTAATTTTTGTTATGGTTGTATCAATAATTTTAAATTCATATTAGAATTTAATGTATTTATTTCATTATGGAACACTCTCCATAAATTTGTTCATAGCCATGATTTTATTATATTCATATGATTTTCACTTTCATTTAAAAATATGTATTTCAATTCTTTCTCATATTTTGATTTTTAATGTTTTAGATTCATTTTTTATTATAACTTTGCCATGTGATTACAAATTTATTTTGGAGATATATTTCACTCACAAAATATATTATTTAAATTATAAAATTTCCTTTAAAATAGTAAAATTATTTTAATGATTTCTATCCATAGAAAATATTTTTGTCTTTGAATTTATTTTGTTTTTCGGGGTCGTTAAGATCTTCTGAAAGTTTTAAATTAAAAAAAATTATTTAAATTATTTATAAATTCTTTCCTAAATTAATTTTATTTTAGGTTAACCATTTTGGTTCATGGATAACCTTTTTCAAAAATATTTTCATTAATTTGAGTTCCTTATAATTTGTTTTAAATATTTATTGAGATAGTTTAAATGTTTTTGAGGTCATATTATATATTTTAATAAATAATATGAATCCTTGCACTCATTGGTATTTTATTACAAAAGCTTTTCTAAAATCTTTTAAATAGATTTTATATTATTTTTATACTATTGGATCTTTACAAAATAATTTTTGTTAAATGAGTTTTAGATAAAATCACTCAATAATATTTCAGATATCTTATATCCTCTAATGTGTTTGTGTATTAGTAAAAAAAGGGAACCCAACCTGACCAGACACCTATCCTTTTGTTTCCCTTCTCTCTCTCCCTTTATGTTTTCTTTTTGCATGAAACCCAGAACCCCCAACCCCCGACCATCCTACTCTTGCCTTCTCTCCTTCATTCTCTAACCACACCACCACTACTAGCCATGCCAAACCACCACCGCACCATTGTCACCCTTTCTCTCTCTCTCGCCACCACCATCCTCCACCAATAAGTAGTAATAGCACACCTACTCATCATGACACCAAGGAGCAGAGCTGCCGATAGCAACAACATCCGGCCACCACGAGCTCAGCTAATTTCTAGCGAGCGACTTTTTTTTTTGGTATGTAATGTATATTTGATTACTACCAAATAGAGAGTTTGGGATATAATCTTAAAAACAAAAATAACCTAGCAATCAAAATAAGCTAGGCTAAAGCATCTATACATCCCATCTTATTATATGATTTTCAATGCTAAAATCTTGATATTTCCCAGCTAAGTCAGAAAGTATTTGGTGCTGAATATGTACTTGTTCTTTATATTCATTGGAAAAAATTCTTCAAGTTCTTTCCCTCCGTATATGATATATGGTAGTAGCAACCAGAGATTGAGTGACGTATTTTCTGGTTTTAGGGCCTTGTCCCTTTTGTTGCCTAATGAATCATAGTAGGCATATTAGTTATACAATGTATACATTATAGCTTTAGTAAGAGAGGAAGCCACACCTTCTAGTTAGGTGTAGTCAAAGAACAAGTGGTGGTGAGTTTCATCTTGGTCATTGCATAGTACACATGTAGGTTCAAGTTGCAGACCATAAGAATCAATCTACATTGGTTGTTGTATGTCAAGTATGAGTGAGTTTCATCATACCATATACATCATTATTCAATGCATACCATATAAAACAATCAACATCATACTTTATATATCAATCAAAATCATGATCACATATCATATACATATAATTACATGATCTAAAATAATATCATAATGTATCTCATATATAAATATACTAATATCTTTATATTAAATATATGATAATATATATATCTTAATAGAAGAGAGTACCTAGATCAGATAGAGTTTTGTAAAGTTAAGAATATATCGGAGATTCAGTAGCTTTTTGATGATCTTGGAGGTTGAATGTTGATTCAAATATGCTATATGATGTCACCTTTGAGGAAGTAAGTGTGTATCCATTTGACCTATAGAAATTCCTTTTTGGAAGCTAGATTCCACATGAGCTTGCACATTACTACTCTATTCCACCAATAGATATTAACTAGACTTAGACCTCCTTTTGTTTTTGGCACACAAACCTAATCCCAAGCAACAATTGCCTGTTTGGAAGTGTCAAAAGAACTTAACCATAGGAAGTTCATACAGATAGCATTAATTTCAGAGAGAATGTACACTAGAATGGGAAAAACTAGACTCTGGTAAGTTTGCAAACTAAAGAGGACATATTGTATCAATTGTAGTCGACTTGCATAACTGAGTAGTTGTACTTGCCAAGTTCGAAGTCTTATGGTGAACTTATCAATCAAAGGTAGTTATTTTTGTTTGGTAAGGTATCTACCATCAAGGGGCACACCTAGGTACTTGAAAGGTAAGTTCCCTTCTAGCATATGACAGCTATTATACAGCTCTTCCCTAAGTAGCCCTATACAGCTACCTCCATAATAAATGTGGCTTTTATGAGCATTCAGAGTCAGTCTAGAGACATTTGAGAATTTTTGAAATGCTTCAAGGATAGTTGTAGCTAAATCAGCATTTCCTTTGCAGAAAAATAGAAGATAATTCGTAAACATCATATTCAAAATATCTAATTTCTTACATCTTAGATGAGGAGAAAACATTGGGTTGGACCATAAGTTCTTGAGAGACCTGTTCAAATACTCCATCATTAGAAAAAATAGGTAGGGTGACAACGAATAACCCTACCTTAAGCATCTCTTAGTATAGAAAAAAGAAAAAGAATATAGGGTGCCATTTAACTTAAGAGTAGCTAACAATTGTGACACTAGCTATAACCATCTTCACAAAATGGGGAGGGAGGTGAAGTCCATATAAGATCTTTTAAAGGCAGCTCCAATTGACTAAGTTGTATGCTTTCTTCATATCAAAGTTCATCATGATTCTAGGAGAAATGTGTTTCTGATTGTAACCGTTGATCAGTTCTATGGCTAATAGAATATTATTAGTGATATCTCTCCATTTTATAAATGCTGACTGTGATTCACCAACCAGTGAAGGCAATAAACTTTGTAATATATGGGTGATAATGGTAGCAATTATCTTTTGCAGAGTGTTGCAACATGCTATAGGTTTGTACTTCCTAGGTTTTGAAGCATTAGGAACTTTAGGGACCAATTTAATTCTGGTTACATTTAGTTCTCTAAGCACATAACCAATGATGAAGAATTATGAAATGGCTAAGAATAGGTCCATGCCAATAATATTCTAGTAGTGTTCATAGAAGTAAGAATTATATTTAACAAGGCCTGGTGCCTTACCATTAACCAAGGAAAATATTACATTTTTTAGTTCGGCAAGGGTAATTAGTGCCAAGAGCAGCTATTGTTGTGTTAGATTCAGGACTACACCATTAGTTATGATATTCTAATCAAAAGACTGGCTAACGTATGCCTATGTTCCCAACAATTGAATATAAAATGTTTGAAAGCCATTAAAGATGATATGTTGGTCAGTATGCCTTTGACCCTAATCATCATACAAGAGATTAATTTGATTCTTCACCTTTCTACCCTTAACCATTACATAAAAGAATGTTGTGTTATCATCTCCCAAGGCAAGCCAATAGATTCTTGCTTTTTGCTAATAGAACATATCTTCACACTTAGCAAGATGTTTATATTTTTATATTAATTCCTACTATTGAAGGTGAAGTCTTTGATTTGCAGGATGGACGATCATAGAGCATTGTACTCCCTCCAAATCAGTCTTGGCCTTTTAAACTTTGTCACTGATGTTGCCAAATCTGATCTTAATAAATTACTTTAGTAGAGCTTTTAGATGTTTTAATTTGCATATAATAGCTTTAAGTTGATTTCCTTGTATCATAGAAATCCAGTGTGACTGAATCAAAGGGATGAACTTGGGGTCTTGAGTCAACATATCATAAAACATAAAAGGGGTTCTAACATGTGGAGTATGCTAGTGGATTGTGGTTAGAGGTATGTGGTGTGTGAAAATGAGCAAGAGCTCCCTCAAACTAAGAGATCCAATCTAGATTGCAAAGGAAACAATCAAGTTTACACCAAATCCTATCATCACCTAGTTGTTTATTGGACTAAGTGAAGAATGATCCTATGAAACATAAGGTAATTAATTGGAGCACAATGAGGTAGTTAGTGAAATCTTCAACATTATGGAATTGAATATCCCCTTGAGTTTTTTCCATTTTTTTTTGGATCACATTAATATCTCCTAGGAACAACCATGGCTCAACAACATGGTAGTGGATATATATCTAGGTCCACGGATCCTTTCTATAAGTACCATCATTATATGCATAGATAATGGTGAGAAAAAAAATTAGGAAGGCTATGAGAGGAATTTACTTTATAATGGATGCCTTGAGCATGAGTTTCTAGAAAATTGAGGTTCCATGTACGTGGATCCTAACCTATCCACACTCGACCATTATAATGATGATCATAGTTGTGTATCCAATCCCACTATTGTATGAGACCTTTAGCAACTCTTTTAACATTAGCAGCTTTAACCCTAGTTTCAATCACACCTACTAGGGTAAAAGTATTGCTTCTACACCAATCTCTATTAGCTAACTATTTATAGCGATCATTGGGACCCCTTATGTTTCAATATCCAACCTTCTTGCTAGGATAATGTGGAGATTAGGAAGATCATGTATCATACTAGCTCTAGGTCTACCTATTACCAGTTTATAGCCTAAGTCATTCTCCCATTCTAGGTGTTTGGGGTCTATGTTTTCATTCACAGAAGTTGGAGGGTCACCCTCAGTTGACCAAGCATGTCCTCTTGATCGTGTAGTGACAGAAGTACCAACAGCTTTGTTACATGTTTTTTCTGCTTTAGGTAGAGGATTTGCAATAGGAAGGTTGGTAGTAGATGTAGAAGTTGTGGATATATAGGTTATTGGATGAGTTGTGTCATTAGTTGGGGTATGGTTATAGGAGACTCAATTGGTTTATTGCCGGCACTTCAATGCCTCCTATCATTAACCGTAATCCACTTCATCCTCTATTTGATCTCTTTGTATACATACGGTGGGCATCTGGAGGCCAAATGTCTTGGTTTTTAGCATAGAGAGCAGAAAGAGGGATTGCATTCATATTCAATGAATTATTTAAGGACTGAACCATCAGGTAAATTGATATGTACAAACTTAGGCAGTTCTCTATGGGTTTCAACTTCAACCAAGGCTCTAGCAAAGGAGACATATTCCTTACCGCAATAATAGAGTATATGCCTATTGGGCTTCCCACACAGCTACATATATGGCAAATGCTACTTATTTAACATAAAGGGAGAGGAAATCCTGGTAGTTTCAACCATAGAGAGAGGAATTAAAAAAACCCCTTTGTTAAAGAAAATTCAGGATGCCATTTCTTTAGCAATAATGGTTTGTTCAAATAAGTCCAACAGCTAGCATCATAGATGATATCACAATCCTTTGAAGACGAATTATGAGTGAAGGGACATGGTTCTAGTTTGGTATAATGAATATTATCATTCAATCAAAAGAAGGGTGATAACCACAAACCAGGCCAATGAGAGTATTCTTCCCGTAAGATGTTTCAGTATCAATATCCTCTTGTCAAATTTTAGCTAAAATCTTACCCTTATGCTCGACGGGGGTTCATATAGGAGGGCATGAAGATGATCAGGCTCATGGATAGTGCAAACCATATCACTCCACCATAAGGGAGAGTGCATCGGTTAGGCATGCTTAGTAGCAACAGCAGTCAACCTAGCATCAAAATTAGTGGTTTGTTTAACCACACTTATCGATTCATAGAGAGTATCTTCATTCAAGGCATCAAATAGATTGTGTGAGCCATTAGGGTTCTTTGTGGACAGAGACCAATTAGTCACAGATTCATGATCAATAGAAGCACTATTCTACGAATTACCTAAACTGCCAGGGTTATCATCGAAGAAGAGGATAGTGAGGTCGAAGCAAGTGGCATTCGGTGACGAGGTGTTCTTCTCCTATTTTCCATAGGTATACACGTGTATTGGGTTTGATTAGCCTAAATTATTTGTTTCATTATGCATGCTTGTGTTGTATGATTGATTTGGATAGGTTAATTGTAGTATATGTGGTTGATTTGTGAAAATTTGAATTTTCGTTAGGTTATGTCCGGAGTTATTGGATTTGTTCAATTAAGTTATTTCAGACAAATTGATTTTATAATATGCTTTGAAATGTATCTAATTTCATATCGGACACATCAATTTGAGAAATTTGTGCGGAATTAATTAAAATTAGAATCCTAGTTCCAATCCTATGTGTGTTGAAATTGAATAGTATAATTGAGTTTTATTTTCAATTAATGGTATAATATCCTTTGAAATGAATTTAATTTTATGTTGGAAGTGTCAATTTGGAAAAATTGTGTGAAATTGATTGAAATAGGATTTTTAGGTCAAAACTCTTAGTGATTTAAATTGGATTGTATAAGTGAGTTATTTTATTTAATTGATTATATAATTTGCACTAGACTATGTTTAATTTCAAGTCTAAACAGTCAATTTATATATTTTAGCAAGAATGGACCGGATTTGTATTTTGGACTCAAAAACCCTATTTGTGTTAAAAATAGGTATTTCTTTTATTGCTTTTGATCAATTGATTATATAATATGTTATAAAATATGTCTAATTGCATTATTAAACATTCAATTTAAATAAATTAATAAAATTTAATCGAATTGTAATTTTGGGGCCTAAAACCATAGATTTTAAATGAAATTATGAAATTGGTCATTTTTATAGTTATTTTTTCTAAAATTGAATTTACATAAATATTTGAAATGGCCCGAATTGCATTTTAAAACCTTAATTTGCAATTAATTGATTTGAATTATCCGAGTTTGTGTCTTGGGCTTTAAAACCTTAATTTTTAGGAAATGATTATCTTAAATTGGTTACTTGTAAGATTATTTTGTTGAAATTGATCATCTTGATTTATCTAAAATTAGTTTAATTGTGTTTTAAAACTATCAATTTGAGATAACCAAAATGAATTGGTTGGTTCATTGTTCAGGCATAAAAACCCTAATTTTTTGAGATGGTTTTATAAAAATGATTTACTTATGCTTCTTTCACATAGTAGATTACTAACTTTGACTTAAAATCATTTGAATTGTATTTTTATGTTATCAGGTTGGATTGGTTCTCTGAAAATAGTTATTTTGTCTCTTTGGTCATAAAATCTAATTAGTAAGCCATTTTCGATAAAATTACTTTATACTCTATTGTTTTCAGAGCTAGCAAAAGTTGACCCTACTTAAAAAATCCAACGAATACTGACTTGATCAGCCCAAAGTGAGATCTAATTTGATTCGAATAATTAAGATCCTGAAACCTATCCAACCCAATCCAATACATATCTGATATCCAAAATAACCTAAGAAATCATAAGCCCAACATAAACTGAACCCAATCTGCTACTCACCTAAAGCCTAATATGACCCAATAAACTATAAATACGAAATGACCCGACCTGATCCATTATTTATCTAAAATTCGATATAACTCAAAAAATTATAAATCCATAAAAATGCAACCTAGTACTATCCGAAAATTAACATTAACCCATAACTCAAATTTTCTAAAACTTCATAAAACATTAAATGATATAGATGTGCAACTAATCCATACTATTACTTACATCAAAATCTATAAACAATATACTTTCTTAAAGTTTAGATCACTTCTTATGTATATACAAGTATAATATCCATTGATACCAATATTAAAGTATAGAAATAAAAGTAGAGAAAAACGAAAAAACTCTACTATGCCATCTAAATATTAGTTCACTTCCATATAGTACCATATGATAATAATAGTGCAAATACATCCAACACCTTAAACTCAACATACAAACATACAAGCCTCAAAAGATACCATATATGCACTTAAAAAGTCTCTTGCATCGATAAATAAAAAATATATATATAAGACTCCAAAGGCATGATATAAGCACTTCAAGTATCTACTTAACCCAAAACATAAATATGCAAGCCTCAAAAAGGTACCATAAGATGATGATGATGATGATGATGATGATGATGATGATGATGATGATGATGATGATGATGATGATGATGATGATGATAATAATAATAATAATAATAATAATAATATATCCAACATCTATAAATTAAAAAACAAAAAATAGCCTCAAAAGACACCCTATAAGTTTTTAAAAAGTCTCAAAAGGCATACATTTAACACTTAATTTACCTGGTATACCTAAACTAATCAAATCACCACTTCAAGTTTAATGAAATTGTTTATGTTGGTTAAATGAATATTTGATGAAGGAAAATAGTGGGAAAATTATTAAGGACCCACGAAGCACATGGGAACTGGATTACATATCTCATAAACAATTTTATTACACTTTTGGGGAGGAAAAACTAATTAAATAGGTATTTGATAGGAAAAATATCAACTATAAAATTATAAAACGTATGGGAATGTTCAAAATTATTTTTTGAACCCAAATAAACAATACTTTAAAATTTGAGAATTGAATTGGAGCCTAAATAAATTAAAAAAGGTATAATAAAAATCTTGGTGGTAGCAAGTTTGTAATACCCCCACTTTCTTGAAAACCTAATTTGCTAAAATATTAATTTAATTTATGAAATTTAATATTTAATCATTTTAAGATCACTATATTTTATTTAAATTGTGATCCTCAAATGTATTTTATTTAGGTTTTTGATCATTTTATTTTAATTTATAACTTTATGATGATCCTTTCATTGAGTCACTAAACTTATTTATATTGATAAGTAATGTTATATTTTTTTTTTATATAATTATTAACAATTTTGGCTTCATATTAATATTTCGATTAATTACCATTGTTGCAGATGATTTTAGATAAAAACTTTCATCGTTACAATTTTTACTAAATTCATATGATTCATATTTCATTCTAAAATTATATTTTTATTTCTAATTATGTGTGTAATTCAATACATTTTACATTTTTTTTTACTTTCAATCTCTTGTACAAATTTTATGAAAGCCCTCCAATTTTTTGTTGAGCTAATAAAATTTTATAAAATAACAACTTTTTTTATCTCTTGATGTTGTTTTCATGACTTTTATGATTTTTACAAGGTTGATAACCCTTATAAATTCTATTTAAAGTTTTTAACTACTCGTTCTAATTTTCTATCATAAAAAGCTTGTGATATTTTCTAATCATTCCATCAAGACAACATTTGGATTTAATATAAAAGCTTCTTAAATGTATATATCTTATATTTTTGCTTTTAAAATTTTACAATAATTATATTCAAAAAAATATCTCATTTATTTACAGATGATAAGAATTTGATTTAAATAACATTCCAAGCATCTTTTAGCTATAATTTTAACGTTATATTATTTATTTCTATAAAAAAAATATGAATTCTCTTTGTTGTCAGTATTTTTATCTAAGAGCTTTACCGAAATTCTTTAAATAAATTTTACATCAATTTTATATCCTGTGATATTTACAAAATAGTTATCATAAAAATGAGTTTTAGATGAAATTTTCCTTTTCTTTCTAGATACTTTATAACCCCTTATGTATTTTTGTATTAGTATGTATGTATGTGCTATATTTATATAAGAATATCTTTAAAACACAACAAGTTTTTAATTTGCCCCAAATATCTTCTCTATCCTCCTTTTTTGTTATGAGACCCTAACTCCCTTCCCAACCTCCTTGTTTCCATCAATTTATAGGACAACACCACCACACCATAGCATCTCCACCATGGGGGTGACCTTCAAATGATGGTAGCAGTAGATTGACGAGCTCTAGCAATATAGGCAGTAGTAGCAGTAATGCGGGTAAGGTAGTAGCACCAACGATGTATCCAGTTTGATGCCACTACTTCCGACAAAATCTAGGAACATCCAGACATGGTGTGGAGTGCCCAACCTCCCGGCAAGCATAACTGACATTCCTGCTTATGTTAAACAAACTTAATTAAGCTCAGATAGTTTGGTATAATTCTAAAACCCTAACCTTGATTTTGAATTGAATTTCTATGAATTAGCCTGTGATAAGCTAAAGTGATTGTTGAATTGTGTATATAAGAATTATATGATTGATTTGGTTGATTTAATTGTGATACATGTGATTGATTTATGGAATTTGGGTTTTCAAACTAGTTATGTCCAAATAGCTTGAATTTGTCTAATTTTGCTCTTTTTGATAACTTAATTGGGCAATATGTCTTGACATATATTTAACATTATATGAATAGCTTTGTTTGATAAAATTGATGAAAATGATATAATTGAGATTCTTGGACTCAAACCCTAATCAGAGAATCATATCTTTGGATTGTATTAGATCATTGAGTTATTTCTATCAATTGGCTTTATAAAAAGCTCTAGAATATGTTTAGTTATATTTTCAAGCTGTCAATTTTAATGAATTTACAAAAATTAACCAAATTAAATTTTGGGCCAAAACCCTAAATTTCAAAAAAAAACATTATCTTAAATTATTTATTTATAAAATTATTTTATTAAAATTGATTATTCAAATTTATTTATAATAGATTAGTTATACTGTAGAGCTATTGATTAGAAGGAATTGATTTGAACTAGATGATTTGTTGTTTGGGCTTAGAAACCTTATATCTCCAAATTTTAAATAAAGTGAGCCTTTAATAGAGTTTGTTTCAATTTATTAAGTGGATTAATTTTATATATTTAATTATATTTATATCATATCAATTGGATTGATTCTTCAAAATTAGCCCATTTATAATTTTTGTATAGAACCTAACCATTTGATTTTTATTTTGTTTATTTTAACCATTCCAGGGTTATTTTAACCATTCTAGAGAAAATAAATGCAAGAGATGTACATATAGATGTTGGCATTGAGTTATAATTTCTTTGTGACCATGATCAAGTAACAAGGCATGTTAAGTTTATTTCAACTTCAAGTATGATTAAGTAAAGGAGCATTTGATTATTCTTTTGATTAAATATGTGAATAACATGTTAGGTTGGACTTTAGGGATTAGGGTTGATTATAAAGTTAACTTCGACCTAGATTGATCGTTAGCTCTCGTATTTAACTTTTAAGTTGTATTTTTTTATAAAAATTTATATGATTAAGATTTGTTTCATAAGTGGTCATTAACCTTATTTTATAATTTTTTTAACCAGTGCATTTTTATGAAAAATTGTATACAATCTACAAACACATGTTGTGTGATACATAGTGTAAGTTGGGCATTATCTCTAAACATTATGCATGTTTAGTGTTATCATGTGAAATGCATGCATGAACATATAAACATGTATGAATGTTAAAGGTAACCATGTTAAAACCTTGGTCTTCAAAATTTTGTATGAGATTGCCTAGTCATGATGGCTTATGCATTAATTTGCATTGTTTCTTAGTCGAGATGGCCATGCATTCAAGAGTTGATTTCTAACCAAGATGGCCACGCTTTCAAGCATTGATTCCTAACCATTATGGCCACGCTTTTAGGCCTTGATTCCTAGCTAAGATGATCATGCATTTATATGATGTTTCCTAGTGGAGAGAGTTAAGGCTAAACACCTCCCCAAAAGCCTATTTTGAGTTGAACGTAACATGCCAAAATTTCCTAACCTTAATCTTATATTATTTAATTCTTAAATTTTTCCCTAACCCTTAATTTTAGCTTAATCACCTTATTTTAACCCCTAAAACCTTGACCAACTCTTTTCCCATGCCAACCTAATTTTATTTTCCTAGTCTAGTTGCCCAAACTAAATCATAAATATGCCTAACTACACACTCAACGTCACCCATGCCCCCTTGTAATTTTCATGTCAACACAATGTTTTGCTTGCATACCAGCTATGTCTTCCATACCCCTGACCATGTCATACCTTCAATATCCATCATTCTTTTTTTATTCATGCAACCACAGAATAAACACTTAACTCCATTTATTTCCCATTTCTATTGATTTTTGCATCTCATTTATGTGATTCTCCTCTTCCATGTCTCTAAAATTCTCATTGTTAAGCCACCCTAACTCTCTCTTCTTCCTTTCCCCCTTTTTCTTTTATGTTCCACTTTAGTTTTCCCAGATTTCCTCGTGCAATGACCCTTAGCACCACCCTTTGTCCACACTACAAACACCACCATTTCTACCTCATTATGATTTCCTTCCCTTTTGTTTGCTAACTCTCACACACCACCATGATAATTCCACAACCCCATTCCAACACTACCTTCTTGCATATAAGCCTACACATCCACTCACCACTCACCAATCCCCCCATTCACCCAACCATAATCACTTTGCTTTGTCCCTTACGTACCTAGTCACGAGCTTTGCCACCCACTCAAGTTGTACACTACTATCCAGCATTCAAACCTAACATTGAGCCACCTTATTTGTGTTATAGGCTCACAAAAAATTCCCTTAGCAGTGTGCAACTCTCATGCAAATTACCACCTCCTGCGTTGCTTCTTTACACAACCAACAACCACCAATTTGCAACCTCTTCTTCCTCTTATTATTCTAGTCAATTTTTAGCCTAAATGGACTATTCTTCTTCCCTTTTACTTTTTTTCATTATAAACCTTATTTTAATTCTTTAGCTAATTCCTTGGTTTATTTATTTTAGGTGATTAAGGTATTGAAGGGTAATTAGGAGTATTATTGCTTAAAGATCGGTGTATCCCTTAGTAAGGATGCACATCACTAGTTAAGGCTTTGATGCTATATGATATTTATACGTAGAGTGCCATGTTATCATGCCTTACTTGTAAATCATGTCTACGAGTATTATAGGCTCATACTTGCGTATTTTTGTGATTTTCATGAAAGTGTGTGCATTTTATGGTTTTGTGTAACATACCATGCTTAGGTCATGCTGGGTTTTACTTATATTTCTCAATCATGATAATACGCTATTTATTTTTAATAGGCAGATGATTGAGTTTATTAAATGGTGTTTAAGTATTAGCATTGTGATATAAGATAAGTTTGAAATTTGGCGTGATTTTGATATAAGGATGATTAGGCCTCATATCTTTATGGTTTTGTGGGATTATTATTATTATTATTTCTAATTATATATTCATAGTGTTAATAATTTAGGGGATTTTATGTATGAATTTGGTTAAGTTTGGTGGAAATTGGTATTTGGGAGTTTTGGTGTTAATCTTAGGTCTAGGGTATTTAGGTCAAATTTTGATATTTTTTGGAAAATAAGTATGCTATCATATTCATTGAGGTGTTTAAATAAAGTTTGATATGTAATATATTAGGTTTTAGATATGTATGGATTAAGTTTTGATTTTTATAAGTTTTGTGGTATTTAGGAGGATTAAGGGTAAAATGGTCATTTTGGGTTAAACCTAGAAATTTGAGATTGTGAAAGTGTTATATGGGTTAAATTGTGATAAGAGTGATATATGTTTATTTTGAGCTAATTATGGTTATTATAAATGGTAATTTTATGTGAAAATGACTCAAAATCGTAATAGTACCCCTAATAGTAAGATTGGTATTTATGCATAAAATGTTGAAATTTAATCCTAATTTTAGATATAGAGATTAGCATGATATTTTGGAATTTTATGCTAAATTTGGTGGATTGGTGACTCTTATGGGTAGAGTTATAGTGTAATTGTGAATTAGGATTTTGGTGAGGGCATTGTGGTATTTTCCTTTGTATGAGATCTTTGTTGTGTTTGTTGTATTACTTTATGCCTTATATTTGCTTCACGTGATTATAAAATATTTTATTTTAATAATCATGATACATTTATAAGTGTTTTAAATAATAAATAATTAGGGAAATAAATTTAATAATACTCGATATATCATGTAACAAATGATAAGTGGTAACCCATGTGTTATGTTAGTGAAAATATAAGTGGAAGTGTTATGATGATAAGTAAATTAATCAGTATGTGTTAAGCATGGAGCATGAATTATGTTGGTCATGATATTTAATAAGGCCTTAATAACTAAAGTGGAAGGTCGCATGAGTCAAAACTAAGTTGTACCCGTTACATTGTTTTCACCAAGTTGTTATGATACTCGTGATTCTTGGTTGTTGTGATAACTAGAGTGACCCTAGGTCTACTCTATTTTTTATTTTTATTTTTTATTTTTAGGCTTATAAGGGGTATGCATACTTAAGAAATAAGAGTTTAGTTTTGTGATTCCCAAGTATGTTGTACCCTAGATGTAAGATTGTTAGTGATGCTGACTATCTCTTTCCCATCTACCGGGATAAGAAAAAAGTATATGCTAAAAATGGTTCCGGAATCTCTACATGAATAAATAACTAAAATATTGTGATCATCAGATATTGAACCCTGATATGATTTTCTTTTGATTCATCTCATTATCATGAAAGCATATGTATGTAATGTAATTATTGTGTCATAAAATTCATATATGACATGCATGTCTTACTCTATTAATGTGTATTGTTACCTTAATATGTACGTAGTGCATTGATCATCCTTTTTATGAGTGTTGTTCAATCCCATGAGTATATGCCACATTGTTTACAGGTAATTGATGATGTAATGCTTTTGATGTGATCATTTGTGGTGATTTCTTGTTTGGGTTGGTATAGAATATGATTATCTAGATATTGCTCTTTTTTCCCATGGGGCTTTTAGTCCTTTAGTTTCTATTGTGCATGTTCTCTCCTCTTTCTTTCATAATCTTATATTATTGTGGGATCAAGTGCTTCTCACACGTGATCTCTAAGTATGAGTTACTTTTTAGCCTTACACCCAGTATAGATTGGGCATAGGGAATATCTTTTCTATATTGGATATGGCTTAACACACATTACTTTAGTATTATTTCTTACACAAAATAAAAAGTTTCAGTAGTAAATTTTTAGGTGTTACACTAAATATAACTTATTCGAGGTTGAATATCCTCTAAAAGTCTATTTAGGTATATGTATTCCCCTCCTAAGAGCATGTTTGGAGACAAATAATCATTTAGTTTTGTTCAAAATATTTTGGTTACCTTAGCTAAGGCCATGTGGGAAGGGTATGACACAATTCTTCTAAGGATGCTAAAGGACTGTGTCACTGTAGAGTGAGTTGGGATGGCTGCTCAAATGAGAAGAAGGAATGAAGATGTTCATGCAAGAATTGAACAAGAACTCAACTTTGAATGTCACCGTATCTGATATTACTACAAGTATACTTAGGTAGAATTATTCAATCACAAAGAGAGAATTAAACAAGAAATTTACTTGTATTAGATTTTAGTATACTCAGCCATCATGTTACGAGTTGTCGACGTCATGTTATATATATGGGCCTTACATTTCTAACTAGCACAATTATTTTGCCACATGACATATAATTGGCTAACTAGCACATAAACTAGTATTAACAATGTAATTATATCATACATAATACATGAATCAATAAAGACTATAACAAACAAAGTAAGTTAATTAATACATGAAAAAAAATAACAAAAATCCTAATCAAAACAATGATACTGACTTGAAATATTGGCTAGGCCTCTTGATGTGTAGAGTTGACTTTCATGTACAATAGCTTCCTTTGCAATAGCTTGTAACATATGAAATCTTATGTATCTTAACTTCTTAAATGGTTTGATCTTCTTCCTGAAAATATGTTACATACCTACAAGAATGAAATAAAGTAAAATCATCAAGGTTAGTCATATCATTTCATCAAAGACATATAATGTGATTGGTTCCATAATCAATTATGCTAAATCGATACCAACTTTAGGATCATATATGGATTCTCCTGCATCATTCTCCCCAAATTGAGAAGAATTTTCCCTCAAATTAACATTACTGAAGTAAGGAGACAAATCGCCAACATTAAATGTCCTCAAAACACCGCCATATAATTCAAGAAGTTCAAGTTCATAAGCATTTTCTCCAAACTTTCTAAGGATTTTAAATAATCCATCTACACTTGAAATTAGTTTACGTTTTCTTATATTTGGAAATCTTTCTTTATGCAAATGTAGCCAAAATAAACTACTAGGAGAAAATACCTGTTAAATGTGAAGTTATTAGTTGATTTTGATATCTTATATTGGCTCATTTGATGTTTTCCTTGATTTATTGATGAATCTTTTGGAAGAAATCTACTCGTGCCTTAGCCTCATAACTTTTAAGTTCACCTTTCTTCAAGGGTACCATATTAATTGGCATGTAAGGATTCACTCCATACACAATTTTAAATGAACTGGAATGTGTAGTACTTGACGGACTTTAATTATAAGAAAACTCTACATGATCTAACTTAATATCCCAATCTATAGTACTTTTACTTACCAATCCTCTTAACAAAGTGTCAAGAGTACAGTTTATAAATTCAGTTTATCCATTTTTTGTGGATGATGTGAAGTACTAAATAATATCTTGGTACTTAACATATTCCATAATGTTTTCCAAAATTCACTAAGAAATCTGGCATCCCAATCCGAAACAATACTTTTAGGTATGCCATGTAATCTCATAATTTCCTTAAAATAAAAATTAGTGACATGTGTAGCATCATCAGTTTTATTGCATGGAATAAATTCATTCATTTTATAAAACATATCTACCATGACCATTATAGAATCTTTATCTCTTTGTGTTCTAGGAAACCCTAAGATAAAGTCCATCCTAACTCTTTTTTATGGTTTACTAGGCATAGGTAATGGTGTATATAAACCTTTATGAAAGAAACTTTTAGACTCTATTTGGTTTGAAGAAAATAAGAAGGAAAGGAAAAAAATTAGGTGGAAAATATTTTTTTATTGTTTGGTAGCATGAAAAATCAAACGGAAAGAAAATAGAAAGAAAAATGAGAGGGAAATTTATATTAGTATATTTTCCACGCTGCAAACTGAGGAAAATAGGAAACAGGTGAGGAAAATGGGTAGCCCTGAGTCCTAAACCCACAGCGCTGTGGTCCACGAGGAGGCCCAGCCTGATGTAGACATCTGCCATGTTTTATGGACGACATTGTTTGAGGACATTCAAAAAGGCAACGGTGCTCGCATGGATAGATTGTATAAGAAGAAGGGACCACATTTATGTAGTTTTTTTATATATCAATATAATATTTTTATTTTAATTAAATATATAATAATATTTAAATAATAACATTTAACTTTTTTAAATATACAATAATATTTTAATTAAAATTTTAATTTGGAATTAGTGTCGAGTGTATATAATTTTTATAAATTTATTATAGACTTTAAGAAAATGTTTACATATTAATATAATATTTTAATTTTTATTAAATATAAAAAAATTAAAGTAAAAAAATTCAAATTTTTTCAGAATTTTCTTTCTATACGCCAAACACTAAAATTATTTTCCAAGATTTCAATTTTCCACAAAATTTTCTCCAACAACAAAACAAAGGAAAGAAAATTAATTTCTTTCATTTTCTTTCCTTCAATTTTCTTTCCTCTTTATTTTTCTTTCCACTTAACTTTCTACATATCAAACGGAGCCTTACACTTTTTACAAGTAACACATTGGTTTACTATAATTTTTTATACCCTTTAGCATGTGTAGCCAATAGAAATTTTCTTGCGATATCTTTAATTTTTTTTTAGTTCTAATATGGCTTACAATAGCTCCTTCATGTACCTCTTTTATAAGTAAATCCCTTGTATTTGAACTCGGTACACAAAGTCTATTAATTTTAAATAAGAATGCATCTTATATTTTATAATTACCATTGTTTCCATTTTCTTTACATGCCCGATATGCTTCATGAAAATTTTCTTCATTATGATATATTTCTTTCAGCATTTCAAAACCTAAAAATTTAGCATCCAACATGACACATAATTTAGATCTTCTAGAAAGAGCATCGGCCATTATATTTTCTTTTCCATCTAAGAGTTTGATAGAGAACACAAAGGTTTGTAAGAAGTTTACCCACTTTTCATGTCTAAGACTTATTTTCTTTTAACCATGTAAATATTTCAAACTTTCATGATGAAGGTTTAGGTCTCAAATAATGGCTCCATGCCTCTAAACTTTATATGATGGCAAATAATTCCTTATCGTATGTAGAATACCTCAATCTAGCACCATTTAGTTTTTCACTAAAGTATGTTATAAGTCCTTTTTCTGGTGAAAGAACTCATCCTATACCTACCCTACTAGCATCAAAAGTTACCTCAAAGAGTAGGTAAAAATTAGGAATAGATAATTCAGAAGCATTACACAATTTATTCTTGAGAGTATCAAAGGCTTTAGTGGCTTCATTTTCCCCAATGAATTCTCATTTTTTTCATGAGTTAAGTAATAGGTGCAACTATGGTAGAGAAATCTTTAATAAATCTCCTATAGAAACTAGCTAACCCATGAAAACTTCTTACTTGAGGTAAATCCTTAGGAATATACCACTCTTGAATAGCTTGTATCTTTATAGGATCAACTTTAATACCCTCAACACTAATAATATAACCAAGAAAAACTATAATTGGAAGCATAAATTGTCAATTTTCTAATTTTTCATATAGGTTAATTTCTCTTAGTTTATCAAATAGTTTCCTTAAATGTATAAGATGGTCATGTTCATTCTTACTATAAATAAGTATGACATCTAAATAAACTATAATAAATTCGGCTATGAAAGGATGAATAATTTAATTCATTAGTCTCATAAAATAACTAGGCACATTACACAATCTGAAAGGCATAACAACCCATTAATAGAGACCATATTTAGTTTTAAATGTTATTTTCCATTCATCTCCTTCCCTAATCCTCATTTGATGGTAACCGCTTCATAAGTATATTTTGGAGAAAACATGTGCACCATATAGTTCATCAAGCATGTCATCAAGTCTGGGCATAGGAAAATGATACTTGATCGTTATATTATTCATGACTCTAGAATCTATGCACATGCGCTAGGTACCATCTTTTTTAGGAACTAATAAGGTAGGTACATGACAAGGATTCATGCTTTCTCTCACATAACCTTTATTTACTAGTTCTTGAATTTATATTTGTAATTTCTTGGCTTCCTCTGGATTACATCTATAGGCTGGTTGATTAGGTAAAGGTGTTCAAGAAATTAAATTTATAGCATACTCTATACCTATAATAGGTCGTAGTCTATGAGGTAAATCATTTGGAAATACATCACTATATTCAACAAGAAAACTAGTAAGGTTTGAATTTCTATAATTTTTCTCCCCAAATTGAGATGATTTTGCTACTAAGGTATAACAAACACCCTCCTCCTCAATGCAATTAATCATTTCTCATTCATGTAAGAATAAGCTCTTCTTAACATTGGGTGGTTGTACATAATCACATTGAGATGGTTCAACTTATATTTCATTTTATCTTTAAGAACAACATATTCATTAGTTACACCATCATGAGTTGCATTTCTATCATATTGAAATGGTCTTCCCAATAAAATACCGCAAGCATCCATAGGCAAAACATCACATGATAACTCATCAAGGTAATCACTGATGCAAAAAGTAATTAGAATTTGTTTAGTCACCTTAGCTCCTTTGTTCATATTAAACCATTGTAATAAATATAGTTTAGGATGTGCAGTAGTTACTAGCCCTACTTGTTTGACGATTTTCTCAATAACAACATTTGAAACACCCCAAAACCCTAATTTTAGAAAATTATGGCCAAATAAGAATTTATTAGGAAAATTAATTAAATAAACTAATTTATTAAAATAAAGGGGATTAATTAAGGAAAATCAAGAGGAAAATAATAAATAACTTAATTAGAAAAAATTAGGGTATTTTGCTTATTAAAATGGAACTTGGGAAAATTATTCAAAATAGCCCAAATTAATCTAAAAAGGAATTTAATTATTATTTTTCTAAATATCATTATTTTAAATAATCAAAAATATCAAATTATCCTAAACACCCAACCAACCCATTATTTTTCCTTTTCCCTTTTCCTTTTTTTTCCTTCTTTTCCTTTTTCTTTCTTTTCTCTCCTTATCTCATTTCTCTTTTTCCCCTTCTTCCGAGTTGGGCCAACACCTCGCGACCCAAAACCCTCTTCTTCCTTCTTCTCCTTCAATGCGGCCTAGGCCCGTATGCCCATCCTTCTTCCTTCCCCCCGTTGCCCAGCCCCGGTCTATCTTCTTCTTCTTTTCTTTCTTTCCTTCTTGGACAGCCTGATCCACCCTTTCCCTTCCCCTTCCCCTTCCCTCTCCTAGCCCGACCTACAACCCCCGACCTACAGCTCCAATTCCACTAGCAGCCACCAACCACACAGTGGTCGTCCTTTTCCTCTCTCTCCTATTGTTTTCTTTCCTATTTTCGACTCAACCAACCTTATCCCTCCTCACGCACGCCTTCCCCTTTCCTTTTCTCTCCCGACCAACAACTCCCCCTGCCATGGCAAACATGCACACCTACCAACGCCAGTCAATGGTCATGCCGTACCTGCCCCCTCTTTTCCTCTTCCCCCTCTCTCGTTTTTCCCTCCATTTGGCCTATAAATACCCCATATACAGCCATAATCAGGCTCCTTTGATTCGCAACCCAGAAAACCATCCCTTACGCCAGCTTTCGATTAGACAACCACCCCGTCGCCGCCGCCCAACGCCACCGCCTAAGCCACCCACCAAACCACCCCCTACATCACCCTCCACCAAACTACACCTTCCACCACCATCGATTCGCCCTACACAAGCCACCCCGGATATACAAAGTTCACTCCCCGATCAGCCACACCTCGACCACCGCCGCTCTTCGCACAACTGTCGGCCACCGTTTCCGCCACAAACACCACCCCCTCTACCTTCCAAAACAACCAAGAGAACTTCCTCTACCTCCCCCTACCTCCCTTTTTCCTTGCCTCCCTCTCCTTCTCCCTTCCCCCTCCACCAACTTCGACCACCACACCTACTATTGTACGCTGCCCCCTTTGGTTGTTGATGCACTGTCGTATGCACAACAAATTTAATAAATAAATCCTAATTTCCAAATACGTAGTATATGGCAAGAAGTAGTCGAACCCACAAGGAATGGTATATAATCAATAATTCTGTAATCGATGTTAAAACCCTAGATATGCAATAGCATATAATTCTATCATCAATATCTAAACTATAGATAAATAATAAAACACTGTACTCACTAATTAATGAATAAGGATAGGAAGGTATTGATTATGAAATTAGGATATCAAATAATCATGGAGAAAAGAATGATTCTAAATGATTTAACGTTGACCTGTAGAAACTCATAATAATTTATCTCTTTGCTTTCTCTCAATTCTAATAAATTGAATAAGCTCTCAATTTATCACCTAACCAACTAATAACCTAGGTTAAGAACGCTAGATTCAATTAATGGTAGCATTACGAATGGAAAGCAGTCAACTACGACCATAATCACACAAGCTCGGATCATACAATCGTACGAATTAATGGACAAGATTAATAATTAATCTTTTTTCTACTTTGGAAATGTTAATTAACAATTACATATTAATTCTGTTATCCTAGCGTAGATTAAGATTTTAAATAGATAGGAAATCAGTCTAATTAGTTTAAATTCTTAATCTATGATGCGAGATCATTCAATTCCGTCCATCAATTCAAGTAAATTTCATCTAGAATCATAAATACAAATTATGTTGTTACATCCAAAACCCTAATTCTGTCATCAAATCCTCCTACCTTATACTATCTACATAATTGCAATAACACACAATTAAATGCAATAATCCATAATTAACATCAATGCTTACAAATAAATTAACAATGAAACACCAAACATAAGAGAAATAATAATGCAATAAAGAGAATGTATTTGCATTCAATCAAAAATCAAAACTTGCAATTAAAAGAGGAATGGAGAAGAACTTATCGAATTGAATTGCAGAGTGTTGATTGTTCAATTGAATACAATGGAGAGAAAGAGAATTGGAATTTAAATTACATGTGGTATCTAGAGAGTATAGAGAGAAAGAGAAAATCACATTCTCTAACTCCCCCGAACCACCCTTTCGAATGTTCAAACTTTAGAAATATATCGAGGAAAAGTTGCGCGAACGATTACATAATTTGAGAAAAACATGGTCCGTGTTAGAAAACACGCGACCCCCGTGTTTTTCCTTGAACTCTCGGCCAAATGCTGAAATTTTGTGTGCTGACAAAAAAACACGGACCGTGTTTAGGAAACACGGGGGGGGTTGTGTTTCTTGTTCCTTTATTATTTCTTCATGAAATGTTAACACAATCTTCCCTTTGATATATATTCTTCATTTTTGGTCTTTTCTTCCATTGATTCCATATATCTTGATGTGTTCTTTGCTTCATTTTTTCTTTTCATTGATTTCTCCTGGAATTTCTTCAATTTTTTCTTTTCCTGCAAAATCTATTCAAAAGAGAAAAACTCGAGAGAAGATTAAATGTTATAAAAATAATGAGGAATAAATGACATTTTTAATTAGGAAAATAACATATAAATTCCATATATCAGTTGCCCCACCACCTCCATTCCAACCCTCTCCACTTGAGGCACCCACCACAACCTCAATCACCCCCTCATTCCCTCTCTCCTAGCCTAGACAACCATCTCTCCATCTCTCTTCTCCCTCCTCCACCGCCAGTACCACCATCGTCCCTAGGTGGTACTCTAACCTCCTAAACCCCTAAACCCTTTTTATACAAGTGTTAGTTATTTTTAGTAGTATTAATAGTATTATTATTAATATTGTTATTATTATCATTATTATTGTTGTTGTTGTTGTTATTATGTTATCATTATTATTACCCTTATCATTTTTATTATTTGACCTAACCCTGGAATATTCTAACTAATATTATTATTATTAATGGTCAGCAACTCTAGTACTATTATGATTATCGTTATTACCATTATTATTATTATTATCACTATTATTATTATTATTATTATTATTATTATTATTACTAACTTTGGCATATTATCACTTTTATTATTATTGTAAATATTTGAATCCTTATATTACTATTACCACTTCGACTATTATTATTATTAGTATTGTTCTTACATTTGTATTATTAATAAGTACTAATATAATTATTATTGTTATTATTATTATTATTATTATTTTTTTTATTAGTACTACTAGTACTACTTTGTCATTATTGTTAATATTACTTATGTCACTAACATTACTATCACTACTAGCAGTATTATTATTACTAGCATTATTATTATTATAATTATTATTATTATTATTATTATTATTATTATTATTATTATCATTATCATTATTATCACTACTTTAGTATTACTAATATCACTATTATTATTACTAAGATTGGGTTGTTAGTACTATCACTACAACTATTACTATTATTTTTATTTTTATTATTATTATTATTATTATTATTATTATTATTAAAGCCATTATTTTTAATAATATCAATATTGCTATTAATACTTTAACATGAACCAATGTACCTCCTAAGACTTATATTGACTAGTAATGACATGGTTAGCTACTTTGAGAATAATAACCCTACTTTTATTTATAAAACAACTATTACTATTATTAACCCTAATGGTAGGCCTTGATAAGGGTAAGGTAGGAAATGATGGTAATTTTGGTAAGAGGGAGGTTAACCCTTAGTATTTTCCTCTTATTGGTGAATCAAGTCAAAACCCTAAGGAGGCGTAGGAGCGTGCTCCAAGCCCCATGTCGTATTAGGTAAGGATATGGTTAAGGCTTTTTATGTGTAAGAGTGTGCTATGTGTGTTGGTTTGATGTGTGTGCTTTATATTTTATATTATCATGTTCTTGTAGCGTAGCTTGCTAAGCATGGAGCTAAGGTAAGTTGCATGTGTTTATGATATGTGTAATGTGATGTTATTACTTGTACTTGAATTGGGCATATGTAATACTACCCCTTATGACATTCATGATAGGAGGTCCTAAGTAGTATAATGTGGTTGTGAGAGAAATGGAAAAGAGTGAGGAAAGTGAGTTGACTAAAGAATGGCAATGATTGCTTAATTACCTTATGACCTATAGGTGGAGAAAAAGAGGAATAATGGGGATGAAATTAAGGGAATAGATCAAAACATGCATGGAAAGTCTAGGGTTTGCATGAGATGGTTAGCCTTTGCATGGGGATGACTTTTACGTGGGAAAAGTTGATTTGAGGATCGAGTAAGGTAAGGGAATAATTGTTAGGGTGATTGGAGTCCATATGTGAAAATAGTACGTCGATTGATGTAAGGATGCATGGGAGATTTGACTAGGCTTTTGGGAGAAAACTCTAAGTGAGAGAAATGTGTAATGGAGGAAAGTTTTATGGAAATGGTTAGAATGAGGATAAAAGATAGAAGGGGTGTCACATGAAGGAAAAGT